>OX638127.1:5532400-6132400 GCA_951804975.1 Anthophora plumipes
AGAAACGTGTTATTTCGCACGAAATAGCACGAAAACAGCGATTTCGGTGAATCTGCATCCTTCTCACAGAAGAATATCCAAGATTATCGTAGAAAATGCATATCTCAGCAGGAAACCCCACGAAAACGAAGATATCGCAGTTTCCGCATACCAATCGCACTGTGGAGTGCTGAAAACACCGGAAAACGTGTTTTTCGCATTAAATAGCACGACAACAGCGATTTCGGTGATTCTGCACCCTTGTCACAGATGAATCATGAAGATTATCGCTGAGAATGCATATTTCAGCTGGAAACCCAACGAAACCGAAGATATCGCAGTTTCCGCACTTTCAACGCACTGTGGAGTGCTGAAAACAGCAGAAAACGTGTTTTTCGCATTCAATAGCTCGAAAACAGCGATTTTGGTGATTCTGCACACTTGTCACAGAAGAATCATGGAGATTATCACTGAAAATGCATATCTCAGCTGGAAACCCAACGAAACCGGAGATATCGCAAGTTTCCGCATATCAAACGCACTGTGGAGTGCTGAAAACACCAGAAAACGTGTTTTTCGCATTAAATAGCACGACAACAGCGATTTCGGTGATTCTGCACCCTTGTCACAGAAGAATCATGAAGATTATCGCTGAGAATGCATATTTCAGCTGGAAACCCAACGAAACCGAAGATATCGCAGTTTCCGCACTTTCAACGCACTGTGGAGTGCTGAAAACAGCAGAAAACGTGTTTTTCGCATTCAATAGCTCGAAAACAGCGATTTTGGTGATTCTGCACACTTGTCACAGAAGAATCATGAAGATTATCACGGAAAATGCATATCTCAGCTGGATACCCCACGAAAACGAAGATATCGCAGTTTCCGCATATCAAACGCACTGTGGAGTGCTGGAACGCAAGAAACGTGTTATTTCGCATTAAATAGCAGTTAGCCAGCGATTTCGGTGATTATGCACACTTGTCACAGGAGAAACTCGAAGATTATAACTGAAAATGCATATCTCAACTGGAAAACCCACGAAAACGAAGATATCGCAGTTTCCGCATGTCAAACGCACTGTGGAGTGCTGGAACGCAAGAAACGTGTTATTTCGCATTCAATAGCACGAGAACAGCGGTTTCGGTGATTCTGCACACTTGTCACAGATGAATCATGAAGATTATCACTGAGAATGCATATTTCAGCTGGAAACCCATTGAAAGCGAAGATATCGCTGTTTCCGCATATCAAACGCACTGTGGAGTGCTGAAAGCACCAGAAAACGTGTTTTTCACACCAAATAGCACGACAACAGCGATTTCGGTAATTCTGCATCCTTCTCACAGAAGAATATCCAAGATTATCGTAGAAAATGCATATCTCAGCCGGAAAACCCACGAAAACGAAGATATCGCAGTTTCCGCATGTCAAACGCACTGTGGAGTGCTGGAACGCAAGAAACGTGTTTTTCGCATTCAATAGCTCGAAAACAGAGATTTTGGTGATTCTGCATCCTTCTCACAGGAGAATATCCAAGATTATCGTAGAAAATGCATATCTCAGCTGGAAACCCCACGAAAACGAAGATATCGCAGTTTCCGCATACCAAACGCACTGTGGATTGCTGAAAACACCAGAAAACGTGTTTTTCGCATTAAATAGCACGACAACAGCGATTTCGGTGATTCTGCACCCTTGTCACAGAAGAATCATGAAGATTATCGCTGAGAATGCATATTTCAGCTGGAAACCCAACGAAACCGAAGATATCGCAGTTTCCGCACTTTCAACGCACTGTGGAGTGCTGGAACGCAAGAAACGTGTTATTTCGCACTAAATAGCACGACCAGAGCGATTTCGGTGATTCTGCACACTTGTCATAGAAGAATCATGAAGATAATCATTGAAAATGCATATGTCAGCTGGAAACCCAACGAAACCGAAGATATCGCTGTATCCGCATGTCAAACGCACTGTGGAGTGCTGGAACGCAAGAAACGTGTTATTTCGCACTAAATAGCACGACAACAGCGATTCCGGCGATTCTGCATGCTTCTCACTGAAGAATATCCAAGATTATCGTAGAAAATTCATGTCTCAGCTGGAAACCCCACGAAAACGAAGATATCGCAGTTTCCGCTTATCAAACGCACTGTGGAGTGCTGGAGATACCAGAATACGTGTATTTCGCTTTCAATAGCACGAAAACAGTGATTTCGGTGATTCTGCACATTTGTCTAAGAACAATCATGAAGATTATCACTGAAAATGCATATCTCAGCTGGAAACCCCACGAAAACGAAGGTATCACAGTTTCGGGATTTCAAACGCACTGTGGAGTGCTGAAAACGCCAGAACACGTGTTTTTGGCTTTCAGTAGCACGAAAACAGCGATTTCGGTGATTCTGCATACTTCTCACAGAAGAATATCCAAGATTATCCAAGAAAATGCATGTCTCAGCTGGAAGCCCCACGAAAACGAAGATATCGCAGTTTCCGCATATCAAACGCACTGCGGAGTTCTGAAGACACCAGAATACGTGTATTTCGCTTTCAATAGCACGAAAACAGTGATTTCGGTGAATCTGCATACTTCTCACAGAAGAGTATCCAAGATTACCGTAGAAAATGTATCTCTCAGCTGGAAACCGCACGATGACATTGATATCGCTGTATCCGTATGTCAAACGCACTGTGGACAGCTGAAAACACCAGAAAACGTGTTTTTCGCTTTCAATAGCACGAAAACGGCGAATTCGGTGATTCTGCATACTTCTCACAGAAGAATATCCAAGATTATCGTAGAAAATGCATCACTCAGCTGGAAGCCCCACGATAACGAAGATATCGCAGTTTCACCAAATCAAACGCACTGTGGACTGCTGAAAAAGCAAGAAAACACGTTTTTCGCATTCAATAGCACGACAACAGCGATTTCGGTGATTCTGCATACGTCTCACAGAAGAATATCCAAGATTATCGTAGAAAATACATGTCTCAGCTGGAAACCCCACGAAAACGAATATATCGCAGTTTCCGCTTGCCAAACGCACTGTGGAGTGCTGGAAACACCAGAAATCGTGTTTTTCGCATTCAATAGCACGACCGCAGCGATATGGGTGATTCTGCATACTTCTCACAGAAGAATATCCAAAATTGTCGTTGAAAATGTATGCCGCAGCTGGAACAACCACGAAAACGAAGATATCGCAGTTATCGCTTGCCAAACGCACTGTGGAGTGCTGAAAACACCAGGAAACGTGTTTTTCGCATTCAATAGCACGAAAACAGCGAATTCGGTGATTATGCACACTTGTCACAGCAGAATCATGAAGATTATCACTGATAATGCATATCTCAGCTGGATACCCAACGAAACCGGAGATATCGCAGTTTCCGCATATCAAACGCACTGTGGAGTGCTGATAACACCAGAAAACGTGTTTTTCGCATCAAATAGCACGACAACAGCGATTTCGATTTTTCTGCATCCTTCTCACCGAAGAATATTCAAGATTATCGTAGAAAATATATGTCTCAGCTGGAAACCCAACGAAACCGAAGATATCGCAGTTTCCGCATATCAAACGCACTGTGGAGTGCTGAAAACACCAGAAAACGTTTTTTTCGCATTAAATAGCACGACAACAGCGATTTCGGTGATTCTGCACACTTGTCACAGAAGAATCATGAGGATTATCACTGAGAATGCATATTTCAGCTAGAAACCCAACGAAACCGAAGATATCGCAGTTTCCGCACTTTAAACGCACTGTGGAGTGCTGAAAACACCAGAAAACGTGTTTTTCGCAATCAATAGCTCGAAAACAGAGATTTTGGTGATTCTGCATCCTTCTCACAGCAGAATATCCAAGATTACCGTAGAAAATGCATATCTCAGCTGCAAACCCAACGAAACCGCAGATATCGCAGGTTCCGCATATCAAACGCACTGTGGAGTGCTAAAGACACCAGAATACGTGTTTTTCCCATTAAATAGCAAGAAAACAGTGATTTCGGTGATTCTGCATACTTCTCACAGATGAATCATGAAGATTATCACTGAGAATGCATATCTCAGCTGGAAACCCAACGAAACCGGAGATATCGCAGTTTCCGCATATCAAACGCACTGTGGAGTGCTGAAAACACCAGGAAACGTGTTATTTCGCATTCAATAGCACGACAACGGCGATTTCGGTAATTCTGCATCCTTCTCACAGAAGAATATCCAAGATTATCGTAGAAAATACATGTCTGAGCTGGAACCCCACGAAAACGAAGATATCGCAGTTTCCGCATATCAAACGCACTGTGGAGTGCTGAAGACACAAGAATACATGTTTTTCCCATTAAATAGCACGAAAACAGTAATTTCGGTGATTCTGCATACTTGTCACAGATGAATCATGAAGATTATTACTGAGAATGCATATCTCAGCTGGAAACCCAACGAAACCGAAGATATCGCAGTTTCCGCATATCAAACGCACTGTGGAGTGCTGAAAACACCAGAAACGTGTTTTTCACATCAAATAGCACGACAACAGCGATTTCGGTAATTCTGCATCCTTCTCACAGAAGAATATCCAAGATTATCACTGAAAATGCATATCTCAGCTAGAAACCCCACGAAAACGAAGATATCATAGTTTCCGCATGTCAAGCGCACTGTGGAGTGCTGAAAACTCCAGGAAACGTGTTTTCCGCATTCAATAGCACGAGAACAGCGGTTTCGGTGATTCTGCACACTTGTCACAGATGAATCATGAAGATTATCACTGAGAATGCATATTTCAGCTGGAAACCCATTGAAAGCGAAGATATCGCTGTTTCCGCATATCAAACGCACTGTGGAGTGCTGAAAGCACCAGAAAACGTGTTTTTCACATCAAATAGCACGACAACAGCGATTTCGGTAATTCTGCATCCTTCTCACAGAAGAATATCCAAGATTATCGTAGAAAATGCATATCTCAGCCGGAAAACCCACGAAAATGAAGATATCGCAGTTTCCGCATGTCAAACGCACTGTGGAGTGCTGGAACGCAAGAAACGTGTTATTTCGCACGCAATAGCACGAAAACAGCGATTCCGGCGATTCTGCATCCTTCTTACTGAAGAATATCCAAGATTATCGTAGAAAATGCATTTCTCAGCTGGAAACCCCACGAAAACGAAGATATCGCAGTTTCCGCATATCAAACGCACTGTGGAGTGCTGAAAACACCAGAAAACGTGTTTTTCGCATTAAATAGCACGAAAACAGCGATTTCGGTGAATCTGCATCCTTCTCACAGAAGAATATCCAAGATTATCGTAGAAAATGCATATCTCAGCTGGAAACCCCACGAAAACGAAGATATCGCAGTTTCCGCATACCAAACGCACTGTGGAGTGCTGAAAACACCAGAAAACGTTTTTTTCGCATTAAATAGCACGACAACAGCGATTTCGGTGATTCTGCACCCTTGTCACAGAAGAACCATGAAGAATATCGCTGAGAATGCATATTTCAGCTGGAAACCCAACGAAACCGAAGATATCGCAGTTTCCGCACTTTCAACGCACTGCGGAGTGCTGAAAACACCAGAAAACGTGTTTTTCGCATTCAATAGCTCGAAAACAGCGATTTTGGTGATTCTGCACACTTGTCACAGAAGAAACATGGAGATTATCACTGAAAATGCATATCTCAGCTGGAAACCCAACGAAACCGGAGATATCGCAGTTTCCGCATATCAAACGCACTGTGGAGTGCTGAAAACACCAGAAAACGTGTTTTTCGCATTCAATAGCTCGAAATCAGCGATTTTGGAGATTCTGCACACTTGTCACAGAAGAATCATGAAGATTATCACTGAAAATGCATATCTCAGCTGGAAACCCCACGAAAACGAAGATATCGCAGTTTCCGCATTTCAAACGCACTGTGGAGTGCTGAAAATACCAGGAAACGTGCTTTTCGCATTCAATAGCACGAAAACAGCTTTTTCTGTGATTCTGCATACTTGTCACAGAAGAATCATGAAGACTATCACTGAAAATGCATATCTCAGCTGAAAACCCAACGAAACCGAAGATATCGCAGTTTCCGCATATCAAACACACTGTGATGTGCTGAAAATACCAGAAAACGTGTTTTTCGCATTCAATAGCACGAAAACAGCGATTTCGGTGATTCTGCATACTTCTCACAGAAGAATATCCAAGATTATCGTAGAAAATACATGTCTCAGATGGAAACCCCACGAAAGCGAAGGTATCATGGTTTCCGCATATCAAACGCACTGTGGACTGCTGAAGACACCAGAAAACGCGGTTTTCGCATTCAATAGCACGAACGCAGCGATATGGGTGATTCTGCATACTTCTTACAGAAGAATATCCAAAATTGTCGTTGAAAATGTATGTCGCAGCTGGAAACCCCACGAAAGCGAAGATATCGCAGTTTCCGCATTTCAAACGCACTGTGGAGTGCTGAAAATACCAGGAAACGTGCTTTTCGCATTCAATAGCACGAAAACAGCTTTTTCTGTGATTCTGCACACTTGTCACAGAAGAATCATGAAGACTATCACTGAAAATGCATATCTCAGCTGAAAACCCAACGAAACCGAAGATATCGCAGTTTCCGCATATCAAACACACTGTGATGTGCTGAAAATACCAGAAAACGTGTTTTTCGCATTCAATAGCACGAAAACGGCGATTTCGGTGATTCTGCATACTTCTCACAGAAGAATATCCAAGATTATCGTAGAAAATACATGTCTCAGATGGAAACCCCACGAAAGCGAAGGTATCATGGTTTCCGCATATCAAACGCACTGTGGACTGCTGAAGACACCAGAAAACGCGGTTTTCGCATTCAATAGCACGAACGCAGCGATATGGGTGATTCTGCATACTTCTTACAGAAGAATATCCAAAATTGTCGTTGAAAATGTATGTCGCAGCTGGAAACCCCACGAAAGCGAAGATATCGCAGTTTCCGCATTTCAAACGCACTGTGGAGTGCTGAAAATACCAGGAAACGTGCTTTTCGCATTCAATAGCACGAAAACAGCTTTTTCTGTGATTCTGCACACTTGTCACAGAAGAATCATGATGACTATCACTGAAAATGCATATCTCAGCTGAAAACCCAACGAAACCGAAGATATCGCAGTTTCCGCATATCTAACACACTGTGATGTGCTGAAAATACCAGAAAACGTGTTTTTCGCATTCAATAGCACGAAAACAGCGATTTCGGTGATTCTGCATACTTCTCACAGAAGAATATCCAAGATTATCGTAGAAAATACATGTCTCAGATGGAAACCCCACGAAAGCGAAGGTATCATGGTTTCCGCATATCAAACGCACTGTGGACTGCTGAAGACACCAGAAAACGGGGTTTTCGCATTCAATAGCACGAACGCAGCGATATGGGTGATTCTGCATACTTCTTACAGAAGAATATCCAAAATTGTCGTTGAAAATGTATGTCGCAGCTGGAAACCCCACGAAAGCGAAGATATCGCAGTTTCCGCATTTCAAACGCACTGTGGAGTGCTGAAAATACCAGGAAACGTGCTTTTCGCATTCAATAGCACGAAAACAGTGATTTCGGTGATTCTGCATACTTCTCACAGATGAATCATGAAGATTATTACTGAGAATGCATATCTCAGCTGGAAACCCAACGAAACCGAAGATATCGCAGTTTCCGCATATCAAACGCACTGTGGAGTGCTGAAAACACCAGAAACGTGTTTTTCACATCAAATAGCACGACAACAGCGATTTCAGTAATTCTGCATCCTTCTTACAGAAGAATATCCAAGATTATCACTGTAAATGCATATCTCAGCTAGAAACCCCACGAAAACGAAGATATCATAGTTTCCGCATGTCAAGCGCACTGTGGTGTGCTGAAAACTCCAGGAAACGTGTTTTCCGCATTCAATAGCTCGAGAACAGCGGTTTCGGTGATTCTGCACACTTGTCACAGATGAATCATGAAGATTATCACTGAGAATGCATATTTCAGCTGGAAACCCAACGAAACCGGAGATATCGCAGTTTCCGCATATCAAACGCACTGTGGAGTGCTGAAAACACCAGAAAACGTGTTTTTCGCATTCAATAGCTCGAAATCAGCGATTTTGGTGATTCTGCACACTTGTCACAGAAGAATCATGAAGATTATCACTGAAAATGCATATCTCAGCTGGAAACCCCACGAAAACGAAGCTATCGCAGTTTCCGCATACCAAACGCACTGTGGAGTGCTAAAAACACCAGAAAACGAGTTTTTCGCATTAAATAGCACGACAACAGCGATTTCGGTGATTCTGCACCCTTGTCACAGAAGAACCATGAAGATTATTGCTGAGAATGCATATTTCAGCTGGAAACCCAACGAAACCGAAGATATCGCAGTTTCCGCACTTTCAACGCACTGCGGAGTTCTGAAAACACCAGAAAACGTGTTTTTCGCATTCAATAGCACGAAAACAGCGAATTCGGTTATTATGCATCCTTCTCACAGAAGAATATTCAAGATTATCGTCGAAAATGCATATCTCAGCTGGATACCCCACGAAAACGAAGATCTCGCAGTTTCCGCATATCAAACGCACTGTGGAGTGCTGAAGACACCAGAATACGTGTTTTTCGCATTCAATAGCACGAAAACAGCGATTTCGGTGATTCTGCATACTTCTCACAGAAGAATATCCAAGATTATCGTAGAAAATACATGTCTCAGATGGAAACCCCACGAAAGCGAAGGTATCATGGTTTCCGCATATCAAACGCACTGTGGACTGCTGAAGACACCAGAAAACGGGGTTTTCGCATTCAATAGCACGAACGCAGCGATATGGGTGATTCTGCATACTTCTTACAGAAGAATATCCAAAATTGTCGTTGAAAATGTATGTCGCAGCTGGAAACCCCACGAAAGCGAAGATATCGCAGTTTCCGCATTTCAAACGCACTGTGGAGTGCTGAAAATACCAGGAAATGTGCTTTTCGCATTCAATAGCACGAAAACAGTGATTTCGGTGATTCTGCATACTTCTCACAGATGAATCATGAAGATTATTACTGAGAATGCATATCTCAGCTGGAAACCCAACGAAACCGAAGATATCGCAGTTTCCGCATATCAAACGCACTGTGGAGTGCTGAAAACACCAGAAACGTGTTTTTCACATCAAATAGCACGACAACAGCGATTTCAGTAATTCTGCATCCTTCTCACAGAAGAATATCCAAGATTATCACTGTAAATGCATATCTCAGCTAGAAACCCCACGAAAACGAAGATATCATAGTTTCCGCATGTCAAGCGCACTGTGGAGTGCTGAAAACTCCAGGAAACGTGTTTTCCGCATTCAATAGCTCGAGAACAGCGGTTTCGGTGATTCTGCACACTTGTCACAGATGAATCATGAAGATTATCACTGAGAATGCATATTTCAGCTGGAAACCCAACGAAACCGGAGATATCGCAGTTTCCGCATATCAAACGCACTGTGGAGTGCTGAAAACACCAGAAAACGTGTTTTTCGCATTCAATAGCTCGAAATCAGCGATTTTGGTGATTCTGCACACTTGTCACAGAAGAATCATGAAGATTATCACTGAAAATGCATATCTCAGCTGGAAACCCCACGAAAACGAAGATATCGCAGTTTCCGCATACCAAACGCACTGTGGAGTGCTAAAAACACCAGAAAACGAGTTTTTCGCATTAAATAGCACGACAACAGCGATTTCGGTGATTCTGCACCCTTGTCACAGAAGAACCATGAAGATTATTGCTGAGAATGCATATTTCAGCTGGAAACCCAACGAAACCGAAGATATCGCAGTTTCCGCACTTTCAACGCACTGCGGAGTTCTGAAAACACCAGAAAACGTGTTTTTCGCATTCAATAGCACGAAAACAGCGAATTCGGTTATTATGCATCCTTCTCACAGAAGAATATTCAAGATTATCGTCGAAAATGCATATCTCAGCTGGATACCCAACGAAACCGGAGATATCGCAGTTTCCGCATATCAAACGCACTGTGGAGTGCTGAAAACACCAGAAAACGTGTTTTTCGCATTCAATAGCTCGAAATCAGCGATTTTGGTGATTCTGCACACTTGTCACAGAAGAATCATGAAGATTATCACTGAAAATGCATATCTCAGCTGGAAACCCCACGAAAACGAAGATATCGCAGTTTCCGCATTTCAAACGCACTGTGGAGTGCTGAAAATACCAGGAAACGTGCTTTTCGCATTCAATAGCACGAAAACAGCTTTTTCTGTGATTCTGCACACTTGTCACAGAAGAATCATGAAGACTATCACTGAAAATGCATATCTCAGCTGAAAACCCAACGAAACCGAAGATATCGCAGTTTCCGCATATCAAACACACTGTGAAGTGCTGAAAATACCAGAAAACGTGTTTTTCGCATTCAATAGCACGAAAACAGCGAATTCGGTTATTATGCATCCTTCTCACAGAAGAATATTCAAGATTATCGTAGAAAATGCATATCTCAGCTGGATACCCCACGAAAACGAAGATCTCGCAGTTTCCGCATATCAAACGCACTGTGGAGTGCTGAAGACACCAGAATACGTGTTTTTCGTTTTCAATAGGACGAAAACAGTGATTTCGGTGATTCTGCATACCTCTCACAGAAGAATATACAAGATTATCGTAGAAAATACATGTCTCAGATGGAAACCCCACGAAAGCGAAGGTATCATGGTTTCCGCATATCAAACGCACTGTGGACTGCTGAAGACACCAGAAAACGCGGTTTTCGCATTCAATAGCACGAACGCAGCGATATGGGTGATTCTGCATACTTCTTACAGAAGAATATCCAAAATTGTCGTTGAAAATGTATGTCTCAGCTGGAAACCCCACGAAAACGAAGATATCGCAGTTTCCGCATATCACACGCGCAGTGGAGAGCTGAAAACACCAGAAAACGTGTTTTTCGCATTCAGTAGTACGATAACAGCGATTTCGGTGATTCTGCACACTTGTCACAGCAGAATCATGAAGATTATCACTGATAATGCATATCTCAGCTGGAAACCCAACGAAACCGGAGATATCGCAGTTTCCGCATATCAAACGCACTGTGGAGTGCTGAAAATTCCAGAAAACGTGCTTGTCGCATTCAGTAGCACGAAAACAGCGATTTCTGTGATTCTGCATACTTCTCACAGAAGGCTATCCAAGATAATCGCAGAAAATGCATATCTCAGCTGCAAACCGCACGATGACATTGATATCGCTGTATCCGTATGTCAAACGCACTGTGGACTGCTGAAAACACCAGAAAACGTGTTTTTTGCTTTCAATAGCACGAACGCAGCGATATGGGTGATTCTGCATACTTCTTACAGAAGAATATCCAAAATTCTCGTTGAAAATGTATGTCGCAGCTGGAAACCCCACGAAAACGAAGATATCGCTGTTTCCGCATACCAAACGCACTGTGGAGTGCTGAAAACACCAGAAAACGTGTTTTTCGCATTAAATAGCACGACAACAGCGATTTCGGTGATTCTGCACAGTTGTCACAGAGGAATCATGAAGATTAACACTGAGAATGCATATTTCAGCTGGAAACCCAACGAAACCGGAGATATCGCTGTTTCCGCATATCAAACGCTCTGTGGAGTGCTGAAAACACCAGAAAACGTGTTTTTCGCATCAAATAGCACGAAAACAGCGATGTCGGTGATTCTGCACACTTGGCACAGAGGAATCACGAAGATTAACACTGAGAATGCATATTTCAGCTGGAAACCCAACGAAACCGGAGATATCGCAGTTTCCGCATATCAAACGCTCTGTGGAGTGCTGAAAACACCAGAAAACGTGTTTTTCGCATCAAATAGCACGAAAACAGTGATGTCGGTGATTCTGCACACTTGTCACAGAGGAATCATGAAGATTAACACTGAAAATGCATATGTCCGCTGGAAACACAACGAAACCGAAGATATCGCTGTATCCGCATGTCAAACGCACTGTGGAGTGCTGAAAACACCAGAAAACGTGTTTTCACATCAAATAGCACAACAACAGCGATTTCGGTAATTCTGCATCCTTCTCACGGAAGAATATCCAAGATTATCGTAGAAAATAAATATCTCAGCTGGAAAACCCACGAAAACGAAGATATCGCAGTTTCCGCATGTCAAGCGCACTGTGGAGTGCTGAAAACACCAGAAAACGTGTTTTTCGCATTCAATAGCACGAACGCAGCGATATGGGAGATTCTGCATACTTCTCACAGAAGAATATCCAAGATTGGCGTTGAAAATGTATGTCGCTGCAGGAAACCCCACGAAAACGAAGATATCGCAGTTTCCGCATTTCAAACGCACTTTGAAGTGCTGCAAATACCAGAAAACGTGTTTTTCGCATTCAATAGCACGAAAACAGCGATTCCGGCGATTCTGCATGCCTCTCACTGAAGAATATCCAACATTATCGTAGAAAATGCATATCTCAGCTGCAAACCCAAGGAAACCGGAGATATCGCAGTTTCCGCATATCAAACGCTCTGTGGAGTGCTGAAAATACCAGAAAACGTGTTTTTCGCATCAAATAGCACGAAAACAGCGATGTCGGTGATTCTGCATGCCTCTCACTGAAGGATATCCAAGATTATCGTAGAAAATGCATATCTCAGCTGGAAAACCTACGAAAACGACGATATCGCACCTTCCGCATTTCAAACGCACTGTGGAGTGCTGAAAACACCAGAAAACGTGTTTTTCACATCAAATCGCACGACAACAGCGATTTCAGTAATTCTGCATCCTTCTCACAGAAGAATATCCAAGATTATCGTAGGAAATGCATATCTCAGCTGCAAACCCAACGAAACCGCAGATATCGCAGTTTCAGCATATCAAACGCACTGTGGAGTGCTGGAACACAGGAAGCGGGTTATTTCGGACGAAATAGCACGAAAACAGCGATTCCGGCGATTCTGCATCCTTCTTACTGAAGAATATCCAAGTTTATCGTAGAAAATGCATTTCTCAGCTGGAAACCCCACGAAAACGAAGATATCGCAGTTTCCGCATATCAAACACACTGTGAAGTGCTGAAAATACCAGAAAACGTGTTTTTCGCATTCAATAGGACGAAAACAGCGAATTCGGTTATTATGCATCCTTCTCACAGAAGAATATTCAAGATTATCGTAGAAAATGCATATCTCAGCTGGATACCCAACGAAACAGGAGATATCGCATTTTCTGCATATCAAACGCACTGTGGAGTGCTGAAAACACCAGAAAACGTGTTTTTCGCATCAAATAGCACGACAACAGCGATTTCGATTTTTCTGCATCCTTCTCACCGAAGAATATTCGAGATTATCGTAGAAAATATATGTCTCAGCTGGAAACACCACGAAAACGAATATATCGCAGTTTCCGCTTGCCAAACGCACTGTGGAGTGCTGAAAACACCAGAAAACGTGTTTTTCGCATTCAATAGAGCGAAAAAAGCGATTTCGGTGATTTTGCACACTTGTCACAGAAGAATCTCGAAGATTATCACTGAAAATGCATCTCTCAGCTGGAAACCCAACGAAACCGAAGATATCGCAGTTTCCGCATGTCAATTGCACTGTGGAGTGCTGAAAACACCAGAAAACGTGTTTTTCGCATTCAATATCTCGAAAACAGCGATTTTGGTGATTCTGCACACTTGTCACAGAAGAATCACCAAGATTATCACTGAAAATGCAAATCTCAGCTGGAAACCCAACGAAACCGAGGATATCGCAGTTTCCGCATGTGGAGTGCTGAAAAAACCAGGAAACCTGTTTTTCGCATTCTATAGCACGAAAACAGCGATCTCGGTGATTCTGCACACTTGTCACAGAAGAATCATGAAGCTTATCACAGAAAATGCATATCTCAGCTGGAAACCCAACCAAACCGAAGATATCGCAGTTTCAGCATGTCAAACGCACTGTGGAGTGCTGAAAACCCCAGAAAACGTGTTTTTCGCTTTCAATAGCACGTAAACACCGATTTCGGTGATTATGCATACTTCTCACAGAAGAATATCCAAGAATATAGTAGAAAATGCATGTCTCAGCTGGAAACCCTACGAAAACGAAGATATCGCAGTTTCCGCATGACAAACGCACTGTGGAGTGCTGAAAACACCAGGAAACGTGTTTTTCGTATTCAGTAGCATGAAAACAGCGATTTCGGTGATTCTGCATACTTGACACAGAAGAATCTCGACGATTATCACAGAAAATGCGTATCAGCTGGAAACCCAACGAAACCGAAGATATCGCAGTTTCCGCATGACAAACGCACTGTGGAGTGCTGAAAACACCAGAAAACGTGTTTCTCGCATTCAATAGCACGTAAACACCGATTTCGGTGATTATGCATACTTCTCACAGAAGAATATCCAAGAATATAGTAGAAAATGCATGTCTCAGCTGGAAACCCTACGAAAACGAAGATATCGCAGTTTCCGCATGACAAACGAACTGTGTAGTGCTGAAAACACCAGAAAACGTGTTTTTCGCATTCAATAGCACGAAAACAGCGATTTCGGTGATTCTGCACACTTGTCACCGAAGAATCATGAAGATTATCACTGAAAATGCATATCTCAGCTGGAACCACAACGAAACCGAAGATATCGCAGTTTCCGCCTGTCAAACGCACTGTGGAGTGCTGAAAACACCAGGAAACGTGTTTTTCGTATTCAGTAGCATGAAAACAGCGATTTCGGTGATTCTGCATACTTGACACAGAAGAATCTCGACGATTATCACAGAAAATGCGTATCAGCTGGAAACCCAACGAATCCGAAGATATCGCAGTTTCCGCATGACAAACGCACTGTGGAGTGCTGAAAACACCAGAAAACGTGTTTCTCGCATTCAATAGCACGTAAACACCGATATCGGTGATTATGCATACTTCTCACAGAAGAATATCCAAGAATATAGTAGAAAATGCATGTCTCAGCTGGAAACCCTACGAAAACGAAGATATCGCAGTTTCCGCATATCAAACGCACTGTGGAGCGCTGAAGACACCAGGAAACGTGTTTTTCGCATTCAATAGCACGAAAACAGCGATTTCGGGGATTCTGCACACTTGTCACAGAGGAAACTCGAAAATTATCACAGAAAATGCGTATCTCAGCTGGAAACCCAACGAAACCGGAGATATCGCAGTTTCCGCCTGTCAAACGCACTGTGGAGTGCTGAAAACACCAGATAACGTGTTTTTCGCATTAATTAGCACGAAAACAGCGATTTCGGTGATTCTGCACACTTGTCACAGAAGAAACTCGAAGATTATCACAGAAAATGCGTATCTCAGCTGGAAACCCAACTAAACCGAAGATATCGCAGTTTCCGCATGTCAAACGCACTGTGGAGTGCTGAAAATACCAGGAAACGTGATTCTCGCATTCAATAGCACGAAAACAGCGATTTCGGTGATTCTGCACACTTGTCACAGAAGAATCTCGAAGATTATCACTGAAAATGCACATCTCAGCTGGAATCCCAACTAAACCCTAGATATCGCAGTTTCCGCATGTCAAACGCACTGTGGAGTGCTGAAAACACCAGGAAACGTGATTTTCGCGTTCAGTAGCACGAAAACAGCGATTTCGGTGATTCTGCACACTTGTCACAGAAGAATCATGAAGATTATCACTGAAAGTGCATATCTCAGCTGGAAACACAACGAAACCGAATATATCGCAGTTTCCGCATGTCTAACGCACTGTGGAGTGCTGAAAACACCAGAAAACGTGTTTTTCGCATTCAATAGCACGAAAACAGCGATTTCGGTGATTCTGCACACTTGTCTCAGAAGAAACTCGAAGATTATCACAGAAAATGCATATCTCAGCTAGAAACCGCACGATAACATAGATATCGCAGTTTCCGCATATCGAACACACTCCGTTGTGCAGAAAACACCAGAAAACGTGTTCTTCACATTCAATAGAACGAAAACAGCGATTTCGGTGATTCTGCACACTTGTCACAGAAGAATCTCGAAGATTAGCACTGAAAATGCACATCTCAGGTGGAATCCAACGCAACCGAAGACATCGCAGTTACCGCACGTCAAATGCACTGTGGAGTGCTGAAAACACCAGAAAACGTGTTTTTCGCATTCAATAGAGCGAAAAAAGCGATTTCGGTGATTTTGCACACTTGTCACAGAAGAATCTCGAAGATTATCACTGAAAATGCATCTCTCAGCTGGAAACCCAACGAAACCGAGGATATCGCAGTTTCCGCATGTGGAGTGCTGAAAAAACCAGGAAACCTGTTTTTCGCATTCTATAGCACGCAAACAGCGATCTCGGTGATTCTGCACACCTGTCACAGAAGAATCATGAAGCTTATCACAGAAAATGCATATCTCAGCTGGAAACCCAACCAAACCGAAGATATCGCAGTTTCAGCATTTCCAACGCACTGTGGAGTGCTGAAAACCCCAGAAAACGTGTTTTTCGCTTTCAGTAGCACGTAAACACCGATTTCGGTGATTAGGCATACTTCTCACAGAAGAATATCCAAGAATATAGTAGAAAATGCATGTCTCAGCTGGAAACCCTACGAAAACGAAGATATCGCAGTTTCCGCATGACAAACGCACTGTGGAGTGCTGAAAACACCAGGAAACGTGTTTTTCGTATTCAGTAGCATGAAAACAGCGATTTCGGTGATTCTGCATACTTGACACAGAAGAATCTCGGCGATTATCACTGAAAATGCATATCTCAGCTGGAAACCCAACGAAACCGAAGATATCGCAGTTTCCGCATGTCAAACACACTGTGGTGTGCTGAAAACACCAGAAAACGTGTTTTTCGCATTCAATAGCACGAAAACAGCGATTTCGGTGATTCTGCACACTTGTCACAGAGGAAACTCGAAAATTATCACAGAAAATGCGTATCTCAGCAGGAAACCCAACGAAACCGGAGATATCGCAGTTTCCGCCTGTCAAACGCACTGTGGAGTGCTGAAAACACCAGATAACGTGTTTTTCGCATTAATTAGCACGAAAACAGCGATTTCGGTGATTCTGCACACTTGTCACAGAAGAAACTCGAAGATTATCACAGAAAATGCGTATCTCAGCTGGAAACCCAACGAAAGCGGAGATATCGCAGTTTTCGCATGTCAAACGCATTGTAGAGTGATGATAGCACCAGAAAACGTGTTTTTCGCATTAATTAGCACGAAAACAGCGATTTCGGTAATTCTGCACACTTGTCACAGAAGAATATCCAAGAATATAGTAGAAAATGCATGTCTCAGCTGGAAACCCTTCGAAAACGAAGATATCGCAGTTTCCGCATGACAAACGCACTGTGGAGTGCTGAAAACACCAGGAAACGTGTTTTTCGTATTCAGTAGCATGAAAACAGCGATTTCGGTGATTCTGCATACTTGTCACACAAGAATCTCGGCGATTATCACTGCAAATGCATATCCCAGCTGGAAACCCAACGAAACCGAAGATAACGCAGTTTACGCATGTCAAACGCACTGTGGTGTGCTGAAAACCCCAGAAATCGTGTTTATCGCATTCAATAGCACGTAAACACCGATTTCGGTGATTCTGCATACTTTTCACAGAAGAATATCCAAGAATATAGTAGAAAATGCATGTCTCAGCTGGAAACCCAACGAAACCGAAGATAACGCAGTTTCCGCATGTCAAACGCACTGTGGTGTGCTGAAAACCCCAGAAATCGTGTTTATCGCATTCAATAGCACCAGAACAGCGATTTCTGTGATTCTGCATCCTTCTCACAGAAGGCTATCCAAGATTATAGTAGAAAATGCATATCTCAGCTGCAAACCCGAAGAAACCGCAGATATCGCAGTTTCCTCATATCAAACGCACTGTGGAGTGCTGGTACACAAGAAGCGTGTTATTTCGCATTAAATAGCAGTAAGCCAGCGATGTCGGTGATTATGCACACTTGTCACAGCAGAATCATGAAGATTATCACTGAAAATGCATATCTCAGCTGGAAACCCAAAGAAACCAAAGATATCGAAGTTTCCGCATAATAAACGCACTGTGGAGTGCTGAAAACACCAGAAAACGTGTTTTTCGTATTATATAGCACGACAACAGCGATTTCGGTGATTCCGCACACTTCTCACAGAAGAATATCTAAGCTTATCGTAGAAAATGAATGCCGCAGCTGGAATCCCCAAGAAAACGAAGATATCGCAGTTTCCGTATTTCAAACGCACTGTGGAGTGCTGATAACATCAGGAAACGTGTTTTTCGCATTCAACAGCACGAAAACAGTGATTTCGGGGATTCTGCATACTTCTCACAGAAGAATATACAAGATTATCGTAGAAAATGCATATCTCAGCTGGAAACCCAACGATACCGGATATATCGCAGTTTCCGCATATCAAACGCACTGTGGAGTGCTGAAAACACCAGAAAACGTGTTGTTCGCATTCAATAGCACCAAAACAGCGATTTCTGTGATTCTGCATCCTTCTCACAGAAGGCTATCCAAGATTATAGTAGAAAATGCATATCTCAGCTGCAAACCCGAAGAAACCGCAGATCTCGGAGTTTCCTCATATCAAACGCACTGTGGAGTGCTGGTACACAAGAAGCGTGTTATTTCGCATAAAATAGCAGTAAGCCAGCGATGTCGGTGATTATGCACACTTGTCACAGCAGAATCATGAAGATTATCACTGAATATGCATATCTCAGCTGGAAACCCTACGAAACCAAAGATATCGAAGTTTCCGCATAATAAACGCACGGTGGAGTGCTGAAAACACCAGAAAACGTGTTGTTCGCATTCAATTGCACGAAAACAGCGATTTCTGTGATTCTGCACACTTGTCACAGAAGAATCATGAAGCTTATCACAGAAAATGCATATCTCAGCTGGAAACCCAACGAAACCGAAGATATCGCAGTTTCCGCATGACAAACGCACTGTGGAGTGCTGAAAACACCAGAAAACGTGTTTCTCGCATTCAATAGCACGAAAACAGCGATTTCGGTGATTCTGCATACTTCTCACGGAAGAATATCCAAGAATATCGTAGAAAATGCATGTCTCAGCTGGAAACCCCACGAAAACGAATATATCGCAGTTTCAGCATTTCAAACTCACTGTGGAGTGCAGAAAACACCAGAAAACGTGTTGTTCGCATTGAATAGCACGAAAACAGCGATTTCTGTGATTCGGCATCCTTCTCACAGAAGGCTATCCAAGATTATAGTAGAAAATGCATATCTCAGCTGGAAACCAATAGAAACCGCAGATATCGCAGTTTCCTCATATCAAACGCACTGTGGAGTGCTGGAACACAAGAAGCGTGTTATTTCGCATTAAATAGCAGTATGCCAGCGATGTCGGTGATTCTGCACACTTGTCACAGAAGAATCATGAAGATTATCACAGAAAATGCGTATCTCAGCTGGAAACCCAACGAAACCAAAGATATCGCAGTTTCCGCATGTCAAACGCACTGCGGAGTGCTGAAAGCACCAGAAAACGTGTTTCTCGCATTCAATAGCACGAAAACAGCGATTTCGGTGATTCTGCATACTTCTCACAGAAGAATATCCAAGAATATCGTAGAAAATGCATGTCTCAGCTGGAAACCCTACGAAAACGAAGATATCGCAGTTTCCGCATGACAAACGCACTGTGGAGTGCTGAAAACACCAGGAAACGTGTTTTTCGTATTCAGTAGCATGAAAACAGCGATTTCGGTGATTCTGCATACTTGACACAGAAGAATCTCGACGATTATCACAGAAAATGCGTATCTCAGCTGGAAACCAAACGAAACCGAAGATATCGCAGTTTCCGCATGACAAACGCACTGTGGAGTGCTGAAAGCACCAGAACACGTGTTTCTCGCATTCAATAGCACGAAAACAGCGATTTCGGTGAATCTGCATACTTCTCACAGAAGAATATCCAAGAATATCGTAGAAAATCTATGTCTCAGCTGGAAACCCTACGAAAACGAAGATATCGCAGTTTCCGCATGACAAACGCACTGTGGAGTGCTGAAAACACCAGGAAACGTGTTTTCGTTTTCAGTAGCGTGAAAACAGCGATTTCGGTGATTCTGCATACTTGACACAGAAGAATCTCAACGATTATCACAAAAAATGCGTATCTCATCTGGAAACCCAACGAATCCGAAGATATCGCAATTTCCGCATGACAAACGCACTGTGGAGTGCTGAAAACACCAGAAAACGTGTTTCTCGCATTTAATAGCACAAAAACAGCGATTTCGGTGATTCTGCACCCTTGTCACAGAAGAATCATGAAGATTATCACAGAAAATGCGTATCTCAGCTGGAAACCAAACGAAACCAAAGATATCGCAGTTTCCGCATGTCAAACGCACTGTGGAGTGCTGAAGGCACCAGAAAATGTGTTTCTCGCATTCAATAGCACGAAAACAGCGATTTCCGTGATTATGCATACTTCTCACAGAAGAATATCCAAGAATATCGTAGAAAATGCATGTCTCAGCTGGAAACCCTACGAAAACGAAGATATCGCAGCTTCCGCATGACAAACGCACTGTGGAGTGCTGAAAACACCAGGAAGCGTGTTTTTCGTATTCAGTAGCATGAAAACAGCGATTTTGGTGATTCTGCATACTTGACACAGAAGAATCTCGACGATTATCACAAAAATTGCGTATCTCATCTGGAAACCCAACGATACCGGAGATATCGCAGTTTCCGCATATCAAACGCACTGTGGAGTGCTGAAAACACCAGAAAACGTGTTTTTCGCATTAAATAGCACGAAACAGCGATTTCGGTGATTCTGCACACTTGTCACAGAATAATCATGAAGATTATCACTGAAAATGGATATCGCAGCTGGAAACCCCACGAAAACGAAGATATCGCAGTTTCCGCATGTCAAACGCACTGTGGAGTGCTGAAAACACCATAAAACGTGTTTCTCGCATTCAATAGCACGAAAACAGCGATTTCGGTGATTCTGCACACTTGTCACAGAAGAATCATGAAGATTATCACAGAAAATGCGTATCTCAGCTGGAATCCCAACGAAACCGAAGATATCGCAGTTTCCGCATATCAAACGCACTGTGGAGTGCAGAAAACACCAGGAAACGTGTTTTTCGTATTCAGTAGCATGAAAACAGCGCTTTCGGTGATTCTGCATACTTGACACAGAAGAATCTCGACGATTTTCACAGAAAATGCGTATCTCAGCTGGAAACCCAACGAAACCGAAGATATCGCTGTTTCCGCATGACAAACGCACTGTGGAGTGCTGAAAGCACCAGAAAACGTGTTTCTCGCATTCAATAGCACGAAAACAGCGATTTCGGTGATTCTGCACACTTGTCACAGAAGAATCATGAAGATTATCACAGAAAATGCGTATCTCAGCTGGAAACCAAACGAAACCAAAGATATCTCAGTTTCCGCATGTCAAACGCACTGTGGAGTGCTGAAAGCACCAGAAAACGTGTTTCTCGCATTCAATAGCACGAAAACAGCGATTTCCGTGATTCTGCATACTTCTCACAGAAGAATATCCAAGAATATCGTAGAAAATGCATGTCTCAGCTGGAAACCCCACGAAAACGAATATATCGCAGTTTCAGCATTTCAAACTCACTGTGGAGTGCAGAAAACACCAGAAAACGTGTTGTTCGCATTGAATAGCACGAAAACAGCGATTTCTGTGATTCGGCATCCTTCTCACAGAAGGCTATCCAAGATTATAGTAGAAAATGCATATCTCAGCTGGAAACCAATAGAAACCGCAGATATCGCAGTTTCCTCATATCAAACGCACTGTGGAGTGCTGGAACACAAGAAGCGTGTTATTTCGCATTAAATAGCAGTATGCCAGCGATGTCGGTGATTCTGCACACTTGTCACAGAAGAATCATGAAGATTATCACAGAAAATGCGTATCTCAGCTGGAAACCCAACGAAACCAAAGATATCGCAGTTTCCGCATGTCAAACGCACTGCGGAGTGCTGAAAGCACCAGAAAACGTGTTTCTCGCATTCAATAGCACGAAAACAGCGATTTCGGTGATTCTGCATACTTCTCACAGAAGAATATCCAAGAATATCGTAGAAAATGCATGTCTCAGCTGGAAACCCTACGAAAACGAAGATATCGCAGTTTCCGCATGACAAACGCACTGTGGAGTGCTGAAAACACCAGGAAACGTGTTTTTCGTATTCAGTAGCATGAAAACAGCGATTTCGGTGATTCTGCATACTTGACACAGAAGAATCTCGACGATTATCACAGAAAATGCGTATCTCAGCTGGAAACCAAACGAAACCGAAGATATCGCAGTTTCCGCATGACAAACGCACTGTGGAGTGCTGAAAGCACCAGAACACGTGTTTCTCGCATTCAATAGCACGAAAACAGCGATTTCGGTGAATCTGCATACTTCTCACAGAAGAATATCCAAGAATATCGTAGAAAATCTATGTCTCAGCTGGAAACCCTACGAAAACGAAGATATCGCAGTTTCCGCATGACAAACGCACTGTGGAGTGCTGAAAACACCAGGAAACGTGTTTTCGTTTTCAGTAGCGTGAAAACAGCGATTTCGGTGATTCTGCATACTTGACACAGAAGAATCTCAACGATTATCACAAAAAATGCGTATCTCATCTGGAAACCCAACGAATCCGAAGATATCGCAATTTCCGCATGACAAACGCACTGTGGAGTGCTGAAAACACCAGAAAACGTGTTTCTCGCATTTAATAGCACAAAAACAGCGATTTCGGTGATTCTGCACCCTTGTCACAGAAGAATCATGAAGATTATCACAGAAAATGCGTATCTCAGCTGGAAACCAAACGAAACCAAAGATATCGCAGTTTCCGCATGTCAAACGCACTGTGGAGTGCTGAAGGCACCAGAAAATGTGTTTCTCGCATTCAATAGCACGAAAACAGCGATTTCCGTGATTATGCATACTTCTCACAGAAGAATATCCAAGAATATCGTAGAAAATGCATGTCTCAGCTGGAAACCCTACGAAAACGAAGATATCGCAGCTTCCGCATGACAAACGCACTGTGGAGTGCTGAAAACACCAGGAAGCGTGTTTTTCGTATTCAGTAGCATGAAAACAGCGATTTTGGTGATTCTGCATACTTGACACAGAAGAATCTCGACGATTATCACAAAAATTGCGTATCTCATCTGGAAACCCAACGATACCGGAGATATCGCAGTTTCCGCATATCAAACGCACTGTGGAGTGCTGAAAACACCAGAAAACGTGTTTTTCGCATTAAATAGCACGAAACAGCGATTTCGGTGATTCTGCACACTTGTCACAGAATAATCATGAAGATTATCACTGAAAATGGATATCGCAGCTGGAAACCCCACGAAAACGAAGATATCGCAGTTTCCGCATGTCAAACGCACTGTGGAGTGCTGAAAACACCATAAAACGTGTTTCTCGCATTCAATAGCACGAAAACAGCGATTTCGGTGATTCTGCACACTTGTCACAGAAGAATCATGAAGATTATCACAGAAAATGCGTATCTCAGCTGGAATCCCAACGAAACCGAAGATATCGCAGTTTCCGCATATCAAACGCACTGTGGAGTGCAGAAAACACCAGGAAACGTGTTTTTCGTATTCAGTAGCATGAAAACAGCGCTTTCGGTGATTCTGCATACTTGACACAGAAGAATCTCGACGATTTTCACAGAAAATGCGTATCTCAGCTGGAAACCCAACGAAACCGAAGATATCGCTGTTTCCGCATGACAAACGCACTGTGGAGTGCTGAAAGCACCAGAAAACGTGTTTCTCGCATTCAATAGCACGAAAACAGCGATTTCGGTGATTCTGCACACTTGTCACAGAAGAATCATGAAGATTATCACAGAAAATGCGTATCTCAGCTGGAAACCAAACGAAACCAAAGATATCTCAGTTTCCGCATGTCAAACGCACTGTGGAGTGCTGAAAGCACCAGAAAACGTGTTTCTCGCATTCAATAGCACGAAAACAGCGATTTCCGTGATTCTGCATACTTCTCACAGAAGAATATCCAAGAATATCGTAGAAAATGCATGTCTCAGCTGGAAACCCTACGAAAACGAAGATATCGCAGCTTCCGCATGACAAACGCACTGTGGAGTGCTGAAAACACCAGGAAACGTGTTTTTCGTATTCAGCAGCATGAAAACAGCGATTTCGGTGATTCTGCATACTTGACACAGAAGAATCTCGACGATTATCACAAAAATTGCGTATCTCATCTGGAAACCCAACGATACCGGAGATATCGCAGTTTCCGCATATCAAACGCACTGTGGAGTGCTGAAAACACCAGAAAACGTGTTTTTCGCATTAAATAGCACGAAACAGCGATTTCGGTGATTCTGCACACTTGTCACAGAATAATCATGAAGATTATCACTGAAAATGCATATCGCAGCTGGAAACCCCACGAAAACGAAGATATCGCAGTTTCCGCATGTCAAACGCACTGTGGAGTGCTGAAAACACCATAAAACGTGTTTCTCGCATTCAATAGCACGAAAACAGCGATTTCGGTGATTCTGCACACTTGTCACAGAAGAATCATGAAGATTATCACAGAAAATGCGTATCTCAGCTGGAAACCAAACGAAACCAAAGATATCGCAGTTTCCGCATGTCAAACGCACTGTGGAGTGCTGAAAGCACCAGAAAACGTGTTTCTCGCATTCAATAGCACGAAAACAGCGATTTCCGTGATTCTGCATACTTCTCACAGAAGAATATCCAAGAATATCGTAGAAAATGCATGTCTCAGCTGGAAACCCTACGAAAACGAAGATATCGCAGCTTCCGCATGACAAACGCACTGTGGAGTGCAGAAAACACCAGGAAACGTGTTTTTCGTATTCAGTAGCATGAAAACAGCGATTTCGGTGATTCTGCACACTTGTCACAGAAGAATCTCGACGATTTTCACAGAAAATGCGTATCTCAGCTGGAAACCCAACGAAACCGAAGATATCGCTGTTTCCGCATGACAAACGCACTGTGGAGTGCTGAAAGCACCAGAAAACGTGTTTCTCGCATTCAATAGCACGAAAACAGCGATTTCGGTGATTCTGCACACTTGTCACAGAAGAATCAAAAAGATTATCACAGAAAATGCGTATCTCAGCTGGAAACCAAACGAAACCAAAGATATCGCAGTTTCCGCATGTCAAACGCACTGTGGAGTGCTGAAAGCACCAGAAAACGTGTTTCTCGCATTCAATAGCACGAAAACAGCGATTTCCGTGATTCTGCATACTTCTCACAGAAGAATATCCAAGAATATCGTAGAAAATGCATGTCTCAGCTGTAAACCCTACGAAAACGAAGATATCGCAGCTTCCGCATGACAAACGCACTGTGGAGTGCTGAAAACACCAGGAAACGTGTTTTTCGTATTCAGCAGCATGAAAACAGCGATTTCGGTGATTCTGCATACTTGACACAAAAGAATCTCGACGATTTTCACAAAAATTGCGTATCTCATCTGGAAACCCAACGATACCGGAGATATCGCAGTTTCCGCATATCATACGCACTGTGGAGTGCTGAAAACACCAGAAAACGTGTTTTTCGCATTAAATAGCACGAAACAGCGATTTCGGTGATTCTGCACACTTGTCACAGAATAATCATGAAGATTATCACTGAAAATGCATATCGCAGCTGGAAACCCCACGAAAACGAAGATATCGCAGTTTCCGCATGTCAAACGCACTGTGGAGTGCTGAAAACACCATAAAACGTGTTTCTCGCATTCAATAGCACGAAAACAGCGATTTCGGTGATTCTGCACACTTGTCACAGAAGAATCATGAAGATTACCACAGAAAATGCGTATCTCAGCTGGAAACCCAACGAAACCGAAGATATCGCAGTTTCCGCATGTTAAACGCACAGTGGAGTGCTGAAACTCCATAAAATGTGTTTCTCGCATTCAATAGCACGAAAACAGCCATTTCGGTGATTCTGCACACTTGTCACAGAAGAATCTCGGCGATTATCACTGAAAATGCATATCTCAGCTGGAAACCCAACGAAACCGAAGATATCGCAGTTTCCGCATATCAAACGCACTGTGGAGTGCAGAAAACACCAGGAAACGTGTTTTTCGTATTCAGTAGCATGAAAACAGCGATTTCGGTGATTCTGCATACTTGACACAGAAGAATCTCGACGATTTTCACAGAAAATGCGTATCTCAGCTGGAAACCCAACGAAACCGAAGATATCGCTGTTTCCGCATGACAAACGCACTGTGGAGTGCTGAAAGCACCAGAAAACGTGTTTCTCGCATTCAATAGCACGAAAACAGCGATTTCGGTGATTCTGCATACTTCTCACGGAAGAATATCCAAGAATATCGTAGAAAATGCATGTCTCAGCTGGAAACCCTACGAAAACGAAGATATCGCAGTATCCGCATGACAAACGCACTGTGGAGTGCTGAAAACAGCAGGAAACGTGTTTTTCGTATACAGTAGCATGAAAACAGCGATTTCGGTGATTCTGCATACTTGACACAGAAAAATCTCGACGATTATCACAAGAAATGCGTATCTCATCTGGAAACCCAACGAATCCGAAGATATCGCAATTTCCGCCTGACAAACGCACTGTGGAGTGCTGAAAACACCAGAAAACGTGTTTCTCGCATTCAATCGCACGAAAACAGCGATTTCGGTGATTCTGCATACTTCTCACGGAAGAATATCCAAGAATATCGTAGAAAATGCATGTCTCAGCTGGAAACCCCACGAAAACGAATATATCGCAGTTTCCGCATTTCAAACTCACTGTGGAGTGCAGAAAACACCAGAAAACGTGTTGCTCGCATTCAATAGCACGAAAACAGCGATTTCTGTGATTCTGCATCCTTCTCACAGAAGGCTATCCAAGATTATAGTAGAAAATGCATGTCTCAGCTGGAAACCCTACGAATACGAAGATATTGCAGTTTCCGCATGACAAACGCTCTGTGGAGTGCAGAAAACACCAGGAAACGTGTTTTTCGTATTCAGAAGCATGAAAACAGCGATTTCGGTGATTCTGCATACTTGACACAGAAGAATCTCGACGACAATCACAGAAAATGCGTAGCTCAGCTGGAAACCCAACGAAACCGAAGATATCGCAGTTTCCGCATGACAAACGCACTGTGGAGTGCTGAAAGCACCAGAACACGTGTTTCTCGCATTCAACAGCACGAAAACAGCGATTTCGGTGATTCTGCATACTTCTCACAGAAGAATATCCAAGAATATCGTAGAAAATGCATGTCTCAGCTGGAAACCCTACGAAAACGAAGATATCGCAGTTTCCGCATGACAAACGCATTGTGGAGTGCTGAAAACACCAGGAAACGTGTTTTTCGTATTCAGTAGCATGAAAACAGCGATTTCGGTGATTCTGCATACTTGACACAGAAGAACCTCGACGATTATCACAAAAAATGCGTATCTCATCTGGAAACCCAACGAATCCGAAGATATCGCAATTTCCGCCTGACAACCGCAATGTGGAGTGCTGAAAACACCAGAAAACGTGTTTCTCGCATTCAATAGCACAAAAACAGCGATTTCGGTGATTCTGCACACTTGTCACAGAAGAATCATGAAGATTATCACAGAAAATGCGTATCTCAGCTGGAAACCCAATGAAACCAAAGATATCGCAGTTTCCGCATGTCAAACGCACTGTGGAATGCTGAAAGCACCAGAAAACGTGTTTCTCGCATTCAGTAGCACGAAAACAGCGATTTCCGTGATTCTGCATACTTCTCACAGAAGAATATCCAAGAATATCGTAGAAAATGCATGTCTCAGCTGGAAACCCTACGAAAACGAAGATATCGCAGTTTCCGCATGACAAACGCACTGTGGAGTGCTGAAAACACCAGGAAACGTGTTTTTCGTATTCAGTAGCATGAAAACAGCGATTTCGGTGATTCTGCACACTTGTCACAGAAGAATCATGAAGATTATCACAGAAAATGCGTATCTCAGCTGGAAACCAAACGAAACCGAAGATATCGCAGTTTCCGCATGACAAACGCACTGTGGAGTGCTGAAAGCACCAGAACACGTGTTTCTCACATTCAATAGCACGAAAACAGCGATTTCGGTGATTCTGCATACTTCTCAGAGAAGAATATCCAAGAATATCGTAGAAAATGCATGTCTCAGCTGGAAACCCTACGAAAACGAAGATATCGCAGTTTCCGCATGACAAACGCATTGTGGAGTGCTGAAAACACAAGGAAACGTGTTTTTCGTATTCAGTAGCATGAAAACAGCGATTTCGGTGATTCTGCATACTTGACACAGAAGAACCTCGACGATTATCACAAAAAATGCGTATCTCATCTGGAAACCCAACGAATCCGAAGATATCGCAATTTCCGCATGACAAACGCACTGTGGAGTGCTGAAAGCACCAGAAAACGTGTTTCTCGCATTCAATAGCACGAAAACAGCGATTTCCGTAATTCTGCATACTTCTCACAGAAGAATATCCAAGAATATCGTAGAAAATGCATGTCTCAGCTGGAAACCCTACGAAAACGAAGATATCGCAGTTTCCGCATGACAAACGCACTGTGGAGTGCTGAAAACACCAGGAAACGTGTTTTTCGTATTCAGTAGCATGAAAACAGCGATTTCGGTGATTCTGCATACTTGACACAGAAGAATCTCGACGATTATCACACAAATTGCGTATCTCATCTGGAAACCCAACGAAACCGAAGATATCGCAGTTTCCGCATGTCAAAGGCACTGTGGACTGCTGAAACCACCAGAAAACGTGTTTCTCGCATTCAATAGCACACAAACAGCGATTTCGGTGATTCTGCACACTTGTCACAGAAGAATCAATAAGCATATCACAGAAAATGCATATCTCAGCTGGAAACCCAACGAAACCGAAGATATCGCAGTTTCCGCATGTCAAACGCACTGTGGAGTGCTGAAAACACCAGAAAACGTGTTGTTCGTATTCAATAGCACGAAAACAGCGATTTCGGTGATTCTGCACACTTGACACAGAAGAATCTCGACGATTATCACAGAAAATGCATATCTCAGCTGGGAACCCAACGAAAACGAAGATATCGCAGTTTCGGCATGTCAAACGCACTGTGGAGTGCTGAAAACACCATAAAACGTGTTTCTCGCATTCAATAGCACGAAAACAGCGATTTCGGTGATTCTGCACACTTGTCACAGAAGAATCATGAAGCATTTCACAGAAAATGCGTATCGCATCTGGAAACCCAACGAAACCGAAGATATCGCAGTTTCCGCATGTCAAACGCACTGTGGAGAGCTGAAAACACCAGCAAACTCGTTGTTCGCATTCAATAGCACGAAAACCGCGATTTCGGTGAATCTGCACACTTGTCACCGAAGAATCATGAAGATTATCACTGAAAATGCATATCTCAGCTGGAACCACAACGAAACCGAAGATACCGCAGTTTCCGCACGCCAAATGCACTGTGGAGTGCTGAAAACACCAGAAGACGTGTTTTTCGCATACAATTGCACGAAAACAGCGATTGCGGTGATTCTGCACACTTGTCACAGAAGAATCTCGAAGATGATCACTGAAAATGCATGTCTCAGCTGGATACCCAACGAAACCGAAGATATCGCAGTTTCCGCATGTCAAACGCACTGTGGAGTGCTGAAAACACCAGGAAACGTGTTTTTCGCATTCAATAGCACGAAAACAGCGATTTCGGTGATTCTGCACACTTGTCACCAAAGAATCTCGAAGATTATCACTGATAATGCATATCTCAGCTGGAATCTCAACGAAACCGTAGATATCGCTGTTTCAGCATGTCAAATGTACTGTGGAGTGCTGATAACACCAGAAAACGTGTTTTTCGCATTAAGCAGCAGTAAACCAGCGATATCGGTGATTCTGCATACTTCTCACGGAAGAATATCCGAGATTATCGTAGAAAATGCATGTCTCAGCTGGCAACCCCACGAAACCGACGATATCGCAGTGAACGCATGTCAACCGCACTGTGGAGTGCTGAAAACACCAAGAAACGTGTTTCTCGCTTTCAATAGCACGAAAACAGAGATATCGGTGATTCTGCATACTTGTCACCAAAGAATCTCGAAGATTATCACTGATAATGCATATCTCAGCTGGAATCTCAACGAAACCGTAGATATCGCTGTTTCCGCATGTCAAATGTACTGTGGAGTGCTGAAAGCACCAGAAAACGTGTTTCTCGCATTCAATAGCACGAAAACAGCGATTTCGGTGATTCTGCATACTTCTCACAGAAGAATATCCAAGAATATCGTAGAAAATGCATGTCTCAGCTGGAAACCCTACGAATACGAAGATATTGCAGTTTCCGCATGACAAACGCTCTGTGGAGTGCAGAAAACACCAGGAAACGTGTTTTTCGTATTCAGTAGCATGAAAACAGCGATTTCGGTGATTCTGCATACTTGACACAGAAGAATCTCGACGACAATCACAGAAAATGCGTAGCTCAGCTGGAAACCCAACGAAACCGAAGATATCGCAGTTTCCGCATGACAAACGCACTGTGGAGTGCTGAAAGCACCAGAAAACGTGTTTCTCGCATTCAATAGCACGAAAACAGCGATTTCGGTGATTCTGCATACTTCTCACAGAAGAATATCCAAGAATATCGTAGAAAATGCATGTCTCAGCTGGAAACCCTACGAAAACGAAGATATCGCAGTTTCCGCATGACAATCGCACTGTGGAGTGCTGAAAACACCAGGAAACGTGTTTTTCGTATTCAGTAGCATGAAAACAGCGATTTCGGTGATTCTGCATACTTGACACAGAAGAATCTCGACGATTATCACAAAAATTGCGTATCTCATCTGGAAACCCAACGAATCCGAAGATATCGCAATTTCCGCATGACAAACGCACTGTGGAGTGCTGAAAACACCAGAAAACGTGTTTCTCGCATTCAATAGCACAAAAACAGCGATTTCGGTGATTCTGCACACTTGACAGAAGAATCTCGACGATTATCACAGAAAATGCGTATCTCAGCTGGAAACCAAACGAATCCGAAGATATCGCAGTTTCCGCATGACAAACGCACTGTGGAGTGCTGAAAGCACCAGAACACGTGTTTCTCGCATTCAGTAGCACGAAAACAGCGATTTCGGTGATTCTGCATACTTCTCACAGAAGAATATCCAAGAATATCGTAGAAAATGCATGTCTCAGCTGGAAACCCTACGAAAACGAAGATATCGCAGTTTCCGCATGACAAACGCATTGTGGAGTGCTGAAAACACAAGGAAACGTGTTTTTCGTATTCAGTAGCATGAAAACAGCGATTTCGGTGATTCTGCATACTTGACACAGAAGAACCTCGACGATTATCACAAAAAATGCGTATCTCATCTGGAAACCCAACGAATCCGAAGATATCGCAATTTCCGCATGACAAACGCACTGTGGAGTGCTGAAAGCACCAGAAAACGTGTTTCTCGCATTCAATAGCACGAAAACAGCGATTTCGGTGATTCTGCACACTTGTCACAGAAGAATCATGAAGATTATCACAGAAAATGCGTATCTCAGCTGGAAACCCAACGAAACCGAAGATATCGCCTTTTCCGCAAGTCAAACGCACTGTGGAGTGCTGAAAACACCATAAAATGTGTTTCTCGCATTCAATAGCACGAAAACAGCCATTTCGGTGATTCTGCACACCTCTCACAGAAGAATCTCGGCAATTATCACTGAAAATGCATATCTCAGCTGGGAACCCAACGAAAACGAAGATATCGCAGTTTCGGCATGTCAAACGCACTGTGGAGTGCTGAAAACACCAGGAAACGTGTTTTTCGCATTCAATAGCACGAAAACAGCGATTTCGGTGATTCTGCACACTTGTCACCAAAGAATCTCGAAGATTATCACTGATAATGCATATCTCAGCTGGAATCTCAACGAAACCGTAGATATCGCTGTTTCCGCATGTCAAACGCACTGTGGAGTACTGAAAGCACCAGAAAACGTGTTTCTCGCATTCAATAGCACGAAAACAGCGATTTCGGTGATTCTGCATACTTCTCACTGAAGAATATCCAAGAATATCGTAAAAAATGCATGTCTCAGCTGGAAACCCTACGAAAACGAAGATATCGCAGTTTCCGCATGACAAACGCACTGTGGAGTGCTGAAAACACCAGGAAACGTGTTTTTCGTATTCAGTAGCATGAAAACAGCGATTTCGGTGATTCTGCATACTTGACACAGAAGAATCTCGACGATTATCACAGAAAATGCGTATCTCATTTGGAAACCCAACGAATCCGAAGATATCGCAATTTCCGCATGACAAACGCACTGTGGAGTGCTGAAAACACCAGAAAACGGGTTTCTCGCATTCAATAGCACAAAAACAGCGATTTCGGTGATTCTGCACACTTGTCACAGAAGAATCATGACGATTATCACAGAAAATGCGTATCTCAGCTGGAAACCAAACGAAACCAAAGATATCGCAGTTTCCGCATGTCAAACGCACTGTGGAGTGCTGAAAGCACCAGAAAACGTGTTTCTCGCATTCAATAGCACGAAAACAGCAATTTCGGTGATTCTGCACACTTGTCACAGAAGAATCATGAAGCATATCACAGAAAATGCGTATCTCATCTGGAAACCCAACGAAACCGAAGATATCGCAGTTTCCGCATGTCAAACGCACTGTGGAGAGCTGAAAACACCAGCAAACTCGTTGTTCGCATTCAATAGCACGAAAACCGCGATTTCGGTGAATCTGCACACTTGTCACCGAAGAATCATGAAGATTATCACTGAAAATGCATATCTCAGCTGGAACCACAACGAAACCGAAGATACCGCAGTTTCCGCACGCCAAATGCACTGTGGAGTTCTGAAAACACCAGAAGACGTGTTTTTCGCATACAATTGCACGAAAACAGCGATTGCGGTGATTCTGCACACTTGTCACAGAAGAATCTCGAAGATGATCACTGAAAATGCATGTCTCAGCTGGATACCCAACGAAACCGAAGATATCGCAGTTTCCGCATGTCAAACGCACTGTGGAGTGCTGAAAACACCAGGAAACGTGTTTTTCGCATTCAATAGCACGAAAACAGCGATTTCGGTGATTCTGCACACTTGTCACCAAAGAATCTCGAAGATTATCACTGATAATGCATATCTCAGCTGGAATCTCAACGAAACCGTAGATATCGCTGTTTCCGCATGTCAAATGTACTGTGGAGTGCTGATAACACCAGAAAACGTGTTTTTCGCATTAAGTAGCAGTAAACCAGCGATATCGGTGATTCTGCATACTTCTCACGGAAGAATATCCGAGATTATCGTAGAAAATGCATGTCTCAGCTGGCAACCCCACGAAACCGACGATATCGCAGTGAACGCATGTCAACCGCACTGTGGAGTGCTGAAAACACCAAGAAACGTGTTTCTCGCTTTCAATAGCACGAAAACAGCGATTTCGGTGATTCTGCACACTTGTCACAGAAGAATCATGAAGATTATAATAGAAAATGCGTATCTCAGCTGGAAACCCAACGAAACCGAAGATATCGCAGTTTCCGCATGTCAAACGCACTGTGGAGTGCTGAAAACACCATAAAATGTGTTTCTCGCATTCAATAGCACGAAAACAGCCATTTCGGTGATTCTGCACACCTGTCACAGAAGAATCTCGGCGATTATCACTGAAAATGCATATCTCAGCTGGAAACCCAACGAAACCGAAGATATCGCAGTTTCCGCATGTCAAACGCACTGTGGAGTGCTGAAACCACCAGAAAACGTGTTTCTCGCATTCTATAACACAAAAACAGCGATTTCGGTGATTCTGCACACTTGTCACAGAAGAATCATGAAGCTTATCACAGAAAATGCATATCTCAGCTGGAAACCCAACGAAACCGAAGATATCGCAGTTTCCGCATGTCAAAAGCACTGTGAAGTGCTGAAAACACCAGAAAACGTGTTTTTCGTATTCAATAGCACGAAAACAGCAATGTCGGTGATTCTGCACACTTGTCACAGAAGAATCATGAAGACTATCACCGAAAATGCATATCTCAGCTGGAAACCCAACGAAACCGAAGATATCGCAGTTTCCGCATGTCAAACGCACTGTGGAGTGCTGAAAACCCCAGAAAACGTATTTTTCGCATTCAATAGCACGTAAACTCCGATTTCGGTGATTCTGCATACTTCTCACTGAAGAATATCCAAGAATATCGTAGAAAATGCCTGTCTCAGCTGGAAACCCTACGAAAACGAAGATATCGCAGTTTCCGCATGACAAACGCACTGTGGAGTGCTGAAAACACCAGGAAACGTGTTTTTCGTATTCAGTAGCATGATAACAGCGATTTCGGTGATTCTGCATACTTGACACAGAAAAATCTCGACGATTATCACAGAAAATGCGTATCTCAGCTGGAAACCCAACGAAACCGAAGATATCGCAGTTTCCGCATGACAAACGCACTGTGGAGTGCTGAAAGCACCAGAAAACGTGTTTCACGCAATCAATAGCACGAAAACAGCGATTTCGGTGATTCTGCATACTTCTCACAGAAGAATATCCAAGAATATCGTAGAAAATGCATGTCTCAGCTGGAAACCCTACGAAAACGAGGATATCGCAGTTTCCGCATGTGAAACGCACTGTGGAGTGCTGAAACCACCAGAAAACGTGTTTCTCGCATTCTATAACACAAAAACAGCGATTTCGGTGATTCTGCACACTTGTCACAGAAGAATCATGAAGCTTATCACAGAAAATGCATATCTCAGCTGGAAACCCAACGAAACCGAAGATATCGCAGTTTCCGCATGTCAAACGCACTGTGAAGTGCTGAAAACACCAGAAAACGTGTTTTTCGTATTCAATAGCACGAAAACAGCAATGTCGGTGATTCTGCACACTTGTCACAGAAGAATCATGAAGACTATCACTGAAAATGCATATCTCAGCTGGAAACCCAACGAAACCGAAGATATCGCAGTTTCCGCATGTCAAACGCACTGTGGAGTGCTGAAAACCCCAGAAAACGTGTTTTTCGCATTCAATAGCACGTAAACACCGATTTCGGTGATTCTGCATACTTCTCACTGAAGAATATCCAAGAATATCGTAGAAAATGCATGTCTCAGCTGGAAACCCTACGAAAACGAAGATATCGCAGTTTCCGCATGACAAACGCACTGTGGAGTGCTGAAAACACCAGGAAACGTGTTTTTCGTATTCAGTAGCATGAAAACAGCGATTTCGGTGATTCTGCACACTTGTCACAGAAGAATCATGAAGCTTATCACAGAAAATGCATATCTCAGCTGGAAACCCAACGAAACCGAAGATATCGCAGTTTCCGCATGTCAAACGCACTGTGAAGTGCTGAAAACACCAGAAAACGTGTTTTTCGTATTCAATAGCACGAAAACAGCAATGTCGGTGATTCTGCACACTTGTCACAGAAGAATCATGAAGACTATCACTGAAAATGCATATCTCAGCTGGAAACCCAACGAAACCGAAGATATCGCAGTTTCCGCATGTCAAACGCACTGTGGAGTGCTGAAAACCCCAGAAAACGTCTTTTTCGCATTCAATAGCACGTAAACACCGATTTCGGTGATTCTGCATACTTCTCACTGAAGAATATCCAAGAATATCGTAGAAAATGCATGTCTCAGCTGGAAACCCTACGAAAACGAAGATATCGCAGTTTCCGCATGACAAACGCACTGTGGAGTGCTGAAAACACCAGGAAACGTGTTTTTCGTATTCAGTAGCATGAAAACAGCGATTTCGGTGATTCTGCATACTTGACACAGAAGAATCTCGACGATTATCACAGAAAATGCGTATCTCAGCTGGAAACCCAACGAAACCGAAGATATCGCAGTTTCCGCATGACAAACGCACTGTGGAGTGCTGAAAGCACGAGAAAACGTGTTTCACGCATTCAATAGCACGAAAACAGCGATTTCGGTGATTCTGCATACTTCTCACAGAAGAATATCCAAGAATATCGTAGAAAATGCATGTCTCAGCTGGAAACCCTACGAAAACGAGGATATCGCAGTTTCCGCATGACAAACGCACTGTGGAGTGCTGAAAACACCAGGAAACGTGCTTTTCGTATTCAGTAGCATGAAAACAGCGATTTCGGTGATTCTGCATACTTGACACAGAAGACTCTCGACGATTATCACAACAATTGCGTATCTCATCTGGAAACCCAACGAATCCGAAGATAACGCCATTTCCGCATGACAAACGCACTGTGGAGTGCTGAAAACACCAGAAAACGTGTTTCTCGCATTCAATAGCACAAAAACAGCGATTTCGGTGATTCTGCCCACTTGTCACAGAAGAATCATGAAGATTATCACAGAAAATGCGTATCTCAGCTGGAAACCCAACGAAACCAAAGATATCGCAGTTTCCGCATGTCAAACGCACTGTGGAGTGCTGAAAGCACCAGAAAACGTGTTTCTCGCATTCAATAGCACGAAAACAGCGATTTCGGTGATTCTGCATACTTCTCACAAAAGAATATCCAAGAATATCGTAGAAAATGCATGCCTCAGCTGGAAACCCTACGAAAACGAAGATATCGCAGTTTCCGCATGAAAAACGCACTGTGGAGTGCTGAAAACACCAGGAAACGTGTTTTTCGTATTCAGTAGCATGAAAACAGCGATTTCGGTGATTCTGCATACTAGACACAGAAGAACCTCGACGATTATCACAAAAAATCCGTATCTCATCTGGAAACCAAACGAAACCAAAGATATCGCAGTTTCCGCATGTCAAACGCACTGTGGAGTGCTGAAAGCACCAGAAAACGTGTTTCTCGCATTCAATAGCACGAAAACAGCGATTTCCGTGATTCTGCATACTTCTCACAGAAGAATATCCAAGAATATCGTAGAAAATGCATGTCTCAGCTGGAAACCCTACGAAAACGAAGATATGGCAGTTTCCGCATGACAAACGCACTGTGGAGTGCTGAAAACACCAGAATACGTGTTTCTCGCATTCAATAGCACAAAAACAGCGATTTCGGTGATTCTGCTAGCTTGTCACAGAAGAATCATGAAGATTATCACAGAAAATGCGTATCTCAGCTGGAAACCAAACGAAACCGAAGATATCGCAGTTTCCGCATGACAAACGCACTGTGGAGTGCTGAAAGCACCAGAACACGTGTTTCTCGCATTCAATTGCACGAAAACAGTGATTGCGGTGATTCTGCACACTTGTCACAGAAGCATCTCGATGATCATCACTGAAAATGCACATCTCACCTGGAAACCCAACTAAACCGAAGATATCGCAGTTTCCGCATGTCAAACGCACTGTGGAGTGCTGAAAACACCAGGAAACGTGTTATTCGTATTCAGTAGCATGAAAACAGCGATTTCGGTGATTCTGCATACTTGACACAGAAGAACCTCGACGATTATCACAAAAAATGCGTATCTCATCTGGAAACCCAACGAATCCGAAGATATCGCAATTTCCGCCTGACAACCGCAATGTGGAGTGCTGAAAACACCAGAAAACGTGTTTCTCGCATTCAATAGCACAAAAACAGCGATTTCGGTGATTCTGCACACTTGTCACAGAAGAATCATGAAGATTATCACAGAAAATGCGTATCTCAGCTGGAAACCCAATGAAACCAAAGATATCGCAGTTTCCGCATGTCAAACGCACTGTGGAGTGCTGAAAGCACCAGAAAACGTGTTTCTCGCATTCAATAGCACGAAAACAGCGATTTCCGTGATTCTGCATACTTCTCACAGAAGAATATCCAAGAATATCGTAGAAAATGCATGTCTCAGCTGGAAACCCTACGAAAACGAAGATATCGCAGTTTCCGCATGACAAACGCACTGTGGAGTGCTGAAAACACCAGGAAACGTGTTTTTCGTATTCAGTAGCATGAAAACAGCGATTTCGGTGATTCTGCATACTTGACACAGAAGAATCTCGACGATTATCACAAAAATTGCGTATCTCATCTGGAAACCCAACGAAACCGGAGATATCGCAGTTTCCGCATATCAAATGCACAGTGGAGTGCTGGAACACAAGTAGCTTGTTATTTCGCATTGAATAGCAGAACGCCAACGATTACGGTGATTATGCACACTTGTCACAGAAGAAACTCGGAGATAATCACTGAAAATGCATATCGCAGCTGGAAACCCCACGAAAACGAAGATATCGCAGTTTCCGCATGTCAAACGCACTGTGGAGTGCTGAAAACACCATAAAACGTGTTTCTCGCATTCAATAGCACGAAAACAGCGATTTCGGTGATTCTGCACACTTGTCACAGAAGAATCATGAAGATTATCATAGAAAATGCGTATCTCAGCTGGAAACCCAACGAAACCGAAGATATCGCAGTTTCCGCATGTCAAACGCACTGTGGAGTGCTGAAAACACCATAAAATGTGTTTCTCGCATTCAATAGCACGAAAACAGCCATTTCGGTGATTCTGCACACCTGTCACAGAAGAATCTCGGCGATTATCACTGAAAATGCATATCTCAGCTGGAAACCCAACGAAACCGAAGATATCGCAGTTTCCGCATGTCAAACGCACTGTGGAGTGCTGAAACCACCAGAAAACGTGTTTCTCGCATTCTATAACACAAAAACAGCGATTTCGGTGATTCTGCACACTTGTCACAGAAGAATCATGAAGCTTATCACAGAAAATGCATATCTCAGCTGGAAACCCAACGAAACCGAAGATATCGCAGTTTCCGCATGTCAAAAGCACTGTGAAGTGCTGAAAACACCAGAAAACGTGTTTTTCGTATTCAATAGCACGAAAACAGCAATGTCGGTGATTCTGCACACTTGTCACAGAAGAATCATGAAGACTATCACTGAAAATGCATATCTCAGCTGGAAACCCAACGAAACCGAAGATATCGCAGTTTCCGCATGTCAAACGCACTGTGGAGTGCTGAAAACCCCAGAAAACGTGTTTTTCGCATTCAATAGCACGTAAACTCCGATTTCGGTGATTCTGCATACTTCTCACTGAAGAATATCCAAGAATATCGTAGAAAATGCCTGTCTCAGCTGGAAACCCTACGAAAACGAAGATATCGCAGTTTCCGCATGACAAACGCACTGTGGAGTGCTGAAAACACCAGGAAACGTGTTTTTCGTATTCAGTAGGATGAAAACAGCGATTTCGGTGATTCTGCATACTTGACACAGAAAAATCTCGACGATTATCACAGAAAATGCGTATCTCAGCTGGAAACCCAACGAAACCGAAGATATCGCAGTTTCCGCATGACAAACGCACTGTGGAGTGCTGAAAGCACCAGAAAACGTGTTTCACGCATTCAATAGCACGAAAACAGCGATTTCGGTGATTCTGCATACTTCTCACAGAAGAATATCCAAGAATATCGTAGAAAATGCATGTCTCAGCTGGAAACCCTACGAAAACGAGGATATCGCAGTTTCCGCATGTCAAACGCACTGTGGAGTGCTGAAACCACCAGAAAACGTGTTTCTCGCATTCTATAACACAAAAACAGCGATTTCGGTGATTCTGCACACTTGTCACAGAAGAATCATGAAGCTTATCACAAAAATTGCGTATCTCATCTGGAAACCCAACGAAACCGAAGATATCGCAGTTTCCGCATGTCAAAGACACTGTGGACTGCTGAAACCACCAGAAAACGTGTTTCTCGCATTCAATAGCACACAAACAGCGATTTCGGTGATTCTGCACACTTGTCACAGAAGAATCAATAAGCATATCACAGAAAATGCATATCTCAGCTGGAAACCCAACGAAACCGAAGATATCGCAGTTTCCGCATGTCAAACGCACTGTGGAGTGCTGAAAACACCAGAAAACGTGTTGTTCGTATTCAATAGCACGAAAACAGCGATTTCGGTGATTCTGCACACTTGACACAGAAGAATCTCGACGATTATCACAGAAAATGCATATCTCAGCTGGGAACCCAACGAAAACGAAGATATCGCAGTTTCGGCATGTCAAGCGCACTGTGGAGTGCTGAAAACACCATAAAACGTGTTTCTCGCATTCAATAGCACGAAAACAGCGATTTCGGTGATTCTGCACACTTGTCACAGAAGAATCATGAAGCATATCACAGAAAATGCGTATCTCATCTGGAAACCCAACGAAACCGAAGATATCGCAGTTTCCGCATGTCAAACGCACTGTGGAGAGCTGAAAACACCAGCAAACTCGTTGTTCGCATTCAATAGCACGAAAACCGCGATTTCGGTGAATCTGCACACTTGTCACCGAAGAATCATGAAGATTATCACTGAAAATGCATATCTCAGCTGGAACCACAACGAAACCGAAGATACCGCAGTTTCCGCACGCCAAATGCACTGTGGAGTTCTGAAAACACCAGAAGACGTGTTTTTCGCATACAATTGCACGAAAACAGCGATTGCGGTGATTCTGCACACTTGTCACAGAAGAATCTCGAAGATGATCACTGAAAATGCATGTCTCAGCTGGATACCCAACGAAACCGAAGATATCGCAGTTTCCGCATGTCACACGCACTGTGGAGTGCTGAAAACACCAGGAAACGTGTTTTTCGCATTCAATAGCACGAAAACAGCGATTTCGGTGATTCTGCACACTTGTCACCAAAGAATCTCGAAGATTATCACTGATAATGCATATCTCAGCTGGAATCTCAACGAAACCGTAGATATCGCTGTTTCCGCATGTCAAATGTACTGTGGAGTGCTGATAACACCAGAAAACGTGTTTTTCGCATTAAGTAGCAGTAAACCAGCGATATCGGTGATTCTGCATACTTCTCACGGAAGAATATCCGAGATTATCGTAGAAAATGCATGTCTCAGCTGGCAACCCCACGAAACCGACGATATCGCAGTGAACGCATGTCAACCGCACTGTGGAGTGCTGAAAACACCAAGAAACGTGTTTCTCGCTTTCAATAGCACGAAAACAGCGATTTCGGTGATTCTGCGCACTTGTCACAGAAGAATCATGAAGATTATCATAGAAAATGCGTATCTCAGCTGGAAACCCAACGAAACCGAAGATATCGCAGTTTCCGCATGTCAAACGCACTGTGGAGTGCTGAAAACACCATAAAATGTGTTTCTCGCATTCAATAGCACGAAAACAGCCATTTCGGTGATTCTGCACACCTGTCACAGAAGAATCTCGGCGATTATCACTGAAAATGCATATCTCAGCTGGAAACCCAACGAAACCGAAGATATCGCAGTTTCCGCATGTCAAACGCACTGTGGAGTGCTGAAACCACCAGAAAACGTGTTTCTCGCATTCTATAACACAAAAACAGCGATTTCGGTGATTCTGCACACTTGTCACAGAAGAATCATGAAGCTTATCACAGAAAATGCATATCTCAGCTGGAAACCCAACGAAACCGAAGATATCGCAGTTTCCGCATGTCAAAAGCACTGTGAAGTGCTGAAAACACCAGAAAACGTGTTTTTCGTATTCAATAGCACGAAAACAGCAATGTCGGTGATTCTGCACACTTGTCACAGAAGAATCATGAAGACTATCACTGAAAATGCATATCTCAGCTGGAAACCCAACGAAACCGAAGATATCGCAGTTTCCGCATGTCAAACGCACTGTGGAGTGCTGAAAACCCCAGAAAACGTGTTTTTCGCATTCAATAGCACGTAAACTCCGATTTCGGTGATTCTGCATACTTCTCACTGAAGAATATCCAAGAATATCGTAGAAAATGCCTGTCTCAGCTGGAAACCCTACGAAAACGAAGATATCGCAGTTACCGCATGACAAACGCACTGTGGAGTGCTGAAAACACCAGGAAACGTGTTTCACGCATTCAATAGCACGAAAACAGCGATTTCGGTGATTCTGCATACTTCTCACAGAAGAATCATGAAGCTTATCACAGAAAATGCATATCTCAGCTGGAAACCCAACGAAACCGAAGATATCGCAGTTTCCGCATGACAAACGCACTGTGGAGTGCTGAAAGCACCAGAAAACGTGTTTCACGCATTCAATAGCACGAAAACAGCGATTTCGGTGATTCTGCATACTTCTCACAGAAGAATATCCAAGAATATCGTAGAAAATGCATGTCTCAGCTGGAAACCCTACGAAAACGAGGATATCGCAGTTTCCGCATGTGAAACGCACTGTGGAGTGCTGAAACCACCAGAAAACGTGTTTCTCGCATTCTATAACACAAAAACAGCGATTTCGGTGATTCTGCACACTTGTCACAGAAGAATCATGAAGCTTATCACAGAAAATGCATATCTCAGCAGGAAACCCAACGAAACCGAAGATATCGCAGTTTCCGCATGTCAAACGCACTGTGAAGTGCTGAAAACACCAGAAAACGTGTTTTTCGTATTCAATAGCACGAAAACAGCAATGTCGGTGATTCTGCACACTTGTCACAGAAGAATCATGAAGACTATCACTGAAAATGCATATCTCAGCTGGAAACCCAACGAAACCGAAGATATCGCAGTTTCCGCATGTCAAACGCACTGTGGAGTGCTGAAAACCCCAGAAAACGTGTTTTTCGCATTCAATAGCACGTAAACACCGATTTCGGTGATTCTGCATACTTCTCACTGAAGAATATCCAAGAATATCGTAGAAAATGCATGTCTCAGCTGGAAACCCTACGAAAACGAAGATATCGCAGTTTCCGCATGACAAACGCACTGTGGAGTGCTGAAAACACCAGGAAACGTGTTTTTCGTATTCAGTAGCATGAAAACAGCGATTTCGGTGATTCTGCACACTTGTCACAGAAGAATCATGAAGCTTATCACAGAAAATGCATATCTCAGCTGGAAACCCAACGAAACCGAAGATATCGCAGTTTCCGCATGTCAAACGCACTGTGAAGTGCTGAAAACACCAGAAAACGTGTTTTTCGTATTCAATAGCACGAAAACAGCAATGTCGGTGATTCTGCACACTTGTCACAGAAGAATCATGAAGACTATCACTGAAAATGCATATCTCAGCTGGAAACCCAACGAAACCGAAGATATCGCAGTTTCCGCATGTCAAACGCACTGTGGAGTGCTGAAAACCCCAGAAAACGTGTTTTTCGCATTCAATAGCACGTAAACACCGATTTCGGTGATTCTGCATACTTCTCACTGAAGAATATCCAAGAATATCGTAGAAAATGCATGTCTCAGCTGGAAACCCTACGAAAACGAAGATATCGCAGTTTCCGCATGACAAACGCACTGTGGAGTGCTGAAAACACCAGGAAACGTGTTTTTCGTATTCAGTAGCATGAAAACAGCGATTTCGGTGATTCTGCATACTTGACACAGAAGAATCTCGACGATTATCACAGAAAATGCGTATCTCAGCTGGAAACCCAACGAAACCGAAGATATCGCAGTTTCCGCATGACAAACGCACTGTGGAGTGCTGAAAGCACCAGAAAACGTGTTTCACGCATTCAATAGCACGAAAACAGCGATTTCCGTGATTCTGCATACTTCTCACAGAAGAATATCCAAGAATATCGTAGAAAATGCATGTCTCAGCTGGAAACCCTACGAAAACGAAGATATCGCAGTTTCCGCATGACAAACGCACTGTGGAGTGCTGAAAACACCAGGAAACGTGTTTTTCGTATTCAGTAGCATGAAAACAGCGATTTCGGTGATTCTGCATACTTGACACAGAAGAATCTCGACGATTATCACAAAAATTGCGTATCTCATCTGGAAACCCAACGAAACCGGAGATATCGCAGTTTCCGCATATCAAATGCACAGTGGAGTGCTGGAACACAAGTAGCTTGTTATTTCGCATTGAATAGCAGAACGCCAACGATTACGGTGATTATGCACACTTGTCACAGAAGAAACTCGGAGATAATCACTGAAAATGCATATCGCAGCTGGAAACCCCACGAAAACGAAGATATCGCAGTTTCCGCATGTCAAACGCACTGTGGAGTGCTGAAAACACCATAAAACGTGTTTCTCGCATTCAATAGCACGAAAACAGCGATTTCGGTGATTCTGCACACTTGTCACAGAAGAATCATGAAGATTATCATAGAAAATGCGTATCTCAGCTGGAAACCCAACGAAACCGAAGATATCGCAGTTTCCGCATGTCAAACGCACTGTGGAGTGCTGAAAACACCATAAAATGTGTTTCTCGCATTCAATAGCACGAAAACAGCCATTTCGGTGATTCTGCACACCTGTCACAGAAGAATCTCGGCGATTATCACTGAAAATGCATATCTCAGCTGGAAACCCAACGAAACCGAAGATATCGCAGTTTCCGCATGTCAAACGCACTGTGGAGTGCTGAAACCACCAGAAAACGTGTTTCTCGCATTCTATAACACAAAAACAGCGATTTCGGTGATTCTGCACACTTGTCACAGAAGAATCATGAAGCTTATCACAGAAAATGCATATCTCAGCTGGAAACCCAACGAAACCGAAGATATCGCAGTTTCCGCATGTCAAAAGCACTGTGAAGTGCTGAAAACACCAGAAAACGTGTTTTTCGTATTCAATAGCACGAAAACAGCAATGTCGGTGATTCTGCACACTTGTCACAGAAGAATCATGAAGACTATCACTGAAAATGCATATCTCAGCTGGAAACCCAACGAAACCGAAGATATCGCAGTTTCCGCATGTCAAACGCACTGTGGAGTGCTGAAAACCCCAGAAAACGTGTTTTTCGCATTCAATAGCACGTAAACTCCGATTTCGGTGATTCTGCATACTTCTCACTGAAGAATATCCAAGAATATCGTAGAAAATGCCTGTCTCAGCTGGAAACCCTACGAAAACGAGGATATCGCAGTTTCCGCATGTCAAACGCACTGTGGAGTGCTGAAACCACCAGAAAACGTGTTTCTCGCATTCTATAACACAAAAACAGCGATTTCGGTGATTCTGCACACTTGTCACAGAAGAATCATGAAGCTTATCACAGAAAATGCATATCTCAGCTGGAAACCCAACGAAACCGAAGATATCGCAGTTTCCGCATGTCAATCGCACTGTGAAGTGCTGAAAACACCAGAAAACGTGTTTTTCGTATTCAATAGCACGAAAACAGCAATGTCGGTGATTCTGCACACTTGTCACAGAAGAATCATGAAGACTATCACTGAAAATGCATATCTCAGCTGGAAACCCAACGAAACCGAAGATATCACAGTTTCCGCATGTCAAACGCACTGTGGAGTGCTGAAAACCCCAGAAAACGTGTTTTTCGCATTCAATAGCACGTAAACACCGATTTCGGTGATTCTGCATACTTCTCACTGAAGAATATCCAAGAATATCGTAGAAAATGCATGTCTCAGCTGGAAACCCTACGAAAACGAAGATATCGCAGTTTCCGCATGACAAACGCACTGTGGAGTGCTGAAAACACCAGGAAACGTGTTTTTCGTATTCAGTAGCATGAAAACAGCGATTTCGGTGATTCTGCATACTTGACACAGAAGAATCTCGACGATTATCACAGAAAATGCGTATCTCAGCTGGAAACCCAACGAAACCGAAGATATCGCAGTTTCCGCATGACAAACGCACTGTGGAGTGCTGAAAGCACCAGAAAACGTGTTTCACGCATTCAATAGCACGAAAACAGCGATTTCGGTGATTCTGCATACTTCTCACAGAAGAATATCCAAGAATATCGTAGAAAATGCATGTCTCAGCTGGAAACCCTACGAAAACGAGGATATCGCAGTTTCCGCATGACAAACGCACTGTGGAGTGCTGAAAACACCAGGAAACGTGTTTTTCGTATTCAGTAGCATGAAAACAGCGATTTCGGTGATTCTGCATACTTGACACAGAAGACTCTCGACGATTATCACAACAATTGCGTATCTCATCTGGAAACCCAACGAATCCGAAGATAACGCCATTTCCGCATGACAAACGCACTGTGGAGTGCTGAAAACACCAGAAAACGTGTTTCTCGCATTCAATAGCACAAAAACAGCGATTTCGGTGATTCTGCCCACTTGTCACAGAAGAATCATGAAGATTATCACAGAAAATGCGTATCTCAGCTGGAAACCCAACGAAACCAAAGATATCGCAGTTTCCGCATGTCAAACGCACTGTGGAGTGCTGAAAGCACCAGAAAACGTGTTTCTCGCATTCAATAGCACGAAAACAGCGATTTCGGTGATTCTGCATACTTCTCACAAAAGAATATCCAAGAATATCGTAGAAAATGCATGCCTCAGCTGGAAACCCTACGAAAACGAAGATATCGCAGTTTCCGCATGAAAAACGCACTGTGGAGTGCTGAAAACACCAGGAAACGTGTTTTTCGTATTCAGTAGCATGAAAACAGCGATTTCGGTGATTCTGCATACTAGACACGGAAGAACCTCGACGATTATCACAAAAAATCCGTATCTCATCTGGAAACCCAACGAATCCGAAGATATCTCAATTTCCGCCTGACAAACGCACTGTGGAGTGCTGAAAACACCAGAAAACGTGTTTCTCGCATTCAATTGCACAAAAACAGCGATTTCGGTGATTCTGCCCACTTGTCACAGAAGAATCATGAAGATTATCACAGAAAATGCGTATCTCAGCTGGAAACCCAACGAAACCAAAGATATCGCAGATTCCGCATGTCAAACGCACTGTGGAGTGCTGAAAGCCCCAGAAAACGTGTTTCTCGCATTCAATAGCACGAAAACAGCGATTTCGGTGATTCTGCATACTTCTCACAAAAGAATATCCAAGAATATCGTAGAAAATGCATGCCTCTTCTGGAAACCCTACGAAAACGAAGATATCGCAGTTTCCGCATAAAAACGCACTGTGGAGTGCTGAAAACACCAGGAAACGTGTTTTTCGTATTCAGTAGCATGAAAACAGCGATTTCGGTGATTCTGCATACTTGACACAGAAGAACCTCGACGATTATCACAAAAAATGCGTATCTCATCTGGAAACCCAACGAATCCGAAGATATCGCAATTTCCGCCTGACAACCGCAATGTGGAGTGCTGAAAACACCAGAAAACGTGTTTCTCGCATTCAATAGCACGAAAACAGCGATTTCGGTGATTCTGCATACTTCTCACAGAAGAATATCCAAGAATATCGTAGAAAATCTATGTCTCAGCTGGAAACCCTACGAAAACGAAGATATGGCAGTTTCCGCATGACAAACGCACTGTGGAGTGCTGAAAACACCAGAATACGTGTTTCTCGCATTCAATAGCACAAAAACAGCGATTTCGGTGATTCTGCACACTTGTCACAGAAGAATCATGAAGATTATCACAGAAAATGCGTATCTCAGCTGGAAACCCAACGAATCCGAAGATATCGCAATTTCCGCCTGACAAACGCATTGTGGAGTGCTGAAAACACCAGAAAACGTGTTTCTCGCATTCAATTGCACAAAAACAGCGATTTCGGTGATTCTGCCCACTTGTCACAGAAGAATCATGAAGATTATCACAGAAAATGCGTATCTCAGCTGGAAACCCAACGAAACCAAAGATATCGCAGTTTCAGCATGTCAAACGCACTGTGGAGTGCTGAAAGCACCAGAAAACGTGTTTCTCGCATTCAATAGCACGAAAACAGCGATTTCGGTGATTCTGCATACTTCTCACAGAAGAATATCCAAGAATATCGTAGAAAATCTATGTCTCAGCTGGAAACCCTACGAAAACGAAGATATCGCAGATTCCGCATGTCAAACGCACTGTGGAGTGCTGAAAACACCAGAAAACGTTTTTCTCGCATTCAATAGCACGAAAACAGCGATTTCGGTGATTCTGCATACTTCTCACAGAAGAATATCCAAGAATATCGTAGAAAATGCATGTCTCAGCTGGAAACCCTACGAAAACGAAGATATCGCAGTTTCCGCATGACAAACGCATTGTGGAGTGCTGAAAACACCAGGAAACGTGTTTTTCGTATTCAGTAGCATGAAAACAGCGATTTCGGTGATTCTGCATACTTGACACAGAAGATCCTCGACGATTATCACAAAAAATGCGTATCTCATCTGGAAACCCAACGAATCCGAAGATATCGCAATTTCCGCCTGACAACCGCAATGTGGAGTGCTGAAAACACCAGAAAACGTGTTTCTCGCATTCAATAGCACGAAAACAGCGATTTCGGTGATTCTGCATACTTCTCACAGAAGAATATCCAAGAATATCGTAGAAAATCTATGTCTCAGCTGGAAACCCTACGAAAACGAAGATATCGCAGTTTCCGCATGACAAACGCACTGTGGAGTGCTGAAAACTCCAGAAAACGTGTTTCTCGCATTCAATAGCACAAAAACAGCGATTTCGGTGATTCTGCTCACTTGTCACAGAAGAATCATGAAGATTATCACAGAAAATGCGTATCTCAGCTGGAAACCAAACGAAACCGAAGATATCGCAGTTTCCGCATGACAAACGCACTGTGGAGTGCTGAAAGCACCAGAACACGTGTTTCTCGCATTCAATAGCACGAAAACAGCGATTTCGGTGATTCTGCATACTTCTCACAGAAGAATATCCAAGAATATCGTAGAAAATGCATGTCTCAGCTGGAAACTCTACGAAAACGAAGATATCGCAGTTTCCGCATGACAAACGCATTGTGGAGTGCTGAAAACACAAGGAAACGTGTTTCTCGCATTCAATAGCACAAAAACAGCGATTTCGGTGATTCTGCACACTTGTCACAGAAGAATCATGAAGATTATCACAGAAAATGCGTAACTCAGCTGGAAACCCAATGAAACCAAACATATCGCAGTTTCCGCATGTCAAACGCACTGTGGAGTGCTGAAAGCACCAGAAAACGTGTTTCTCGCATTCAATAGCACGAAAACAGCGATTTCGGTGATTCTGCATACTTCTCACAGAAGAATATCCAAGAATATCGTAGAAAATCTATGTCTCAGCTGGAAACCCTACGAAAACGAAGATATCGCAGTTTCCGCATGACAAACGCACTGTGGAGTGCTGAAAACACCAGAAAACGTGTTTCTCGCATTCAATAGCACAAAAACAGCGATTTCGGTGATTCTGCACACTTGTCACAGATAGAATCATGAAGATTATCACAGAAAATGCGTATCTCAGCTGGAAACCCAACGAAACCAAAGATATCGCAGTTTCAGCATGTCAAACGCACTGTGGAGTGCTGAAAGCACCAGAAAACGTGTTTCTCGCATTCAATAGCACGAAAACAGCGATTTCGGTGATTCTGCATACTTCTCACAAAAGAATATCCAAGAATATCGTAGAAAATGCATGCCTCAGCTGGAAACCCTACGAAAACGAAGATATCGCAGTTTCCGCATGACAAACGCACTGTGGAGTGCTGAAAACACCAGAAAACGTGTTTCTCGCATTCAATAGCACAAAAACAGCGATTTCGGTGATTCTGCACACTTGTCACAGAAAAATCTCGACGATTATCACAGAAAATGCGTATCTCAGCTGGAAACCCAACGAAACCAAAGATATCGCAGTTTCCGCATGTCAAACGCACTGTGGAGTGCTGAAAGCACCAGAAAACGTGTTTCTCGCATTCAATAGCACGAAAACAGCGATTTCGGTGATTCTGCACACTTGTCACAGAAGAATCATGAAGACTATCACTGAAAATGCATATCTCAGCTCGAAACCCAACGAAACCGAAGATATCGCAGTTTCCGCATGACAAACGCACTGTGGAGTGCTGAAAGCACCAGAAAACGTGTTTCACGCATTCAATAGCACGAAAACAGCGATTTCGGTGATTCTGCATACTTCTCACAGAAGAATATCCAAGAATATCGTAGAAAATGCATGTCTCAGCTGGAAACCCTACAAAAACGAGGATATCGCAGTTTCCGCATGACAAACGCACTGTGGAGTGCTGAAAACACCAGGAAACGTGTTTTTCGTATTCAGTAGCATGAAAACAGCGATTTCGGTGATTCTGCATACTTGACACAGAAGAACCTCGACGATTATCACAAAAAATGCGTATCTCATCTGGAAGCCCAACGAATCCGAAGATATCGCAATTTCCGCCTGACAACCGCAATGTGGAGTGCTGAAAACACCAGAAAACGTGTTTCTCGCATTCAATAGCACGAAAACAGCGATTTCGGTGATTCTGCATACTTCTCACAGAAGAATATCCAAGAATATCGTAGAAAATCTATGTCTCAGCTGGAAACCCTACGAAAACGAAGATATGGCAGTTTCCGCATGACAAACGCACTGTGGAGTGCTGAAAACACCAGAAAACGTGTTTCTCGCATTCAATAGCACAAAAACAGCGATGTCGGTGATTCTGCTAGCTTGTCACAGAAGAATCATGAAGATTATCACAGAAAATGCGTATCTCAGCTGGAAACCAAACGAAACCGAAGATATCGCAGTTTCCGCATGACAAACGCACTGTGGAGTGCTGAAAGCACCAGAACACGTGTTTCTCGCATTCAATAGCACGAAAACAGCGATTTCGGTGATTCTGCATACTTCTCACAGAAGAATATCCAAGAATATCGTAGAAAATGCATGTCTCAGCTGGAAACTCTACGAAAACGAAGATATCGCAGTTTCCGCAATACAAACGCATTGTGGAGTGCTGAAAACACAATGAAACGTGTTTCTCGCATTCAATAGCACAAAAACAGCGATTTCGGTGATTCTGCACACTTGTCACAGAAGAATCATGAAGATTATCACAGAAAATGCGTAACTCAGCTGGAAACCCAATGAAACCAAACATATCGCAGTTTCCGCATGTCAAACGCACTGTGGAGTGCTGAAAGCACCAGAAAACGTGTTTCTCGCATTCAATAGCACGAAAACAGCGATTTCGGTGATTCTGCATACTTCTCACAGAAGAATATCCAAGAATACCGTAGAAAATCTATGTCTCAGCTGGAAACCCTACGAAAACGAAGATATCGCAGTTTCCGCATGACAAACGCACTGTGGAGTGCTGAAAACACCAGAAAACGTGTTTCTCGCATTCAATAGCACAAAAACAGCGATTTCGGTGATTCTGCACACTTGTCACAGAAGAATCATGAAGATTATCACAGAAAATGCGTATCTCAGCTGGAAACCCAACGAAACCAAAGATATCGCAGTTTCCGCATGTCAAACGCACTGTGGAGTGCTGAAAGCACCAGAAAACGTGTTTCTCGCATTCAATAGCACGAAAAAGCGATTTCGGTGATTCTGCATACTTCTCACAAAAGAATATCCAAGAATATCGTAGAAAATGCATGCCTCAGCTGGAAACCCTACGAAAACGAAGATATCGCAGTTTCCGCATGAAAAACGCACTGTGGAGTGCTGAAAACACTAGGAAACGTGTTTTTCGTATTCAGTAGCATGAAAACAGCGATTTCGGTGATTCTGCATACTTGACACAGAAGAACCTCGACGATTATCACAAAAAATGCGTATCTCATCTGGAAACCCAACGAATCCGAAGATATCGCAATTTCCGCCTGACAAACGCATTGTGGAGTGCTGAAAACACCAGAAAACGTGTTTCTCGCATTCAATTGCACAAAAACAGTGATTTCGGTGATTCTGCCCACTTGTCACAGAAGAATCATGAAGATTATCACAGAAAATGCGTATCTCAGCTGGAAACCCAACGAAACCAAAGATATCGCAGATTCCGCATGTCAAACGCACTGTGGAGTGCTGAAAACACCAGAAAACGTGTTTCTCGCATTCAATAGCACGAAAACAGCGATTTCGGTGATTCTGCATACTTCTCACAAAAGAATATCCAAGAATATCGTAGAAAATGCATGCCTCTGCTGGAAACCCTACGAAAACGAAGATATCGCAGTTTCCGCATGAAAAACGCACTGTGGAGTAATGAAAACACCAGGAAACGTGTTTTTCATATTCAGTAGCACGAAAACAGCGATTTCGGTGATTCTGCATACTTCTCACAGAAGAATATCCAAGAATATCGTAGAAAATGCATGTCTCAGCTGGAAACCCTACGAAAACGAAGATATCGCAGTTTCCGCATTACAAACGCACTGTGGAGTGCTGAAAACACCAGAAAACGTGTTTCTCGCATTCAATAGCACAAAAACAGCGATTTCGGTGATTCTGCTCACTTGTCACAGAAGAATCATGAAGATTATCACAGAAAATGCGTATCTCAGCTGGAAACCAAACGAAACCGAAGATATCGCAGTTTCCGCATGACAAAAGCACTGTGGAGTGCTGAAAGCACCAGAACACGTGTTTCTCGCATTCAATAGCACGAAAACAGCGATTTCGGTGATTCTGCATACTTCTCACAGAAGAATATCCAAGAATATCGTAGAAAATGCATGTCTCAGCTGGAAACTCTACGAAAACGAAGATATCGCAGTTTCCGCATGACAAACGCATTGTGGAGTGCTGAAAACACAAGGAAACGTGTTTCTCGCATTCAATAGCACAAAAACAGCGATTTCGGTGATTCTGCACACTTGTCACAGAAGAATCATGAAGATTATCACAGAAAATGCGTATCTCAGCTGGAAACCCAACGAAACCAAAGATATCGCAGTTTCAGCATGTCAAACGCACTGTGGAGTGCTGAAAGCACCAGAAAACGTGTTTCTCGCATTCAATAGCACGAAAACAGCGATTTCGGTGATTCTGCATACTTCTCACAAAAGAATATCCAAGAATATCGTAGAAAATGCATGCCTCAGCTGGAAACCCTACGAAAACGAAGATATCGCAGTTTCCGCATGACAAACGCACTGTGGAGTGCTGAAAACACCAGGAAACGTGTTTTTCGTATTCAGTAGCATGAAAACAGCGATTTCGGTGATTCTGCATACTTGACACAGAAGAATCTCGACGATTATCACAGAAAATGCGTATCTCAGCTGGAAACCCAACGAAACCGATGATATCGCAGTTTCCGCATGACAAACGCACTGTGGAGTGCTGAAAGCACCAGAAAACGTGTTTCACGCATTCAATAGCACGAAAACAGCGATTTCGGTGATTCTGCCCACTTGTCACAGAAGAATCATGAAGCTTATCACAGAAAATGCGTATCTCAGCTGGAAACCCAACGAAACCAAAGATATCGCAGTTTCCGCATGTCAAACGCACTGTGGAGTGCTGAAAGCACCAGAAAACGTGTTTCTCGCATTCAATAGCACGAAAAAGCGATTTCGGTGATTCTGCACACTTGTTACAGAAGAATCATGAAGACTATCACTGAAAATGCATATCTCAGCTGGAAACCCAACGAAACCGAAGATATCGCAGTTTCCGCATGACAAACGCACTGTGGAGTGCTGAAAGCACCAGAAAACGTGTTTCACGCATTCAATAGCACGAAAACAGCGATTTCGGTGATTCTGCATACTTCTCACAGAAGAATATCCAAGAATATCGTAGAAAATGCATATCTCAGCTGGAAACCCAGCGAAACCGAAGATATCGCAGTTTCCGCATGACAAACGCACTGTGGAGTGCTGAAAGCACCAGAAAACGTGTTTCTCGCATTCAATAGCACAAAAACAGCGATTTCGGTGATTCTGCACACTTGTCACAGAAGAATCATGAAGATTATCACAGAAAATGCGTATCTCAGCTGGAAACCCAACGAAACCAAAGATATCGCAGTTTCCGCATGTCAAACGCACTGTGGAGTGCTGAAAGCACCAGAAAACGTGTTTCTCGCATTCAATAGCACGAAAAAGCGATTTCGGTGATTCTGCACCCTTGTTACAGAAGAATCTCGACGATTATCACAGAAAATGCGTATCTCAGCTGGAAACCCAACGAAACCAAAGATATCGCAGTTTCCGCATGTCAAACGCACTGTGGAGTACTGAAAGCACCAGAAAACGTGTTTCTCGCATTCAATAGCACGAAAACAGCGATTTCGGTGATTCTGCATACTTCTCACAGAAGAATATCCAAGAATATCGTAGAAAATGCATATCTCAGCTGGAAACCCAGCGAAACCGAAGATATCGCAGTTTCCGCATGACAAACGCACTGTGGAGTGCTGAAAGCACCAGAAAACGTGTTTCTCGCATTCAATAGCACAAAAACAGCGATTTCGGTGATTCTGCACACTTGTCACAGAAGAATCATGAAGATTATCACAGAAAATGCGTATCTCAGCTGGAAACCCAACGAAACCAAAGATATCGCAGTTTCCGCATGTCAAACGCACTGTGGAGTACTGAAAGCACCAGAAAACGTGTTTCTCGCATTCAATAGCACGAAAACAGCGATTTCGGTGATTCTGCACACTTGTCACAGAAGAATCATGAAGATTATCACAGAAAATGCGTATCTCAGCTGGAAACCCAACGAAACCAAAGATATCGCAGTTTCCGCATGTCAAACGCACTGTGGAGTGCTGAAAGCACCAGAAAACGTGTTTCTCGCATTCAATAGCACGAAAAAGCGATTTCGGTGATTCTGCACACTTGTTACAGAAGAATCATGAAGACTATCACTGAAAATGCATATCTCAGCTGGAAACCCAACGAAACCGAAGATATCGCAGTTTCCGCATGACAAACGCACTGTGGAGTGCTGAAAGCACCAGAAAACGTGTTTCACGCATTCAATAGCACGAAAACAGCGATTTCGGTGATTCTGCATACTTCTCACAGAAGAATATCCAAGAATATCGTAGAAAATCTATGTCTCAGCTGGAAACCCTACGAAAACGAAGATATCGCAGTTTCCGCATGACAAACGCACTGTGGAGTGCTGAAAACACCAGAAAACGTGTTTCTCGCATTCAATAGCACAAAAACAACGATTTCGGTGATTCTGCACACTTGTCACAGAAGAATCATGAAGATTATCACAGAAAATGCGTATCTCAGCTGGAAACCCAACGAAACCAAAGATATCGCAGTTTCCGCACGTCAAACGCACTGTGGAGTACTGAAAGCACCAGAAAACGTGTTTCTCGCATTCAATAGCACGAAAACAGCGATTTCGGTGATTCTGCATACTTCTCACAGAAGAATATCCAAGAATATCGTAGAAAATGCATATCTCAGCTGGAAACCCAGCGAAACCGAAGATATCGCAGTTTCCGCATGACAAACGCACTGTGGAGTGCTGAAAGCACCAGAAAACGTGTTTCTCGCATTCAATAGCACAAAAACAGCGATTTCGGTGATTCTGCACACTTGTCACAGAAGAATCATGAAGATTATCACAGAAAATGCGTATCTCAGCTGGAAACCCAATGAAACCAAAGATATCGCAGTTTCCGCATGTCAAACGCACTGTGGAGTGCTGAAAGCACCAGAAAACGTGTTTCTCGCATTCAATAGCACGAAAAAGCGATTTCGGTGATTCTGCACCCTTGTTACAGAAGAATCATGAAGACTATCACTGAAAATGCATATCTCAGCTGGAAACCCAACGAAACCGAAGATATCGCAGTTTCCGCATGACAAACGCACTGTGGAGTGCTGAAAGCACCAGAAAACGTGTTTCACGCATTCAATAGCACGAAAACAGCGATTTCGGTGATTCTGCATACTTCTCACAGAAGAATATCCAAGAATATCGTAGAAAATCTATGTCTCAGCTGGAAACCCTACGAAAACGAAGATATCGCAGTTTCCGCATGACAAACGCACTGTGGAGTGCTGAAAACACCAGAAAACGTGTTTCTCGCATTCAATAGCACAAAAACAGCGATTTCGGTGATTCTGCACACTTGTCACAGAAGAATCATGAAGATTATCACAGAAAATGCGTATCTCAGCTGGAAACCCAACGAAACCAAAGATATCGCAGTTTCAGCATGTCAAACGCACTGTGGAGTGCTGAAAGCACCAGAAAACGTGTTTCTCGCATTCAATAGCACGAAAACAGCGATTTCGGTGATTCTGCATACTTCTCACAAAAGAATATCCAAGAATATCGTAGAAAATGCATGCCTCAGCTGGAAACCCTACGAAAACGAAGATATCGCAGTTTCCGCATGAAAAACGCACTGTGGAGTGCTGAAAACACCAGGAAACGTGTTTTTCGTATTCAGTAGCATGAAAACAGCGATTTCGGTGATTCTGCATACTTGACACAGAAGAACCTCGACGATTATCACAAAAAATGCGTATCTCATCTGGAAACCCAACGAATCCGAAGATATCGCAATTTCCGCCTGACAAACGCAATGTGGAGTGCTGAAAACACCAGAAAACGTGTTTCTCGCATTCAATAGCACGTAAACACCGATTTCGGTGATTCTGCATACTTCTCACTGAAGAATATCCAAGAATATCGTAGAAAATGCATGTCTCAGCTGGAAACCCTACGAAAACGAAGATATCGCAGTTTCCGCATGACAAACGCACTGTGGAGTGCTGAAAACACCAGGAAACGTGTTTTTCGTATTCAGTAGCATGAAAACAGCGATTTCGGTGATTCTGCATACTTGACACAGAAGAATCTCGACGATTATCACAGAAAATGCGTATCTCAGCTGGAAACCCAACGAAACCGATGATATCGCAGTTTCCGCATGACAAACGCACTGTGGAGTGCTGAAAGCACCAGAAAACGTGTTTCACGCATTCAATAGCACGAAAACAGCGATTTCGGTGATTCTGCCCACTTGTCACAGAAGAATCATGAAGCTTATCACAGAAAATGCGTATCTCAGCTGGAAACCCAACGAAACCAAAGGTATCGCAGTTTCCGCATGTCAAACGCACTGTGGAGTGCTGAAAGCACCAGAAAACGTGTTTCTCGCATTCAATAGCACGAAAACAGCGATTTCGGTGATTCTGCATACTTCTCACAGAAGAATATCCAAGAATATCGTAGAAAATGCATATCTCAGCTGGAAACCCAGCGAAACCGAGGATATCGCAGTTTCCGCATGACAAACGCACTGTGGAGTGCTGAAAGCACCAGAAAACGTGTTTCTCGCATTCAATAGCACAAAAACAGCGATTTCGGTGATTCTGCAGACTTGTCACAGAAGAATCATGAAGATTATCACAGAAAATGCGTATCTCAGCTGGAAACCCAACGAAACCAAAGATATCGCAGTTTCCGCATGTCAAACGCACTGTGGAGTGCTGAAAGCACCAGAAAACGTGTTTCTCGCATTCAATAGCACGAAAAAGCGATTTCGGTGATTCTGCACACTTGTTACAGAAGAATCATGAAGACTATCACTGAAAATGCATATCTCAGCTGGAAACCCAACGAAACCGAAGATATCGCAGTTTCCGCATGACAAACGCACTGTGGAGTGCTGAAAGCACCAGAAAACGTGTTTCACGCATTCAATAGCACGAAAACAGCGATTTCGGTGATTCTGCATACTTCTCACAGAAGAATATCCAAGAATATCGTAGAAAATCTATGTCTCAGCTGGAAACCCTACGAAAACGAAGATATCGCAGTTTCCGCATGACAAACGCACTGTGGAGTGCTGAAAACACCAGAAAACGTGTTTCTCGCATTCAATAGCACAAAAACAGCGATTTCGGTGATTCTGCACACTTGTCACAGAAGAATCATGAAGATTATCACAGAAAATGCGTATCTCAGCTGGAAACCCAACGAAACCAAAGATATCGCAGTTTCCGCATGTCAAACGCACTGTGGAGTGCTGAAAGCACCAGAAAACGTGTTTCTCGCATTCAATAGCACGAAAAAGCGATTTCGGTGATTCTGCACACTTGTTACAGAAGAATCATGAAGACTATCACTGAAAATGCATATCTCAGCTGGAAACCCAACGAAACCGAAGATATCGCAGTTTCCGCATGACAAACGCACTGTGGAGTGCTGAAAGCACCAGAAAACGTGTTTCACGCATTCAATAGCACGAAAACAGCGATTTCGGTGATTCTGCATACTTCTCACAGAAGAATATCCAAGAATATCGTAGAAAATGCATATCTCAGCTGGAAACCCAACGAAACCGAAGATATCGCAGTTTCCGCATGTCAAACGCACTGTGGAGTGCTGAAAACACCAGGAAACGTGTTTTTCATATTCAGTAGCACGAAAACAGCGATTTCGGTGATTCTGCATACTTCTCACAGAAGAATATCCAAGAATATCGTAGAAAATGCATGTCTCAGCTGGAAACCCTACGAAAACGAAGATATCGCAGCTTCCGCATGACAAACGCACTGTGGAGTGCTGAAAACACCAGAAAACGTGTTTCTCGCATTCAATAGCACAAAAACAGCGATTTCGGTGATTCTGCACACTTGTCACAGAAGAATCATGAAGATTATCACAGAAAATGCGTATCTCAGCTGGAAACCCAACGAAACCAAAGATATCGCAGTTTCAGCATGTCAAACGCACTGTGGAGTGCTGAAAGCACCAGAAAACGTGTTTCTCGCATTCAATAGCACGAAAACAGCGATTTCGGTGATTCTGCATACTTCTCACAGAAGAATATCCAAGAATATCGTAGAAAATGCATGCCTCTGCTGGAAACCCTACGAAAACGAAGATATCGCAGTTTCCGCATGAAAAACGCACTGTGGAGTGCTGAAAACACCAGGAAACGTGTTTTTCATATTCAGTAGCACGAAAACAGCGATTTCGGTGATTCTGCATACTTCTCACAGAAGAATATCCAAGAATATCGTAGAAAATGCATGTCTCAGCTGGAAACCCTACGAAAACGAAGATATCGCAGTTTCCGCATGACAAACGCATTGTGGATTGCTGAAAACACAAGGAAACGTGTTTTTCGTATTCAGTAGCATGAAAACAGCGATTTCGGTGATTCTGCATACTTGACACAGAAGAACCTCGACGATTATCACAAAAAATGCGTATCTCATCTGGAAACCCAACGAATCCGAAGATATCGCAATTTCCGCCTGACAACCGCAATGTGGAGTGCTGAAAACACCAGAAACGTGTTTCTCGCATTCAATAGCACGAAAACAGCGATTTCGGTGATTCTGCATACTTCTCACAGAAGAATATCCAAGAATATCGTAGAAAATCTATGTCTCAGCTGGAAACCCTACGAAAACGAAGGTATCGCAGTTTCCGCATGACAAACGCACTGTGGAGTGCTGAAAACACCAGAAAACGTGTTTCTCGCATTCAATAGCACAAAAACAGCGATTTCGGTGATTCTGCTCACTTGTCACAGAAGAATCATGAAGATTATCACAGAAAATGCGTATCTCAGCTGGAAACCAAACGAAACCGAAGATATCGCAGTTTCCGCATGACAAACGCACTGTGGAGTGCTGAAAGCACCAGAACACGTGTTTCTCGCATTCAATAGCACGAAAACAGAGATTTCGGTGATTCTGCATACTTCTCACAGAAGAATATCCAAGAATATCGTAGAAAACGCATGTCTCAGCTGGAAACTCTACGAAAACGAAGATATCGCAGTTTCCGCATGACAAACGCATTGTGGAGTGCTGAAAACACAAGGAAACGTGTTTCTCGCATTCAATAGCACAAAAACAGCGATTTCGGTGATTCTGCACACTTTTCACAGAAGAATCATGAAGATTATCACAGAAAATGCGTAACTCAGCTGGAAACCCAATGAAACCAAACATATCGCAGTTTCCGCATGTCAAACGCACTGTGGAGTGCTGAAAGCACCAGAAAACGTGTTTCTCGCATTCAATAGCACGAAAACAGCGATTTCGGTGATTCTGCATACTTCTCACAGAAGAATATCCAAGAATATCGTAGAAAATCTATGTCTCAGCTGGAAACCCTACGAAAACGAAGATATCGCAGTTTCCGCATGACAAACGCACTGTGGAGTGCTGAAAACACCAGGACACGTGTTTTTCGTATTCAGTAGCATGAAAACAGCGATTTCGGTGATTCTGCATACTTGACACAGAAGAACCTCGACGATTATCACAAAAAATGCGTATCTCATCTGGAAACCCAACGAATCCGAAGATATGGCAATTTCCGCCTGACAAACGCAATGTGGAGTGCTGAAAACACCAGAAAACGTGTTTCTCGCATTCAATAGCACGTAAACACCGATTTCGGTGATTCTGCATACTTCTCACTGAAGAATATCCAAGAATATCGTAGAAAATGCATGTCTCAGCTGGAAACCCTACGAAAACGAAGATATCGCAGTTTCCGCATGACAAACGCACTGTGGAGTGCTGAAAACACCAGGAAACGTGTTTTTCGTATTCAGTAGCATGAAAACAGCGATTTCGGTGATTCTGCATACTTGACACAGAAGAATCTCGACGATTATCACAGAAAATGCGTATCTCAGCTGGAAACCCAACGAAACCGATGATATCGCAGTTTCCGCATGACAAACGCACTGTGGAGTGCTGAAAGCACCAGAAAACGTGTTTCACGCATTCAATAGCACGAAAACAGCGATTTCGGTGATTCTGCCAACTTGTCACAGAAGAATCATGAAGCTTATCACAGAAAATGCGTATCTCAGCTGGAAACCCAACGAAACCAAAGATATCGCAGTTTCCGCATGTCAAACGCACTGTGGAGTGCTGAAAGCACCAGAAAACGTGTTTCTCGCATTCAATAGCACGAAAAAGCGATTTCGGTGATTCTGCACACTTGTTACAGAAGAATCATGAAGACTATCACTGAAAATGCATATCTCAGCTGGAAACCCAACGAAACCGAAGATATCGCAGTTTCCGCATGACAAAGGCACTGTGGAGTGCTGAAAGCACCAGAAAACGTGTTTCACGCATTCAATAGCACGAAAACAGCGATTTCGGTGATTCTGCATACTTCTCACAGAAGAATATCCAAGAATATCGTAGAAAATCTATGTCTCAGCTGGAAACCCTACGAAAACGAAGATATCGCAGTTTCCGCATGACAAACGCACTGTGGAGTGCTGAAAACACCAGAAAACGTGTTTCTCGCATTCAATAGCACAAAAACAGCGATTTCGGTGATTCTGCACACTTGTCACAGAAGAATCATGAAGATTATCACAGAAAATGCGTATCTCAGCTGGAAACCCAACGAAACCAAAGATATCGCAGTTTCCGCATGTCAAACGCACTGTGGAGTGCTGAAAGCACCAGAAAACGTGTTTCTCGCATTCAATAGCACGAAAAAGCGATTTCGGTGATTCTGCACACTTGTTACAGAAGAATCATGAAGACTATCACTGAAAATGCATATCTCAGCTGGAAACCCAACGAAACCGAAGATATCGCAGTTTCCGCATGACAAACGCACTGTGGAGTGCTGATAGCACCAGAAAACGTGTTTCACGCATTCAATAGCACGAAAACAGCGATTTCGGTGATTCTGCATACTTCTCACAGAAGAATATGCAAGAATATCGTAGAAAATGCATATCTCAGCTGGAAACCCAACGAAACCGACGATATCGCAGTTTCCGCATGACAAACGCACTGTGAAGTGCTGAAAACACCAGAAAACGTGTTTTTCGTATTCAATAGCACGAAAACAGCAATGTCGGTGATTCTGCACACTTGTCACAGAAGAATCATGAAGACTATCACTGAAGATGCATATCTCAGCTGGAAACCCAACGAAACCGAAGATATCGCAGTTTCCGCATGTCAAACGCACTGTGGAGTGCTGAAAACCCCAGAAAACGTGTTTTTCGCATTCAATAGCACGTAAACTCCGATTTCGGTGATTCTGCATACTTCTCACTGAAGAATATCCAAGAATATCGTAGAAAATGCATGTCTCAGCTGGAAACCATACGAAAACGAAGATATCGCAGTTTCCGCATGAAAAACGCACTGTGGAGTGCTGAAAACACCAGGAAACGTGTTTTTCGTATTCAGTAGCATGAAAACAGCGATTTCGGTGATTCTGCATACTTGACACAGAAGAACCTCGACGATTATCACAAAAAATGCGTATCTCATCTGGAAACCCAACGAATCCGAAGATATCGCAATTTCCGCCTGACAAACGCAATGTGGAGTGCTGAAAACACCAGAAAACGTGTTTCTCGCATTCAATAGCACGTAAACACCGATTTCGGTGATTCTGCATACTTCTCACTGAAGAATATCCAAGAATATCGTAGAAAATGCATGTCTCAGCTGGAAACCCTACGAAAACGAAGATATCGCAGTTTCCGCATGACAAACGCACTGTGGAGTGCTGAAAACACCAGGAAACGTGTTTTTCGTATTCAGTAGCATGAAAACAGCGATTTCGGTGATTCTGCATGCTTGACACAGAAGAATCTCGACGATTATCACAGAAAATGCGTATCTCAGCTGGAAACCCAACGAAACCGAAGATATCGCAGTTTCCGCATGACAAACGCACTGTGGAGTGCTGAAAGCACCAGAAAACGTGTTTCACGCATTCAATAGCACGAAAACAGCGATTTCGGTGATTCTGCCCACTTGTCACAGAAGAATCATGAAGCTTATCACAGAAAATGCGTATCTCAGCTGGAAACCCAACGAAACCAAAGATATCGCAGTTTCCGCATGTCAAACGCACTGTGGAGTGCTGAAAGCACCAGAAAACGTGTTTCTCGCATTCAATAGCACGAAAACAGCGATTTCGGTGATTCTGCATACTTCTCACAAAAGAATATCCAAGAATATCGTAGAAAATGCATGCCTCAGCTGGAAACCCTACGAAAACGAAGATATCGCAGTTTCCGCATGAAAAACGCACTGTGGAGTGCTGAAAACACCAGGAAACGTGTTTTTCGTATTCAGTAGCATGAAAACAGCGATTTCGGTGATTCTGCATACTTGACACAGAAGACTCTCGACGATTATCACAACAATTGCGTATCTCATCTGGAAACCCAAAGAATCCGAAGATATCGCAATTTCCGCATGACAAACGCACTGTGGAGTGCTGAAAACACCAGAAAACGTGTTTCTCGCATTCAATAGCACAAAAACAGCGATTTCGGTGATTCTGCCCACTTGTCACAGAAGAATCATGAAGATTATCACAGAAAATGCGTATCTCAGCTGGAATCCCAACGAAACCAAAGATATCGCAGTTTCAGCATGTCAAACGCACTGTGGAGTGCTGAAAACACCAGGAAACGTGTTTTTCGTATTCAGTAGCATGAAAACAGCGATTTCGGTGATTCTGCATACTTGACACAGAAGACTCTCGACGATTATCACAACAATTGCGTATCTCATCTGGAAACCCAAAGAATCCGAAGATATCGCAATTTCCGCATGACAAACGCACTGTGGAGTGCTGAAAACACCAGAAAACTTGTTTCTCGCATTCAATAGCACAAAAACAGCGATTTCGGTGATTCTGCCCACTTGTCACAGAAGAATCATGAAGATTATCACAGAAAATGCGTATCTCAGCTGGAATCCCAACGAAACCAAAGATATCGCAGTTTCAGCATGTCAAACGCACTGTGGAGTGCTGAAAGCACCAGAAAACGTGTTTCTCGCATTCAATAGCACGAAAACAGCGATCTCGGTGATTCTGCATACTTCTCACAAAAGAATATCCAAGAATATCGTAGAAAATGCATGCCTCAGCTGGAAACCCTACGAAAACGAAGATATCGCAGTTTCCGCATGAAAAACGCACTGTGGAGTGCTGAAAACACCAGGAAACGTGTTTTTCGTATTCAGTAGCATGAAAACAGCGATTTCGGTGATTCTGCATACTTGACACAGAAGAACCTCGACGATTATCACAAAAAATGCGTATCTCATCTGGAAACCCAACGAATCCGAAGGTATCGCAATTTCCGCCTGACAAACGCAATGTGGAGTGCTGAAAACACCAGAAAACGTGTTTCTCGCATTCAATAGCACGTAAACACCGATTTCGGTGATTCTGCATACTTCTCACTGAAGAATATCCAAGAATATCGTAGAAAATGCATGTCTCAGCTGGAAACCCTACGAAAACGAAGATATCGCAGTTTCCGCATGACAAACGCACTGTGGAGTGCTGAAAGCACCAGAAAACGTGTTTCACGCATTCAATAGCACGAAAACAGCGATTTCGGTGATTCTGCCCACTTGTCACAGAAGAATCATGAAGCTTATCACAGAAAATGCGTATCTCAGCTGGAAACCCAACGAAACCAAAGATATCGCAGTTTCCGCATGTCAAACGCACTGTGGAGTGCTGAAAGCACCAGAAAACGTGTTTCTCGCATTCAATAGCACGAAAACAGCGATTTCGGTGATTCTGCATACTTCTCACAAAAGAATATCCAAGAATATCGTAGAAAATGCATGCCTCAGCTGGAAACCCTACGAAAACGAAGATATCGCAGTTTCCGCGTGAAAAACGCACTGTGGAGTGCTGAAAACACCAGGAAACGTGTTTTTCGTATTCAGTAGCATGAAAACAGCGATTTCGGTGATTCTGCATACTTGACACAGAAGAATCTCGACGATTATCACAGAAAATGCGTATCTCATTTGGAAACCCAACGAATCCGAAGATATCGCAATTTCCGCATGACAAACGCACTGTGGAGTGCTGAAAACACCAGAAAACGGGTTTCTCGCATTCAATAGCACAAAAACAGCGATTTCGGTGATTCTGCACTCTTGTCACAGAAGAATCATGACGATTATCACAGAAAATGCGTATCTCAGCTGGAAACCCAACGAAACCAAAGATATCGCAGTTTCCGCATGTCAAACGCACTGTGGAGTGCTGAAAGCACCAGAAAACGTGTTTCTCGCATTCAATAGCACAAAAACAGCGATTTGCGTGATTCTGCATACTTCTCACAGAAGAATATCCAAGAATATCGTAGAAAATGCATGTCTCAGCTGGAAACCCTACGAAAACGAAGATATCGCAGTTTCCGCATGACAAACGCACTGTGGAGTGCTGAAAACACCAGGAAACGTGTTTTTCGTATTCAGTAGCATGAAAACAGCGATTTCGGTGATTCTGCATACTTGACACAGAAGAATCTCGACGATTATCACAAAAATTGCGTATCTCATCTGGAAACCCAACGAATCCGAAGATATCGCAATTTCCGCATGACAAACGCACTGTGGAGTGCTGAAAACACCAGAAAAAGTGTTTCTCGCATTCAATAGCACAAAAACAGCGATCTCGGTGATTCTGCACACTTGTCACAGAAGAATCATGAAGATTATCACAGAAAATGCGTATCTCAGCTGGAAACCCAACGAAACCAAAGATATCGCAGTTTCCGCATGTCAAACGCACTGTGGAGTGCTGAAAGTACCAGAAAACGTGTTTGTCGCATTCAATAGCACGAAAACAGCGATTTCGGTGATTCTGCATACTTCTCACAGAAGAATATACAAGAATATCGTAGAAAATGCATGTCTCAGATGGAAAAACCTACAAAAACGAAGATATCGCAGTTTCCGCATGACAAACGCACTGTGGAGTGCTGAAAACACCAGGAAACGTGTTTTTCGTATTCAGTAGAATGAAAACAGCGATTTCGGTGATTCTGCATACTTGACCCCGAAGAATCTCGACGATTATCACAAAAAATGCGTATCTCATCTGGAAACCCAACGAAACCGAAGATATCGCAATTTCCGCATGACAAACGCACTGTGGAGTGCTGAAAACACCAGGAAACGTGTTGTTCGCATTCAATAGCACGAAACATCGTTTTCGGTGATTCTGCACACTTGTCACAGAAGAATCATGAAGATTATCACAGAAAATGCGTATCTCAGCTGGAAACCCAACGAAACCGAAGATATCGCAGTTTCCGCAATTCAAACGCACTGTGGAGTGCTGAAAACACCAGAAAACGTGTTTCTTGCATTCAATAGCACGAAAACAGCGATTTCGGTGATTCTGCACACTTGTCACAGAACAAACTCGAAGATTATCACAGAAAATGCATATCTCAGCTGGAAACCCAAGAAAACCGAAGATATCGCAGTTTCCGCATGTCAAACGCACTGTGCAGAGCTGAAAACACCAGGAAACGTGTTGTTCGCATTCAATAGCACGAAAACTGCGATTTCGGTGATTCTGCACACTTGTCACAGAAGAATCATGTAGATTATCACCGAAAATGCGTATCTCAGCTGGAAACCCAACGAAACCGAAGATATCGCAGTTTCCGCATGTCAAACGCACTGTGGAGTGCTGAAAACACCAGGAAACGTGTTTTTCGTATTCAGTAGCATGAAAACAGCGATTTCGGTGATTCTGCATACTTGACACAGAAGACTCTCGACGATTATCACAACAATTGCGTATCTCATCTGGAAACCCAAAGAATCCGAAGATATCGCAATTTCCGCATGACAAACGCACTGTGGAGTGCTGAAAACACCAGAAAACGTGTTTCTCGCATTCAATAGCACAAAAACAGCGATTTCGGTGATTCTGCCCACTTGTCACAGAAGAATCATGAAGATTATCACAGAAAATGCGTATCTCAGCTGGAATCCCAACGAAACCAAAGATATCGCAGTTTCAGCATGTCAAACGCACTGTGGAGTGCTGAAAACACCAGGAAACGTGTTTTTCGTATTCAGTAGCATGAAAACAGCGATTTCGGTGATTCTGCATACTTGACACAGAAGACTCTCGACGATTATCACAACAATTGCGTATCTCATCTGGAAACCCAAAGAATCCGAAGATATCGCAATTTCCGCATGACAAACGCACTGTGGAGTGCTGAAAACACCAGAAAACGTGTTTCTCGCATTCAATAGCACAAAAACAGCGATTTCGGTGATTCTGCCCACTTGTCACAGAAGAATCATGAAGATTATCACAGAAAATGCGTATCTCAGCTGGAATCCCAACGAAACCAAAGATATCGCAGTTTCAGCATGTCAAACGCACTGTGGAGTGCTGAAAGCACCAGAAAACGTGTTTCTCGCATTCAATAGCACGAAAACAGCGATCTCGGTGATTCTGCATACTTCTCACAAAAGAATATCCAAGAATATCGTAGAAAATGAATGCCTCAGCTGGAAACCCTACGAAAACGAAGATATCGCAGTTTCCGCATGAAAAACGCACTGTGGAGTGCTGAAAACACCAGGAAACGTGTTTTTCGTATTCAGTAGCATGAAAACAGCGATTTCGGTGATTCTGCATACTTGACACAGAAGAACCTCGACGATTATCACAAAAAATGCGTATCTCATCTGGAAACCCAACGAATCCGAAGATATCGCAATTTCCGCCTGACAAACGCAATGTGGAGTGCTGAAAACACCAGAAAACGTGTTTCTCGCATTCAATAGCACGTAAACACCGATTTCGGTGATTCTGCATACTTCTCACTGAAGAATATCCAAGAATATCGTAGAAAATGCATGTCTCAGCTGGAGACCCTACGAAAACGAAGATATCGCAGTTTCCGCATGACAAACGCACTGTGGAGTGCTGAAAGCACCAGAAAACGTGTTTCACGCATTCAATAGCACGAAAACAGCGATTTCGGTGATTCTGCCCACTTGTCACAGAAGAATCATGAAGCTTATCACAGAAAATGCGTATCTCAGCTGGAAACCCAACGAAACCAAAGATATCGCAGTTTCCGCATGTCAAACGCACTGTGGAGTGCTGAAAGCACCAGAAAACGTGTTTCTCGCATTCAATAGCACGAAAACAGCGATTTCGGTGATTCTGCATACTTCTCACAAAAGAATATCCAAGAATATCGTAGAAAATGCATGCCTCAGCTGGAAACCCTACGAAAACGAAGATATCGCAGTTTCCGCGTGAAAAACGCACTGTGGAGTGCTGAAAACACCAGGAAACGTGTTTTTCGTATTCAGTAGCATGAAAACAGCGATTTCGGTGATTCTGCATACTTGACACAGAAGAATCTCGACGATTATCACAGAAAATGCGTATCTCATTTGGAAACCCAACGAATCCGAAGATATCGCAATTTCCGCATGACAAACGCACTGTGGAGTGCTGAAAACACCAGAAAACGGGTTTCTCGCATTCAATAGCACAAAAACAGCGATTTCGGTGATTCTGCACTCTTGTCACAGAAGAATCATGACGATTATCACAGAAAATGCGTATCTCAGCTGGAAACCCAACGAAACCAAAGATATCGCAGTTTCCGCATGTCAAACGCACTGTGGAGTGCTGAAAGCACCAGAAAACGTGTTTCTCGCATTCAATAGCACAAAAACAGCGATTTGCGTGATTCTGCATACTTCTCACAGAAGAATATCCAAGAATATCGTAGAAAATGCATGTCTCAGCTGGAAACCCTACGAAAACGAAGATATCGCAGTTTCCGCATGACAAACGCACTGTGGAGTGCTGAAAACACCAGGAAACGTGTTTTTCGTATTCAGTAGCATGAAAACAGCGATTTCGGTGATTCTGCATACTTGACACAGAAGAATCTCGACGATTATCACAAAAATTGCGTATCTCATCTGGAAACCCAACGAATCCGAAGATATCGCAATTTCCGCATGACAAACGCACTGTGGAGTGCTGAAAACACCAGAAAAAGTGTTTCTCGCATTCAATAGCACAAAAACAGCGATCTCGGTGATTCTGCACACTTGTCACAGAAGAATCATGAAGATTATCACAGAAAATGCGTATCTCAGCTGGAAACCCAACGAAACCAAAGATATCGCAGTTTCCGCATGTCAAACGCACTGTGGAGTGCTGAAAGTACCAGAAAACGTGTTTGTCGCATTCAATAGCACGAAAACAGCGATTTCGGTGATTCTGCATACTTCTCACAGAAGAATATACAAGAATATCGTAGAAAATGCATGTCTCAGATGGAAAAACCTACAAAAACGAAGATATCGCAGTTTCCGCATGACAAACGCACTGTGGAGTGCTGAAAACACCAGGAAACGTGTTTTTCGTATTCAGTAGAATGAAAACAGCGATTTCGGTGATTCTGCATACTTGACCCCGAAGAATCTCGACGATTATCACAAAAAATGCGTATCTCATCTGGAAACCCAACGAAACCGAAGATATCGCAATTTCCGCATGACAAACGCACTGTGGAGTGCTGAAAACACCAGGAAACGTGTTGTTCGCATTCAATAGCACGAAACATCGTTTTCGGTGATTCTGCACACTTGTCACAGAAGAATCATGAAGATTATCACAGAAAATGCGTATCTCAGCTGGAAACCCAACGAAACCGAAGATATCGCCGTTTCCGCAATTCAAACGCACTGTGGAGTGCTGAAAACACCAGAAAACGTGTTTCTTGCATTCAATAGCACGAAAACAGCGATTTCGGTGATTCTGCACACTTGTCACAGAACAAACTCGAAGATTATCACAGAAAATGCATATCTCAGCTGGAAACCCAAGAAAACCGAAGATATCGCAGTTTCCGCATGTCAAACGCACTGTGCAGAGCTGAAAACACCAGGAAACGTGTTGTTCGCATTCAATAGCACGAAAACTGCGATTTCGGTGATTCTGCACACTTGTCACAGAAGAATCATGTAGATTATCACCGAAAATGCGTATCTCAGCTGGAAACCCAACGAAACCGAAGATATCGCAGTTTCCGCATGTCAAAGGCACTGTGGACTGCTGAAACCACCAGAAAACGTGTTTCTCGCATTCAATAGCACACAAACAGCGATTTCGATGATTCTGCACACTTGTCACAGAAGAATCATGAAGCATATCACAGAAAATGCATATCTCAGCTGGAAACCCAGCGAAACCGAAGATATCGCAGTTTCCGCATGTCAAACGCACTGTGGAGTGCTGAAAACACCAGAAAACGTGTTGTTCGTATTCAATAGCACGAAAACAGCGATTTCGGTGATTCTGCACACTTGACACAGAAGAATCTCGACGATTATCACAGAAAATGCATATCTCAGCTGGGAACCCAACGAAAACGAAGATATCGCAGTTTCGGCATGTCAAACGCACTGTGGAGTGCTGAAAACACCATAAAACGTGTTTCTCGCATTCAATAGCACGAAAACAGCGATTTCGGTGATTCTGCACACTTGTCACAGAAGAATCATGAAGCATATCACAGAAAATGCATATCTCAGCTGGAAACCCAACGAAACCGAAGATGTCGCAGTTTCCGCATGTCAAACGCACTGTGGAGTGCTGAAAACACCAGAAAACGTGTTGTTCGTATTCAATAGCACGAAAACAGCGATTTCGGTGATTCTGCACACTTGACACAGAAGAATCTCGACGATTATCAGAGAAAATGCATATCTCAGTTGGGAACTCAACGAAACCGAAGATACCGCAGTTTCCGCATGTCAAACGCACTGTGGAGAGCTGAAAACACCAGCAAACTCGTTGTTCGCATTCAATAGCACGAAAACCGCGATTTCGGTGATTCTGCACACTTGTCACCGAAGAATCATGAAGATTATCACTGAAAATGCATATCTCAGCTGGAACCACAACGAAACCGAAGATACCGCAGTTTCCGCATGCCAAATGCACTGTGGAGTGCTGAAAACACCAGAAGACGTGTTTTTCGCATTCAATTGCACGAAAACAGCGATTGCGGTGATTCTGCACACTTGTCACAGAAGAATCTCGAAGATGATCACTGAAAATGCATGTCTCAGCTGGATACCCAACGAAACCGAAGATATCGCAGTTTCCGCATGTCAAACGCACTGTGGAGTGCTGAAAGCACCAGAAAACGTGTTTCACGCATTCAATAGCACGAAAACAGCGATTTCGGTGATTCTGCATACTTCTCACAGAAGAATATCCAAGAATATCGTAGAAAATGCATATCTCAGCTGGAAACCCAACGAAACCGAAGATATCGCAGTTTCCGCATGACAAACGCACTGTGAAGTGCTGAAAACACCAGAAAACGTGTTTTTCGTATTCAATAGCACGAAAACAGCAATGTCGGTGATTCTGCACACTTGTCACAGAAGAATCATGAAGACTATCACTGAAAATGCATATCTCAGCTGGAAACCCAACGAAACCGAAGATATCGCAGTTTCCGCATGTCAAACGCACTGTGGAGTGCTGAAAACCCCAGAAAACGTGTTTTTCGCATTCAATAGCACGTAAACTCCGATTTCGGTGATTCTGCATACTTCTCACTGAAGAATATCCAAGAATATCGTAGAAAATGCATGTCACAGCTGGAAACCATACGAAAACGAAGATATCGCAGTTTCCGCATGACAAACGCACTGTGGAGTGCTGAAAACACCAGGAAACGTGTTTTTCGTATTCAGTAGCATGAAAACAGCGATTTCGGTGATTCTGCATTCTTGACACAGAAGAACCTCGACGATTATCACAAAAAATGCGTATCTCATCTGGAAACCCAACGAATCCGAAGATATCGCAATTTCCGCCTGACAAACGCAATGTGGAGTGCTGAAAACACCAGAAAACGTGTTTCTCGCATTCAATAGCACGTAAACACCGATTTCGGTGATTCTGCATACTTCTCACTGAAGAATATCCAAGAATATCGTAGAAAATGCATGTCTCAGCTGGAAACCCTACGAAAACGAAGATATCGCAGTTTCCGCATGAAAAACGCACTGTGCAGAGCTGAAAACACCAGGAAACGTGTTGTTCGCATTCAATAGCACGAAAACTGCGATTTCGGTGATTCTGCACACTTGTCACAGAAGAATCATGTAGATTATCACCGAAAATGCGTATCTCAGCTGGAAACCCAACGAAACCGAAGATATCGCAGTTTCCGCATGTCAAAGGCACTGTGGACTGCTGAAACCACCAGAAAACGTGTTTCTCGCATTCAATAGCACACAAACAGCGATTTCGATGATTCTGCACACTTGTCACAGAAGAATCATGAAGCATATCACAGAAAATGCATATCTCAGCTGGAAACCCAGCGAAACCGAAGATATCGCAGTTTCCGCATGTCAAACGCACTGTGGAGTGCTGAAAACACCAGAAAACGTGTTGTTCGTATTCAATAGCACGAAAACAGCGATTTCGGTGATTCTGCACACTTGACACAGAAGAATCTCGACGATTATCACAGAAAATGCATATCTCAGCTGGGAACCCAACGAAAACGAAGATATCGCAGTTTCGGCATGTCAAACGCACTGTGGAGTGCTGAAAACACCATAAAACGTGTTTCTCGCATTCAATAGCACGAAAACAGCGATTTCGGTGATTCTGCACACTTGTCACAGAAGAATCATGAAGCATATCACAGAAAATGCATATCTCAGCTGGAAACCCAACGAAACCGAAGATGTCGCAGTTTCCGCATGTCAAACGCACTGTGGAGTGCTGAAAACACCAGAAAACGTGTTGTTCGTATTCAATAGCACGAAAGCAGCGATTTCGGTGATTCTGCACACTTGACACAGAAGAATCTCGACGATTATCAGAGAAAATGCATATCTCAGTTGGGAACTCAACGAAACCGAAGATACCGCAGTTTCCGCATGTCAAACGCACTGTGGAGAGCTGAAAACACCAGCAAACTCGTTGTTCGCATTCAATAGCACGAAAACCGCGATTTCGGTGATTCTGCACACTTGTCACCGAAGAATCATGAAGATTATCACTGAAAATGCATATCTCAGCTGGAACCACAACGAAACCGAAGATACCGCAGTTTCCGCATGCCAAATGCACTGTGGAGTGCTGAAAACACCAGAAGACGTGTTTTTCGCATACAATTGCACGAAAACAGCGATTGCGGTGATTCTGCACACTTGTCACAGAAGAATCTCGAAGATGATCACTGAAAATGCATGTCTCAGCTGGATACCCAACGAAACCGAAGATATCGCAGTTTCCGCATGTCAAACGCACTGTGGAGTGCTGAAAGCACCAGAAAACGTGTTTCACGCATTCAATAGCACGAAAACAGCGATTTCGGTGATTCTGCATACTTCTCACAGAAGAATATCCAAGAATATCGTAGAAAATGCATATCTCAGCTGGAAACCCAACGAAACCGAAGATATCGCAGTTTCCGCATGACAAACGCACTGTGAAGTGCTGAAAACACCAGAAAACGTGTTTTTCGTATTCAATAGCACGAAAACAGCAATGTCGGTGATTCTGCACACTTGTCACAGAAGAATCATGAAGACTATCACTGAAAATGCATATCTCAGCTGGAAACCCAACGAAACCGAAGATATCGCAGTTTCCGCATGTCAAACGCACTGTGGAGTGCTGAAAACCCCAGAAAACGTGTTTTTCGCATTCAATAGCACGTAAACTCCGATTTCGGTGATTCTGCATACTTCTCACTGAAGAATATCCAAGAATATCGTAGAAAATGCATGTCACAGCTGGAAACCATACGAAAACGAAGATATCGCAGTTTCCGCATGACAAACGCACTGTGGAGTGCTGAAAACACCAGGAAACGTGTTTTTCGTATTCAGTAGCATGAAAACAGCGATTTCGGTGATTCTGCATACTTGACACAGAAGAACCTCGACGATTATCACAAAAAATGCGTATCTCATCTGGAAACCCAACGAATCCGAAGATATCGCAATTTCCGCCTGACAAACGCAATGTGGAGTGCTGAAAACACCAGAAAACGTGTTTCTCGCATTCAATAGCACGTAAACACCGATTTCGGTGATTCTGCATACTTCTCACAGAAGAATATCCAAGAATATCGTAGAAAATGCATGTCTCAGCTGGAAACCCTACGAAAACGAAGATATCGCAGTTTCCGCATGAAAAACGCACTGTGGAGTGCTGAAAACACCAGGAAACGTGTTTTTCGTATTCAGTAGCACGAAAACAGCGATTTCGGTGATTGTGCACACTTGACACAGAAGAATCTCGACGATTATCAGAGAAAATGCATATCGCAGTTGGGAACTCAACGAAACCGAAGATACCGCAGTTTCCGCATGTCAAACGCACTGTGGAGAGCTGAAAACACCAGCAAACTCGTTGTTCGCATTCAATAGCACGAAAACCGCGATTTCGGTGATTCTGCACACTTGTCACCGAAGAATCATGAAGATTATCACTGAAAATGCATATCTCAGCTGGAACCACAACGAAACCGAAGATACCGCAGTTTCCGCATGCCAAATGCACTGTGGAGTGCTGAAAACACCAGAAGACGTGTTTTTCGCATACAATTGCACGAAAACAGCGATTGCGGTGATTCTGCACACTTGTCACAGAAGAATCTCGAAGATGATCACTGAAAATGCATGTCTCAGCTGGATACCCAACGAAACCGAAGATATCGCAGTTTCCGCATGTCAAACGCACTGTGGAGTGCTGAAAGCACCAGAAAACGTGTTTCACGCATTCAATAGCACGAAAACAGCGATTTCGGTGATTCTGCATACTTCTCACAGAAGAATATCCAAGAATATCGTAGAAAATGCATATCTCAGCTGGAAACCCAACGAAACCGAAGATATCGCAGTTTCCGCATGACAAACGCACTGTGAAGTGCTGAAAACACCAGAAAACGTGTTTTTCGTATTCAATAGCACGAAAACAGCAATGTCGGTGATTCTGCACACTTGTCACAGAAGAATCATGAAGACTATCACTGAAAATGCATATCTCAGCTGGAAACCCAACGAAACCGAAGATATCGCAGTTTCCGCATGTCAAACGCACTGTGGAGTGCTGAAAACCCCAGAAAACGTGTTTTTCGCATTCAATAGCACGTAAACTCCGATTTCGGTGATTCTGCATACTTCTCACTGAAGAATATCCAAGAATATCGTAGAAAATGCATGTCACAGCTGGAAACCATACGAAAACGAAGATATCGCAGTTTCCGCATGACAAACGCACTGTGGAGTGCTGAAAACACCAGGAAACGTGTTTTTCGTATTCAGTAGCATGAAAACAGCGATTTCGGTGATTCTGCATACTTGACACAGAAGAACCTCGACGATTATCACAAAAAATGCGTATCTCATCTGGAAACCCAACGAATCCGAAGATATCGCAATTTCCGCCTGACAAACGCAATGTGGAGTGCTGAAAACACCAGAAAACGTGTTTCTCGCATTCAATAGCACGTAAACACCGATTTCGGTGATTCTGCATACTTCTCACTGAAGAATATCCAAGAATATCGTAGAAAATGCATGTCTCAGCTGGAAACCCTACGAAAACGAAGATATCGCAGTTTCCGCATGAAAAACGCACTGTGCAGAGCTAAAAACACCAGGAAACGTGTTGTTCGCATTCAATAGCACGAAAACTGCGATTTCGGTGATTCTGCACACTTGTCACAGAAGAATCATGTAGATTATCACCGAAAATGCGTATCTCAGCTGGAAACCCAACGAAACCGAAGATATCGCAGTTTCCGCATGTCAAAGGCACTGTGGACTGCTGAAACCACCAGAAAACGTGTTTCTCGCATTCAATAGCACACAAACAGCGATTTCGATGATTCTGCACACTTGTCACAGAAGAATCATGAAGCATATCACAGAAAATGCATATCTCAGCTGGAAACCCAGCGAAACCGAAGATATCGCAGTTTCCGCATGTCAAACGCACTGTGGAGTGCTGAAAACACCAGAAAACGTGTTGTTCGTATTCAATAGCACGAAAACAGCGATTTCGGTGATTCTGCACACTTGACACAGAAGAATCTCGACGATTATCACAGAAAATGCATATCTCAGCTGGGAACCCAACGAAAACGAAGATATCGCAGTTTCGGCATGTCAAACGCACTGTGGAGTGCTGAAAACACCATAAAACGTGTTTCTCGCATTCAATAGCACGAAAACAGCGATTTCGGTGATTCTGCACACTTGTCACAGAAGAATCATGAAGCATATCACAGAAAATGCATATCTCAGCTGGAAACCCAACGAAACCGAAGATGTCGCAGTTTCCGCATGTCAAACGCACTGTGGAGTGCTGAAAACACCAGAAAACGTGTTGTTCGTATTCAATAGCACGAAAACAGCGATTTCGGTGATTCTGCACACTTGACACAGAAGAATCTCGACGATTATCAGAGAAAATGCATATCTCAGTTGGGAACTCAACGAAACCGAAGATACCGCAGTTTCCGCATGTCAAACGCACTGTGGAGAGCTGAAAACACCAGCAAACTCGTTGTTCGCATTCAATAGCACGAAAACCGCGATTTCGGTGATTCTGCACACTTGTCACCGAAGAATCATGAAGATTATCACTGAAAATGCATATCTCAGCTGGAACCACAACGAAACCGAAGATACCGCAGTTTCCGCATGCCAAATGCACTGTGGAGTGCTGAAAACACCAGAAGACGTGTTTTTCGCATACAATTGCACGAAAACAGCGATTGCGGTGATTCTGCACACTTGTCACAGAAGAATCTCGAAGATGATCACTGAAAATGCATGTCTCAGCTGGATACCCAACGAAACCGAAGATATCGCAGTTTCCGCATGTCAAACGCACTGTGGAGTGCTGAAAGCACCAGAAAACGTGTTTCACGCATTCAATAGCACGAAAACAGCGATTTCGGTGATTCTGCATACTTCTCACAGAAGAATATCCAAGAATATCGTAGAAAATGCATATCTCAGCTGGAAACCCAACGAAACCGAAGATATCGCAGTTTCCGCATGACAAACGCACTGTGAAGTGCTGAAAACACCAGAAAACGTGTTTTTCGTATTCAATAGCACGAAAACAGCAATGTCGGTGATTCTGCACACTTGTCACAGAAGAATCATGAAGACTATCACTGAAAATGCATATCTCAGCTGGAAACCCAACGAAACCGAAGATATCGCAGTTTCCGCATGTCAAACGCACTGTGGAGTGCTGAAAACCCCAGAAAACGTGTTTTTCGCATTCAATAGCACGTAAACTCCGATTTCGGTGATTCTGCATACTTCTCACTGAAGAATATCCAAGAATATCGTAGAAAATGCATGTCACAGCTGGAAACCATACGAAAACGAAGATATCGCAGTTTCCGCATGACAAACGCACTGTGGAGTGCTGAAAACACCAGGAAACGTGTTTTTCGTATTCAGTAGCATGAAAACAGCGATTTCGGTGATTCTGCATACTTGACACAGAAGAACCTCGACGATTATCACAAAAAATGCGTATCTCATCTGGAAACCCAACGAATCCGAAGATATCGCAATTTCCGCCTGACAAACGCAATGTGGAGTGCTGAAAACACCAGAAAACGTGTTTCTCGCATTCAATAGCACGTAAACACCGATTTCGGTGATTCTGCATACTTCTCACAGAAGAATATCCAAGAATATCGTAGAAAATGCATGTCTCAGCTGGAAACCCTACGAAAACGAAGATATCGCAGTTTCCGCATGAAAAACGCACTGTGGAGTGCTGAAAACACCAGGAAACGTGTTTTTCGTATTCAGTAGCACGAAAACAGCGATTTCGGTGATTGTGCACACTTGACACAGAAGAATCTCGACGATTATCAGAGAAAATGCATATCTCAGTTGGGAACTCAACGAAACCGAAGATACCGCAGTTTCCGCATGTCAAACGCACTGTGGAGAGCTGAAAACACCAGCAAACTCGTTGTTCGCATTCAATAGCACGAAAACCGCGATTTCGGTGATTCTGCACACTTGTCACCGAAGAATCATGAAGATTATCACTGAAAATGCATATCTCAGCTGGAACCACAACGAAACCGAAGATACCGCAGTTTCCGCATGCCAAATGCACTGTGGAGTGCTGAAAACACCAGAAGACGTGTTTTTCGCATACAATTGCACGAAAACAGCGATTGCGGTGATTCTGCACACTTGTCACAGAAGAATCTCGAAGATGATCACTGAAAATGCATGTCTCAGCTGGATACCCAACGAAACCGAAGATATCGCAGTTTCCGCATGTCAAACGCACTGTGGAGTGCTGAAAGCACCAGAAAACGTGTTTCTCGCATTCAATAGAACGAAAAAGCGATTTCGGTGATTCTGCACACTTGTTACAGAAGAATCATGAAGACTATCACTGAAAATGCATATCTCAGCTGGAAACCCAACGAAACCGAAGATATCGCAGTTTCCGCATGACAAACGCACTGTGGAGTGCTGAAAGCACCAGAAAACGTGTTTCACGCATTCAATAGCACGAAAACAGCGATTTCGGTGATTCTGCATACTTCTCACAGAAGAATATCCAAGAATATCGTAGAAAATGCATATCTCAGCTGGAAACCCAACGAAACCGAAGATATCGCAGTTTCCGCATGACAAACGCACTGTGAAGTGCTGAAAACACCAGAAAACGTGTTTTTCGTATTCAATAGCACGAAAACAGCAATGTCGGTGATTCTGCACACTTGTCACAGAAGAATCATGAAGACTATCACTGAAAATGCATATCTCAGCTGGAAACCCAACGAAACCGAAGATATCGCAGTTTCCGCATGTCAAACGCACTGTGGAGTGCTGAAAACCCCAGAAAACGTGTTTTTCGCATTCAATAGCACGTAAACTCCGATTTCGGTGATTCTGCATACTTCTCACTGAAGAATATCCAAGAATATCGTAGAAAATGCATGTCACAGCTGGAAACCATACGAAAACGAAGATATCGCAGTTTCCGCATGACAAACGCACTGTGGAGTGCTGAAAACACCAGGAAACGTGTTTTTCGTATTCAGTAGCATGAAAACAGCGATTTCGGTGATTCTGCATACTTGACACAGAAGACTCTCGACGATTATCACAACAATTGCGTATCTCATCTGGAAACCCAACGAATCCGAAGATATCGCAATTTCCGCATGACAAACGCACTGTGGAGTGCTGAAAACACCAGAAAACGTGTTTCTCGCATTCAATAGCACAAAAACAGCGATTTCGGTGATTCTGCCCACTTGTCACAGAAGAATCATGAAGATTATCACAGAAAATGCGTATCTCAGCTGGAATCCCAACGAAACCAAAGATATCGCAGTTTCAGCATGTCAAACGCACTGTGGAGTGCTGAAAGCACCAGAAAACGTGTTTCTCGCATTCAATAGCACGAAAACAGCGATTTCGGTGATTCTGCATACTTCTCACAAAAGAATATCCAAGAATATCGTAGAAAATGCATGCCTCAGCTGGAAACCCTACGAAAACGAAGATATCGCATTTTCCGCATGAAAAACGCACTGTGGAGTGCTGAAAACACCAGGAAACGTGTTTTTCGTATTCAGTAGCATGAAAACAGCGATTTCGGTGATTCTGCATACTTGACACAGAAGAACCTCGACGATTATCACAAAAAATGCGTATCTCATCTGGAAACCCAACGAATCCGAAGATATCGCAATTTCCGCCTGACAAACGCAATGTGGAGTGCTGAAAACACCAGAAAACGTGTTTCTCGCATTCAATAGCACGTAAACACCGATTTCGGTGATTCTGCATACTTCTCACTGAAGAATATCCAAGAATATCGTAGAAAATGCATGTCTCAGCTGGAAACCCTACGAAAACGAAGATATCGCAGTTTCCGCATGACAAACGCACTGTGGAGTGCTGAAAACACCAGGAAACGTGTTTTTCGTATTCAGTAGCATGAAAACAGCGATTTCGGTGATTCTGCATACTTGACACACAGAAGAATCTCGACGATTATCACAGAAAATGCGTATCTCAGCTGGAAACCCAACGAAACCGAAGATATCGCAGTTTCCGCATGACAAACGCACTGTGGAGTGCTGAAAGCACCAGAAAACGTGTTTCACGCATTCAATAGCACGAAAACAGCGATTTCGGTGATTCTGCCCACTTGTCACAGAAGAATCATGAAGCTTATCACAGAAAATGCGTATCTCAGCTGGAAACCCAACGAAACCAAAGATATCGCAGTTTCCGCATGTCAAACGCACTGTGGAGTGCTGAAAGCACCAGAAAACGTGTTTCTCGCATTCAATAGCACGAAAACAGCGATTTCGGTGATTCTGCATACTTCTCACAAAAGAATATCCAAGAATATCGTAGAAAATGCATGCCTCATCTGGAAACCCTACGAAAACGAAGATATCGCAGTTTCCGCATGAAAAACGCACTGTGGAGTGCTGAAAACACCAGGAAACGTGTTTTTCGTATTCAGTAGCATGAAAACAGCGATTTCGGTGATTCTGCATACTTGACACAGAAGAATCTCGACGATTATCACAGAAAATGCGTATCTCATTTGGAAACCCAACGAATCCGAAGATATCGCAATTTCCGCATGACAAACGCACTGTGGAGTGCTGAAAACACCAGAAAACGGGTTTCTCGCATTCAATAGCACAAAAACCGCGATTTCGGTGATTCTGCACTCTTGCCACAGAAGAATCATGACGATTATCACAGAAAATGCGTATCTCAGCTGGAAACCCAACGAAACCAAAGATATCGCAGTTTCCGCATGTCAAACGCACTGTGGAGTGCTGAAAGCACCAGAAAACGTGTTTCTCGCATTCAATAGCACGAAAACAGCGATTTCCGTGATTCTGCATACTTCTCACAGAAGAATATCCAAGAATATCGTAGAAAATGCATGTCTCAGCTGGAAACCCTACGAAAACGAAGATATCGCAGTTTCCGCATGACAAACGCACTGTGGAGTGCTGAAAACAACAGGAAACGTGTTTTTCGTATTCAGTAGCATGAAAACAGCGATTTCGGTGATTCTGCATACTTGACACAGAAGAATCTCGACGATTATCACAAAAATTGCGTATCTCATCTGGAAACCCAACGAATCCGAAGATATCGCAATTTCCGCATGACAAACGCACTGTGGAGTGCTGAAAACACCAGAAAAAGTGTTTCTCGCATTCAATAGCACAAAAACAGCGATCTCGGTGATTGTGCACACTTGTCACAGAAGAATCATGAAGATTATCACAGAAAATGCGTATCTCAGCTGGAAACCCAACGAAACCAAAGATATCGCAGTTTCCGCATGTCAAACGCACTGTGGAGTGCTGAAAGCACCAGAAAACGTGTTTGTCGCATTCAATAGCACGAAAACAGCGATTTCGGTGATTCTGCATACTTCTCACAGAAGAATATACAAGAATATCGTAGAAAATGCATGTCTCAGCTGGAAAAACCTACAAAAACGAAGATATCGCAGTTTCCGCATGACAAACGCACTGTGGAGTGCTGAAAACACCAGGAAACGTGTTTTTCGTATTCAGTAGAATGAAAACAGCGATTTCGGTGATTCTGCATACTTGACACCGAAGAATCTCGACGATTATCACAAAAAATGCGTATCTCATCTGGAAACCCAACGAAACCGAAGATATCGCAATTTCCGCATGACAAACGCACTGTGGAGTGCTGAAAACACCAGGAAACGTGTTGTTCGCATTCAATAGCACGAAACATCGTTTTCGGTGATTCTGCACACTTGTCACAGAAGAATCATGAAGATTATCACAGAAAATGCGTATCTCAGCTGGAAACCCAACGAAACCGAAGATATCGCAGTTTCCGCAATTCAAACGCACTGTGGAGTGCTGAAAACACCAGAAAACGTGTTTCTTGCATTCAATAGCACGAAAACAGCGATTTCGGTGATTCTGCACACTTGTCACAGAACAAACTCGAAGATTATCACAGAAAATGCATATCTCAGCTGGAAACCCAAGAAAACCGAAGATATCGCAGTTTCCGCATGTCAAACGCACTGTGCAGAGCTGAAAGCACCAGGAAACGTGTTGTTCGCATTCAATAGCACGAAAACTGCGATTTCGGTGATTCTGCACACTTGTCACAGAAGAATCATGTAGATTATCACCGAAAATGCGTATCTCAGCTGGAAACCCAACGAAACCGAAGATATCGCAGTTTCCGCATGTCAAAGGCACTGTGGACTGCTGAAACCACCAGAAAACGTGTTTCTCGCATTCAATAGCACACAAACAGCGATTTCGATGATTCTGCACACTTGTCACAGAAGAATCATGAAGCATATAACAGAAAATGCATATCTCAGCTGGAAACCCAACGAAACCGAAGATATCGCAGTTTCCGCATGTCAAACGCACTGTGGAGAGCTGAAAACACCAGCAAACTCGTTGTTCGCATTCAATAGCACGAAAACCGCGATTTCGGTGATTCTGCACACTTGACACAGAAGAATCTCGACGATTATCAGAGAAAATGCATATCTCAGTTGGGAACTCAACGAAACCGAAGATACCGCAGTTTCCGCATGTCAAACGCACTGTGGAGAGCTGAAAACACCAGCAAACTCGTTGTTCGCATTCAATAGCACGAAAACCGCGATTTCGGTGATTCTGCACACTTGTCACCGAAGAATCATGAAGATTATCACTGAAAATGCATATCTCAGCTGGAACCACAACGAAACCGAAGATACCGCAGTTTCCGCATGCCAAATGCACTGTGGAGTGCTGAAAACACCAGAAGACGTGTTTTTCGCATACAATTGCACGAAAACAGCGATTGCGGTGATTCTGCACACTTGTCACAGAAGAATCTCGAAGATGATCACTGAAAATGCATGTCTCAGCTGGATACCCAACGAAACCGAAGATATCGCAGTTTCCGCATGTCAAACGCACTGTGGAGTGCTGAAAACACCAGGAAACGTGTTTTTCGCATTCAATAGCACGAAAACAGCGATCTCGGTGATTCTGCACACTTGTCACAGAAGAATCATGAAGATTATCACAGAAAATGCGTATCTCAGCTGGAAACCCAACGAAACCAAAGATATCGCAGTTTCCGCATGTCAAACGCACTGTGGAGTGCTGAAAGCACCAGAAAACGTGTTTGTCGCATTCAATACCACGAAAACAGCGATTTCGGTGATTCTGCATACTTCTCACAGAAGAATATACAAGAATATCGTAGAAAATGCATGTCTCAGCTGGAAAAACCTACAAAAACGAAGATATCGCAGTTTCCGCATGACAAACGCACTGTGGAGTGCTGAAAACACCAGGAAACGTGTTTTTCGTATTCAGTAGAATGAAAACAGTGATTTCGGTGATTCTGCACACTTGCCACCGAAGAAATTCGAAGATTATCACAGAAAATGCATATCTCAGCTGGAACCACAACGAAACCGAAGATACCGCAGTTTCCGCATGTTAAACGCACTGTGGAGAGCTGAAAACACCAGCAAACTCGTTGTTCGCATTCAATAGCACGAAAACCGCGATTTCGGTGATTGTGCACACTTGTCACAGAAGAAACTCGAAAATTATCACAGAAAATGCGTATCTCAGCTGGGAACCCAACGAAACCGGAGATATCGCAGTTTCCGCCTGTCAAACGCACTGTGGAGTGGTTGAAAACACCAGATAACGTGTTTTTCGCAGTAATTAGCACGAAAACAGCGATTTCGGTGATTCTGCACACTTGTCACAGAAGAAACTCGAAGATTATCACAGAAAATGCGTATCTCAGCTGGAAACCCAACGAAAGCGGAGATATCGCAGTTTTCGCATGTCAAACGCATTGTAGAGTGATGATAGCACCAGAAAACGTGTTTTTCGCATTAATTAGCACGAAAACAGCGATTTCGGTAATTCTGCACACTTGTCACAGAAGAAACTCGAATATTATCACAGAAATTGCATATCTCAGCTGGAAAGCCAACGAAACCGAAGATATCGCAGTTTCCGCATGTCAAACGTACTGTGGAGTGCTGAAAACTCCAGGAAACGTGATTTTCGCATTCAATAGCACGAAAACAGCGATTTCGGTGATTCTCCACACTTGTCACAGAAGAATCTCGAAGATTATCACTGAAAATGCACATCTCAGCTGGAAACCCAACTAAACCCTAGATATCGCAGTTTCCGCATGTCAAACGCACTGTGGAGTGCTGAAAACACCAGGAAACGTGATTTTCGCGTTCAATAGCACGAAAACAGCGATTTCGGTGATTCTGCACACATGTCACAGAAGAATCATGAAGATTATCACTGAAAATGCATATCTCAGCTGGAAACACAACGAAACCGAAGATATCGCAGTTTCCGCATGTCTTACGCACTGTGGAGTGCTGAAAACACCAGAAAACGTGTTTTTCGCATTCAATAGCACGAAAACAGCGATTTCGGTGATTCCGCACACTTGTCACAGAAGAAACTCGAAGATTATCACAGAAACTGCATATCTCAGCTGGAAGCACAACGGAACCGAAGATACCGCAGTTTCCGCATGTCAAACGCACTGTGGAGTGCTGAAAACACCAGATAACGTGTTTTTCGCATTAATTAGCACGAAAACAGCGATTTCGGTGATTCTCCACACTTGTCACAGAAGAATCTCGAAGATTATCACTGAAAATGCACATCTCAGCTGGAAACACAACGAAACCGAAGATATCGCAGTTTCCGCATGTCAAACGCACTGTGGAGTGCTGAAAACACCAGGAAACGTGATTTTCGCATTCAATAGCACGAAAACAGCGATTTCGGTGATTCTGCACACTTGTCACAGAAGAATCTCGAAGATTATCACTGAAAATGCATATCTCAGCTGGAAACACAACGAAACCGAAGATATCGCAGTTTCCGCATGTCTTACGCACTGTGGAGTGCTGAAAACACCAGAAAACGTGTTTTTCGCATTCAATAGCACGAAAACAGCGATTTCGGTGATTCCGCACACTTGTCACAGAAGAAACTCGAAGATTATCACAGAAACTGCATATCTCAGCTGGAAGCACAACGGAACCGAAGATACCGCAGTTTCCGCATGTCAAACGCACTGTGGAGTGCTGAAAACACCAGATAACGTGTTTTTCGCATTAATTAGCACGAAAACAGCGATTTCGGTGATTCTGCACACTTGTCACAGAAGAGTCATGAAGATTATCACTGAAAATGCATATCTCAGCTGGAAACACAACGAAACCGAAGATATCGCAGTTTCCGCATGTCTAACGCACTGTGGAGTGCTGAAAACACCAGAAAACGTGTTTTTCGCATTCAATAGCACGAAAACAGCGATTTCGGTGATTCCGCACACTTGTCACAGAAGAAACTCGAAAATTATCACAGAAAATGCATGACTCATCTGGCAACCCCACGAAAACGAAGATATCGCAGTTTCCGCATGTCAAACGCACTGTGTTGTGCTGAAAACACCAGGAAACGTGTTTTTCGCATTCAATAGCTCGAAAACAGCGTTTTTGGTGATTCTGCACACTTGTCACAGAAGAATCACCAAGATTATCACTGAAAATGCATATCTCAGCTGGAAACCCCACGAAAATCAAGATATCGCCGGTTCTGCATATCAAATGTACTGTGCAGTGGTGAAAACACCAGATAACGTGTTTCCCGCATTAAATAGCTCCAAAAGAGCATAATCGACGATTCTGCATCCTTTCCACAGAAGAAATACCAAGATTATCGTAGAAAATGCATTTCAAAGCTGGAAACTCCACGAAAATCAAGATATCGCCGGTTCTGCAAATCAAACGCACTGTGGAGTGGCGAAAACACCAGATATCGTGTTTCTCGCATTAAGTAGCTCCGAAAGAGCGAAATCGACCATTCTGCATACTTCTCACCGAAGAAACACCAAGATTATAGTAGAAAATGCATATCCAGCTGGACACCCCACGAAAATCAATATATGGCCGGTTCTGAATATCAAACGCACTGTGAAGTGGTGGAAACACCAGATAACGTGTTTCTCGCATTAAATAGCTCCAAAAGAGCGAAATCGATGATTCTGCATACTGCTCAAAGAAGACACACCAAGATTATCGTAGAAAATGCATATCCAACTACAAACCCCACGAAAACCAAGATATCGTCGGTTGTGCAAATCAAACGCACTGTGGAGTGGCGAATACACCAGATAACGTGTCACTCGCATTAAATAGCTCCAAATGAGCGAAATCGACGATTCTGTATACTTCTCACAGAAGAAATACCAAGATTATCGCAGAAAATGCATCTCTCAGCTTGAAACCCCACGAAAACCAAGATATCTCCGTTTCTGCATATCAAATGCACTGTGCAGTGGTGAAAACACCAGATAACGTGTTTCCCGCATTAAATAGCTCCAAAAGAGCAAAATCGACGATTCTGCAACCTTTCCACAGAAGAAACACCAAGATTATAGTAGAAAATGCATATCAAAGCTGGAAACTCCACGAAAATCAAGATATCGCCGGTTCTGCAAATCAAACGCACTGTGGAGTGGCGAAAACACCAGATATCGTGTTTCTCGCATTAAGTAGCTCCGAAAGAGCGAAATGGACCATTCTGCATACTTCTCACCGAAGAAACACCAAGATTATAGTAGAAAATGCATATCTCAGCTGGAAACCCCACGAAAATCAAGATTTACCCGGTTCTTCAAATCAAACGCACAGTGGAGTGGTGGAAACACCAGATAACGTGTTTCTCGCATTAAATAGCTCCAATAGAGCGATTTCGATGATTCTGCATACTGCTCAAAGAAGACACACCAAGATTATCGTAGAAAATGCATATCCAGCTGGACACCCCACGAAAATCAATATATGGCCGGTTCTGAATATCAAACGCACTGTGGAGTGGTGGAAACACGCGATAACGTGTTTCTCGCGTTAAATAGCTCCAAAAGAGCGATTTCGATGATTCAGCATACTGCTCAAAGAAGACACACAAAGATTATCGTAGAAAATGCATATCCAACTACAAACCCCACGAAAACCAAGATATCGTCGGTTGTGCAAATCAAACGCACTGTGGAGTGGCGAAAACACCAGATAACGTGTCACTCGCATTAAATGGCTCCAAAAGAGCGATTTCGATTATTCTGCATACTTCTCACCGAAGAAACACCAAGATTATAGTAGAAAATGCATATCTCAGCTGGAAACCCCACGAAAATCAAGGTATCCCCGGTTCTTCAAATCAAACGCACAGTGGAGTGGTGGAAACACCAGATAACGTGTTTCTCGCATTCAATACAACGAAAACAGCGATTTCGGTGATTCTGCACACTTGTCACAGTAGAATCTCGAAGATCATCACTGAAAATGCATACCTCAGATGGAACCCAACGAAACCGAAGATATCGCAGTTTCCACATATTAAACGCACTGTGGAGTGCTGGAACACCAGGAAACGTGTTATTAGGCATTAAGTAGCAGTAAGCCAGCGATTTCGGTGATTCTGCACACTTGTCACAGAAGCATCTCGATGATCATCACTGATAATGCATATCTCAGCAGGAAACTCAACGAAACCGACGATATCGCAGTTTCCGCATGTCAAACGTACTGTGGAGTGCTGAAAACACCAGGAAACGTGATTATCGCATTCAATAACACGAAAACAGCGATTTCGGTGATTCTGCACACTTGTCACAGAAGAATCTCGAAGATTATCACTGAAATTGCACATCTCAGCTGGAAACCCAACTAAACCGAAGATATCGCAGTTTCCGCATGTCAAACGCACTGTGGAGAGCTGAAAACACCAGGAAACGTGATTTTCGCGTTCAATAGCACGAAAACAGCGATTTCGGTGATTCTGCACACTTGTCACAGAAGAATCTCGAAGATTTTCACTGAAAATGCACATCTCAGCAGGAAACTCAACGAAACCGAAGATATCGCAGTTTCCGCATGTCAAACGCACTGTGGAGTGCTGAAAACGCCAGGAAACGTGATTTTCGCGTTCAATAGCACGAAAACAGCGATTTCGGTGATTCTGCACACTTGTCACAGAAGAATCTCGAAGATTTTCACTGAAATTGCACCTCTCAGCTGGAAACCCAACTAAACCGAAGATATCGCAGTTTCCGCATGTCAAACGCACTGTGGAGTGCTGAAAACACCAGATAACGTGTTTTTCGCATTAATTAGCACGAAAACAGCGATTTCGGTGATTCTCCACACTTGTCACAGAAGAATCTCGAAGATTATCACTGAAAATGCACATCTCAGCTGGAAACACAACGAAACCGAAGATATCGCAGTTTCCGCATGTCAAACGCACTGTGGAGTGCTGAAAACACCAGGAAACGTGATTTTCGCATTCAATAGCACGAAAACAGCGATTTCGGTGATTCTGCACACTTGTCACAGAAGAATCTCGAAGATTATCACTGAAAATGCACATCTCAGCTGGAAACCCAACGAAAGCGGAGATATCGCAGTTTCCGCATGTCAAACGCACTGTGGAGTGCTGAAAACACCAGGAAACGTGATTTTCGCGTTCAATAGCACGAAAACAGCGATTTCGGTGATTCTGCACACTTGTCACAGAAGAAACTCGAGGATTATCACTGAAAATGCATATCTCAGCTGGAAACACAACGAAACCGAAGATATCGCAGTTTCCGCATGTCTAACGCACTGTGGAGTGCTGAAAACACCAGAAAACGTGTTTTTCGCATTCAATAGCACGAAAACAGCGATTTCGGTGATTCCGCACACTTGTCACAGAAGAAACTCGAAAATTATCACAGAAAATGCATGACTCATCTGGCAACCCCACGAAAACGAAGATATCGCAGTTTCCGCATGTCAAACGCACTGTGTTGTGCTGAAAACACCAGGAAACGTGTTTTTCGCATTCAATAGCTCGAAAACAGCGATTTTGGTGATTCTGCACACTTGTCACAGAAGAATCACCAAGATTATCACTGAAAATGCATATCTCAGCTGGAAACCCCACGAAAATCAAGATATCGCCGGTTCTGCATATCAAATGTACTGTGCAGTGGTGAAAACACCAGATAACGTGTCACTCGCATTAAATGGCTCCAAAAGAGCGATTTCGATTATTCTGCATACTTCTCACCGAAGAAACACCAAGATTATAGTAGAAAATGCATATCTCAGCTGGAAACCCCACGAAAATCAAGGTATCCCCGGTTCTTCAAATTAAACGCACAGTGGAGTGGTGGAAACACCAGATAACGTGTCACTCGCATTAAATGGCTCCAAAAGAGCGATTTCGATTATTCTGCATACTTCTCACCGAAGAAACACCAAGATTATAGTAGAAAATGCATATCTCAGCTGGAAACCCCACGAAAATCAAGGTATCCCCGGTTCTTCAAATCAAACGCACAGTGGAGTGGTGGAAACACCAGATAACGTGTTTCTCGCATTCAATAGAACGAAAACAGCGATTTCGGTGATTCTGCACACTTGTCACAGTAGAATCTCGAAGATCATCACTGAAAATGCATACCTCAGATGGAACCCAACGAAACCGAAGATATCGCAGTTTCCACATATTAAACGCACTGTGGAGTGCTGGAACACCAGGAAACGTGTTATTAGGCATTAAGTAGCAGTAAGCCAGCGATTTCGGTGATTCTGCACACTTGTCACAGAAGCATCTCGATGATCATCACTGATAATGCATATCTCAGCAGGAAACTCAACGAAACCGACGATATCGCAGTTTCCGCATGTCAAACGTACTGTGGAGTGCTGAAAACACCAGGAAACGTGATTATCGCATTCAATAACACGAAAACAGCGATTTCGGTGATTCTGCACACTTGTCACAGAAGAATCTCGAAGATTATCACTGAAATTGCACATCTCAGCTGGAAACCCAACTAAACCGAAGATATCGCAGTTTCCGCATGTCAAACGCACTGTGGAGAGCTGAAAACACCAGGAAACGTGATTTTCGCGTTCAATAGCACGAAAACAGCGATTTCGGTGATTCTGCACACTTGTCACAGAAGAATCTCGAAGATTTTCACTGAAAATGCACATCTCAGCAGGAAACTCAACGAAACCGAAGATATCGCAGTTTCCGCATGTCAAACGCACTGTGGAGTGCTGAAAACGCCAGGAAACGTGATTTTCGCGTTCAATAGCACGAAAACAGCGATTTCGGTGATTCTGCACACTTGTCACAGAAGAATCTCGAAGATTTTCACTGAAATTGCACCTCTCAGCTGGAAACCCAACTAAACCGAAGATATCGCAGTTTCCGCATGTCAAACGCACTGTGGAGTGCTGAAAACACCAGATAACGTGTTTTTCGCATTAATTAGCACGAAAACAGCGATTTCGGTGATTCTCCACACTTGTCACAGAAGAATCTCGAAGATTATCACTGAAAATGCACATCTCAGCTGGAAACACAACGAAACCGAAGATATCGCAGTTTCCGCATGTCAAACGCACTGTGGAGTGCTGAAAACACCAGGAAACGTGATTTTCGCATTCAATAGCACGAAAACAGCGATTTCGGTGATTCTGCACACTTGTCACAGAAGAATCTCGAAGATTATCACTGAAAATGCACATCTCAGCTGGAAACCCAACGAAAGCGGAGATATCGCAGTTTCCGCATGTCAAACGCACTGTGGAGTGCTGAAAACACCAGGAAACGTGATTTTCGCGTTCAATAGCACGAAAACAGCGATTTCGGTGATTCTGCACACTTGTCACAGAAGAGTCATGAAGATTATCACTGAAAATGCATATCTCAGCTGGAAACACAACGAAACCGAAGATATCGCAGTTTCCGCATGTCTAACGCACTGTGGAATGCTGAAAACACCAGAAAACGTGTTTTTCGCATTCAATAGCACGAAAACAGCGATTTCGGTGATTCCGCACACTTGTCACAGAAGAAACTCGAAGATTATCACAGAAACTGCATATCTCAGCTGGAAGCACAACGGAACCGAAGATACCGCAGTTTCCGCATGTCAAACGCACTGTGGAGTGCTGAAAACACCAGATAACGTGTTTTTCGCATTAATTAGCACGAAAACAGCGATTTCGGTGATTCTGCACACTTGTCACAGAAGAAACTCGAGGATTATCACTGAAAATGCATATCTCAGCTGGAAACACAACGAAACCGAAGATATCGCAGTTTCCGCATGTCTAACGCACTGTGGAGTGCTGAAAACACCAGAAAACGTGTTTTTCGCATTCAATAGCACGAAACCAGCGATTTCGGTGATTCTGCACACTTGTCACAGAAGAAACTCGAAAATTATCACAGAAAATGCATGACTCATCTGGCAACCCCACGAAAACGAAGATATCGCAGTTTCCGCATGTCAAACGCACTGTGTTGTGCTGAAAACACCAGGAAACGTGTTTTTCGCATTCAATAGCTCGAAAACAGCGATTTTGGTGATTCTGCACACTTGTCACAAAAGAATCACCAAGATTATCACTGAAAATGCATATCTCAGCTGGAAACCCCACGAAAATCAAGATATCGCCGGTTCTGCATATCAAATGTACTGTGCAGTGGTGAAAACACCAGATAACGTGTTTCCCGCATTAAATAGCTCCAAAAGAGCATAATCGACGATTCTGCATCCTTTCCACAGAAGAAATACCAAGATTATCGTAGAAAATGCATTTCAAAGCTGGACACCCCACGAAAATCAATATATGGCCGGTTCTGAATATCAAACGCACTGTGAAGTGGTGGAAACACCAGATAACGTGTTTCTCGCATTAAATAGCTCCAAAAGAGCGAAATCGATGATTCTGCATACTGCTCAAAGAAGACACACCAAGATTATCGTAGAAAATGCATATCCAACTACAAACCCCACGAAAACCAAGATATCGTCGGTTGTGCAAATCAAACGCACTGTGGAGTGGCGAATACACCAGATAACGTGTCACTCGCATTAAATAGCTCCAAATGAGCGAAATCGACGATTCTGTATACTTCTCACAGAAGAAATACCAAGATTATCGCAGAAAATGCATCTCTCAGCTTGAAACCCCACGAAAACCAAGATATCTCCGTTTCTGCATATCAAATGCACTGTGCAGTGGTGAAAACACCAGATAACGTGTTTCCCGCATTAAATAGCTCCAAAAGAGCAAAATCGACGATTCTGCAACCTTTCCACAGAAGAAACACCAAGATTATAGTAGAAAATGCATATCAAAGCTGGAAACTCCACGAAAATCAAGATATCGCCGGTTCTGCAAATCAAACGCACTGTGGAGTGGCGAAAACACCAGATATCGTGTTTCTCGCATTAAGTAGCTCCGAAAGAGCGAAATGGACCATTCTGCATACTGCTCAAAGAAGAAACACCAAGATTATCGTAGAAAATGCATATCCAGCTGGACACCCCACGAAAATCAATATATGGCCGGTTCTGAATATCAAACGCACTGTGGAGTGGTGGAAACACGCGATAACGTGTTTCTCGCGTTAAATAGCTCCAAAAGAGCGATTTCGATGATTCAGCATACTGCTCAAAGAAGACACACAAAGATTATCGTAGAAAATGCATATCCAACTACAAACCCCACGAAAACCAAGATATCGTCGGTTGTGCAAATCAAACGCACTGTGGAGTGGCGAAAACACCAGATAACGTGTCACTCGCATTAAATGGCTCCAAAAGAGCGATTTCGATTATTCTGCATACTTCTCACCGAAGAAACACCAAGATTATAGTAGAAAATGCATATCTCAGCTGGAAACCCCACGAAAATCAAGGTATCCCCGGTTCTTCAAATCAAACGCACAGTGGAGTGGTGGAAACACCAGATAACGTGTTTCTCGCATTCAATACAACGAAAACAGCGATTTCGTTGATTCTGCACACTTGTCACAGTAGAATCTCGAAGATCATCACTGAAAATGCATACCTCAGATGGAACCCAACGAAACCGAAGATATCGCAGTTTCCACATATTAAACGCACTGTGGAGTGCTGGAACACCAGGAAACGTGTTATTAGGCATTAAGTAGCAGTAAGCCAGCGATTTCGGTGATTCTGCACACTTGTCACAGAAGCATCTCGATGATCATCACTGATAATGCATATCTCAGCAGGAAACTCAACGAAACCGACGATATCGCAGTTTCCGCATGTCAAACGTACTGTGGAGTGCTGAAAACACCAGGAAACGTGATTATCGCATTCAATAACACGAAAACAGCGATTTCGGTGATTCTGCACACTTGTCACAGAAGAATCTCGAAGATTATCACTGAAATTGCACATCTCAGCTGGAAACCCAACTAAACCGAAGATATCGCAGTTTCCGCATGTCAAACGCACTGTGGAGAGCTGAAAACACCAGGAAACGTGATTTTCGCGTTCAATAGCACGAAAACAGCGATTTCGGTGATTCTGCACACTTGTCACAGAAGAATCTCGAAGATTTTCACTGAAAATGCACATCTCAGCAGGAAACTCAACGAAACCGAAGATATCGCAGTTTCCGCATGTCAAACGCACTGTGGAGTGCTGAAAACACCAGGAAACGTGATTTTCGCGTTCAATAGCACGAAAACAGCGATTTCGGTGATTCTGCACACTTGTCACAGAAGAATCTCGAAGATTTTCACTGAAATTGCACCTCTCAGCTGGAAACCCAACTAAACCGAAGATATCACAGTTTCCGCATGTCAAACGCACTGTGGAGTGCTGAAAACACCAGGAAACGTGATTTTCGCGTTCAATAGCACGAAAACAGCGATTTCGGAGATTTTGCACACTTGTCACAGAAGAATCAACATGATAATCGTAGAAAATGCATGACTCATCTGGAAACCACACGAAAACGAAGATGTCGCAGTTTCCGCATGTAAAACGTACTGTGGAGTGCTGAGAACACCAGAAAACATGTTTCTCGCATTCAATAGCACGAAAACAGCGATTTTGGTGATTCTGCACACTTGTTACAGAAGAATCTCGAAGATTATCACTGAAAATGCATATCTCACCTGGATACCCAACGAAACCGAAGATATCGCAGTTTCCGCATGTCAACCGCACTGTGGAGTGCTGAAAACACCAGGAAACGTGATTTTCGCATTCAATAGCACGAAAACAACGATTTCGGAGATTTTGCACACTTGTCACAGAAGAATCTCGAAGATTATCACTGAAAATGCATATCTCAGCTGGAATCCAACGCAACCGAAGATATCGCAATTTCCGCATATCAAACGTACTGTGGAGTGCTGAACACACCAGGAAACGTGTTTTTCGCATTCAATAGCACGAAAACAGCGATTTCGGTGATTCTGCACACTTGTCACAGAAGACTCACCAAGATTATCAAGGAAAATGCACATCCAGCTGGAAACCCCACGAAAATCAAGATATCGCCGGTTCTGCATATCAAATGTACTGTGCAGTGGTGAAAGCACCAGATAACGTGTGTCTCACTTGAAATAGCTCCAAATGAGCGAAATCGACGATTCTGTATACTTCTCACAGAAGAAATACCAAGATTATCGCAGAAAATGCACATCTCAGCTTGAAACCCTTCGAAAACCAAGATATCTCCGTTTCTGCATATCAAATGTACTGTGCAGTGGTGTAATCACCTGATAACGAGTTTCTCGCTTTAAATAGCTCCAATTGAGCGTAATCGACGATTCTGAATACTTCTCACAGAACACTCACCAAGATTATCGTAGAAAATGTATATCTCACCTGGAAACCCCTCGAAAATCAAGATATCCCCGGTGCTTCAAATAAAGCGCACAGTGGTGTGGTGAAAATACCATAAAACGTGTTTTTTCGCATTAAATATCTCGAAAAGGGCGATTTCGATGATTCTGCATTCTTCTCACAGAAGACTCACCAAGATTATCGTAGAAAATGCATATCCAGCTTGAAACCCCACGAAAATCAAGATATCGCCGGTTCTGCATATCAAACGTACTGTGGAGTGGTGAAAGCACTAGATAACGCGTTTCCCGCATTAAATAGCTCCAAAAGAGCAAAATCGACGATTCTGCATCCTTTCCACAGAAGAAACACCAAGATTATCGTAGAAAATGCATTTCAAAGCTGGAAACTCCACGAAAATCAAGATATCGCCGGTTCTGCAAATCAAACGCACTGTGGAGTGGCGAAAACACCAGATATCGTGTTTCTCGCATTAAGTAGCTCCGAAAGAGCGAAATCGACCATTCTGCATACTTCTCACCGAAGAAACACCAAGATTATAGTAGAAAATGCATATCTCAGCTGGAAACCCCACGAAAATCAAGATTTCCCCGGTTCTTCAAATCAAACGCACAGTGGAGTGGTGGAAACACCAGATAACGTGTTTCTCGCATTAAATAGCTCCAAAAGAGCGATTTCGATGATTCTGCATACTGCTCAAAGAAGACACACCAAGATTATCGTAGAAAATGCATATCCAACTACAAACCCCACGAAAACCAAGATATCGTCGGTTGTGCAAATCAAACGCACTGTGGAGTGGCGAAAACACCAGATAACGTGTTTCTCGCTTTAAATAGCTCCAAATGAGCGAAATCGACGATTCTGTATACTTCTCACAGAAGACACACCAAGATTATCGTAGAAAATGCATATCCAACTACAACCCCACGAAAACAAATATATCGGCGGGTCTGCCTATCAAACGTACTGTGGAGTGGTGAAAGCACTAGATAACGTGCTTCCCGCATTAAATAGCTCCAAAAGAGCGATTTCGATGATTCTGCATACTGCTCAAAGAAGAAACACCAAGATTATCGTAGAAAATGCATATCCAGCTGGACACCCCACGAAAATCAATATATGGCTGGTTCTGAATATCAAACGCACTGTGGAGTGGTGGAAACACGCGATAACGTGTTTCTCGCGTTAAATAGCTCCAAAAGAGCGATTTCGATGATTCAGCATACTGCTCAAAGAAGACACACAAAGATTATAGTAGAAAATGCATATCCAACTACAAACCCCACGAAAACCAAGATATCGTCGGTTGTGCAAATCAAACGCACTGTGGAGTGGCGAAAACACCAGATAACGTGTCACTCGCATTAAATGGCTCCAAAAGAGCGATTTCGATTATTCTGCATACTTCTCACCGAAGAAACACCAAGATTATAGTAGAAAATGCATATCTCAGCTGGAAACCCCACGAAAATCAAGGTATCCCCGGTTCTTCAAATCAAACGCACAGTGGAGTGGTGGAAACACCAGATAACGTGTTTCTCGCATTCAATAGAACGAAAACAGCGATTTCGGTGATTCTGCACACTTGTCACAGTAGAATCTCGAAGATCATCACTGAAAATGCATACCTCAGATGGAACCCAACGAAACCGAAGATATCGCAGTTTCCACATATTAAACGCACTGTGGAGTGCTGGAACACCAGGAAACGTGTTATTAGGCATTAAGTAGCAGTAAGCCAGCGATTTCGGTGATTCTGCACACTTGTCACAGAAGCATCTCGATGATCATCACTGATAATGCATATCTCAGCAGGAAACTCAACGAAACCGACGATATCGCAGTTTCCGCATGTCAAACGTACTGTGGAGTGCTGAAAACACCAGGAAACGTGATTATCGCATTCAATAACACGAAAACAGCGATTTCGGTGATTCTGCACACTTGTCACAGAAGAATCTCGAAGATTATCACTGAAATTGCACATCTCAGCTGGAAACCCAACTAAACCGAAGATATCGCAGTTTCCGCATGTCAAACGCACTGTGGAATGCTGAAAACACCAGGAAACGTGATTTTCGCGTTCAATAGCACGAAAACAGCGATTTCGGTGATTCTGCACACTTGTCACAGAAGAATCTCGAAGATTTTCACTGAAAATGCACATCTCAGCAGGAAACTCAACGAAACCGAAGATATCGTAGTTTCCGCATGTCAAACGCACTGTGGAGTGCTGAAAACACCAGGAAACGTGATTTTCGCGTTCAATAGCACGAAAACAGCGATTTCGGTGATTCTGCACACTTGTCACAGAAGAATCTCAGAGATTATCACTGAAATTGCACATCTCAGCTGGAAACCCAACTAAACCGAAGATATCGCAGTTTCCGCATGTCAAACGCACTGTGGAGTGCTGAAAACACCAGGAAACGTGATTTTCGCGTTCAATAGCACGAAAACAGCGATTTCGGAGATTTTGCACACTTGTCACAGAAGAATCAACATGATAATCGTAGAAAATGCATGACTCATCTGGAAACCACACGAAAACGAAGATGTCGCAGTTTCCGCATGTAAAACGTACTGTGGAGTGCTGAGAACACCAGAAAACATGTTTCTCGCATTCAATAGCACGAAAACAGCGATTTTGGTGATTCTGCACACTTGTTACAGAAGAATCTCGAAGATTATCACTGAAAATGCATATCTCACCTGGATACCCAACGAAACCGAAGATATCGCAGTTTCCGCATGTCAACCGCACTGTGGAGTGCTGAAAACACCAGGAAACGTGATTTTCGCGTTCAATAGCACGAAAACAGCGATTTCGGTGATTCTGCACACTTGTCACAGAAGCATCTCGATGATCATCACTGATAATGCATATCTCAGCAGGAAACTCAACGAAACCGACGATATCGCAGTTTCCGCATGTCAAACGTACTGTGGAGTGCTGAAAACACCAGGAAACGTGATTATCGCATTCAATAACACGAAAACAGCGATTTCGGTGATTCTGCACACTTGTCACAGAAGAATCTCGAAGATTATCACTGAAATTGCACATCTCAGCTGGAAACCCAACTAAACCGAAGATATCGCAGTTTCCGCATGTCAAACGCACTGTGGAGTGCTGAAAACACCACGAAACGTGATTTTCGCGTTCAATAGCACGAAAACAGCGATTTCGGTGATTCTGCACACTTGTCACAGAAGAATCTCGAAGATTTTCACAGAAAATGCACATCTCAGCAGGAAACTCAACGAAACCGAAGATATCGCAGTTTCCGCATGTCAAACGCACTGTGGAGTGCTGAAAACGCCAGGAAACGTGATTTTCGCGTTCAATAGCACGAAAACAGCGATTTCGGTGATTCTGCACACTTGTCACAGAAGAATCTCGAAGATTTTCACTGAAATTGCACCTCTCAGCTGGAAACCCAACTAAACCGAAGATATCGCAGTTTCCGCATGTCAAACGCACTGTGGAGTGCTGAAAACACCAGGAAACGTGATTTTCGCGTTCAATAGCACGAAAACAGCGATTTCGGAGATTTTGCACACTTGTCACAGAAGAATCAACATGATAATCGTAGAAAATGCATGACTCATCTGGAAACCACACGAAAACGAAGATGTCGCAGTTTCCGCATGTAAAACGTACTGTGGAGTGCTGAGAACACCAGAAAACATGTTTCTCGCATTCAATAGCACGAAAACAGCGATTTTGGTGATTCTGCACACTTGTTACAGAAGAATCTCGAAGATTATCACTGAAAATGCATATCTCACCTGGATACCCAACGAAACCGAAGATATCGCAGTTTCCGCATGTCAACCGCACTGTGGAGGGCTGAAAACACCAGGAAACGTGATTTTCGCGTTCAATAGCACGAAAACAGCGATTTCGGTGATTCTGCACACTTGTCACAGAAGAATCTCGAAGATTTTCACTGAAATTGCACCTCTCAGCTGGAAACCCAACTAAACCGAAGATATCGCAGTTTCCGCATGTCAAACGCACTGTGGAGTGCTGAAAACACCAGGAAACGTGATTTTCGCGTTCAATAGCACGAAAACAGCGATTTCGGAGATTTTGCACACTTGTCACAGAAGAATCAACATGATAATCGTAGAAAATGCATGACTCATCTGGAAACCACACGAAAACGAAGATGTCGCAGTTTCCGCATGTAAAACGTACTGTGGAGTGCTGAAAACACCAGGAAACGTGATTTTCGCATTCAATAGCACGAAAACAACGATTTCGGAGATTTTGCACACTTGTCACAGAAGAATCTCGAAGATTATCACTGAAAATGCATATCTCAGCTCGAATCCAACGCAACCGAAGATATCGCAATTTCCGCATATCAAACGTACTGTGGAGTGCTGAACACACCAGGAAACGTGTTTTTCGCATTCAATAGCACGAAAACAGCGATTTCGGTGATTCTGCACACTTGTCACAGAAGACTCACCAAGATTATCAAGGAAAATGCACATCCAGCTGGAAACCCCACGAAAATCAAGATATCGCCGGTTCTGCATATCAAATGTACTGTGCAGTGGTGAAAGCACCAGATAACGTGTGTCTCACTTTAAATAGCTCCAAATGAGCGAAATCGACGATTCTGTATACTTCTCACAGAAGAAATACCAAGATTATCGCAGAAAATGCACATCTCAGCTTGAAACCCTTCGAAAACCAAGATATCTCCGTTTCTGCATATCAAATGTACTGTGCAGTGGTGTAATCACCAGATAACGAGTTTCTCGCTTTAAATAGCTCCAATTGAGCGTAATCGACGATTCTGCATACTTCTCACAGAACACTCAACAAGATTATCGTAGAAAATGTATATCTCACCTGGAAACCCCTCGAAAATCAAGATATCCCCGGTGCTTCAAATAAAGCGCACAGTGGTGTGGTGAAAATACCAGAAAACGTGTTTTTTCGCATTAAATATCTCGAAAAGGGCGATTTCGATGATTCTGCATTCTTCTCACAGAAGACTCACCAAGATTATCGTAGAAAATGCATATCCAGCTTGAAACCCCACGAAAATCAAGATATCGCCGGTTCTGCATATCAAACGTACTGTGGAGTGGTGAAAGCACTAGATAACGCGTTTCCCGCATTAAATAGCTCCAAAAGAGCAAAATCGACGATTCTGCATCCTTTCCACAGAAGAAACACCAAGATTATCGTAGAAAATGCATTTCAAAGCTGGAAACTCCACGAAAATCAAGATATCGCCGGTTCTGCAAATCAGACGCACTGTGGAGTGGCGAAAACACCAGATATCGTGTTTCTCGCATTAAGTAGCTCCGAAAGAGCGAAATCGACCATTCTGCATACTTCTCACCGAAGAAACACCAAGATTATAGTAGAAAATGCATATCTCAGCTGGAAACCCCACGAAAATCAAGATTTCCCCGGTTCTTCAAATCAAACGCACAGTGGAGTGGTGGAAACACCAGATAACGTGTTTCTCGCATTAAATAGCTCCAAAAGGGCGATTTCGATGATTCTGCATACTGCTCAAAGAAGACACACCAAGATTATCGTAGAAAATGCATATCCAACTACAAACCCCACGAAAACCAAGATATCGTCGGTTGTGCAAATCAAACGCACTGTGGAGTGGCGAAAACACCAGATAACGTGTTTCTCGCTTTAAATAGCTCCAAATGAGCGAAATCGACGATTCTGTAAACTTCTCACAGAAGACACACCAAGATTATCGTAGAAAATGCATATCCAACTACAAACACCACGAAAACCAAAATATCGTCGGTTGTGCAAATCAAACGCACTGTGGAGTGGCGAAAACACCACATAACGTGTTTCTCGCTTTAAATAGCTCCAAATGAGCGAAATCGACGATTCTGTATACTTCTCACAGAAGTAACATCAAGATTTCGCAGAAAGTGGATATCTCAACTTGAAACCGCACGGAAACCAAGATATCACCGGTTCTGAATATCAAACGCACTGTGGAGTGGTGAAAACACCAAATAACGTGTTTCTCGCATTAAGTAGCTCCGAAAGAGCGAAATCGACGATTCTGCATACTTTCCACAGAAGAAACAACAAGATTATCGTAGAAAATGCATATCTCAGCTGGACACCCCACGAAAATCAATATATGGCCGGTTCTGAATATCAAACGCACTGTGGAGTGGTGGAAACACGCGATAACGTGTTTCTCGCATTAAATAGCTCCAAAACAGCGATTTCGATGATTCAGCATACTGCTCAAAGAAGACACACCAAGATTATCGTAGAAAATGCATATCCAACTACAAACACCACGAAAACCAAGATATCGTCGGTTGTGCAAATCAAACGCACTGTGGAGTGGCGAAAACACCACATAACGTGTTTCTCGCTTTAAATAGCTCCAAATGAGCGAAATCGACGATTCTGCATACTTCTCACCGAAGAAACACCAAGATTATAGTAGAAAATGCATATCTCAGCTGGAAAACCCCTCGAAAATCAAGGTATCCCCGGTTCTTCAAATCAAACGCACAGTGGAGTGGTGGAAACACCAGATAACGTGTTTCTCGCATTCAATAGAACGAAAACAGCGATTTCGGTGATTCTGCACACTTGTCACAGTAGAATCTCGAAGATCATCACTGAAAATGCATACCTCAGATGGAACCCAACGAAACCGTAGATATCGCAGTTTCCACATATTAAACGCACTGTGGAGTGCTGGAACACCAGGAAACGTGTTATTAGGCATTAAGTAGCAGTAAGCCTGCGATTTCGATGATTCTGCACACTTGTCACAGAAGAATCTCGAAGATTATCACTGAAAATGCATATCTCAGCTGGATACCCAACGAAACCGAAGATATCGCAGTTTCCGCATGTCAACCGCACTGTGGAGTGCTGACAACACCAGGAAACTTGTTTCTCGCTTTCAATAGCACGAAAACAGAGATATCGGTGATTCTGCACACTTGTCACAGAAGAATCTCGAAGATTATCACTGAAAATGCATATCTCAGCTGGATAACCAACGAAACCGAAGATATCGCAGTTTCCACATATTAAACGCACTGTGGAGTGCTGGAGCACCAGGAAACGTGTTATTAGGCATTAAGTAGCAGTAAGCCTGCGATTTCGATGATTCTGCACACTTGTCACAGAAGAATCTCGAAGATTATCACTGAAAATGCATATCTCAGCTGGATACCCAACGAAACCGAAGATATCGCAGTTTCCGCAAGTCAACCGCACTGTGGAGTGCTGAAAACACCAGGAAACTTGTTTCTCGCTTTCAATAGCACGAAAACAGAGATATCGGTGATTCTGCACACTTGTCACAGAAGAATCTCGAAGATTATCCCTGAAAATGCATATCTCAGCTGGATAACCAACGAAACCGAAGATATCGCAGTTTACGCATGTCAACCGCACTGTGGAGTGCTGAAAACACCAGGAAACATGTTTCTCGATTTCAATAGCACGAAAACAGAGATATCGGTGATTCTGCACACTTGTCACAGAAGAATCTCGAAGATTATCCCTGAAAATGCATATCTCAGCTGGATACCCAACGAAACCGAAGATATCGCAGTTTCCGCATGCCAAATGCACTGTGGAGTGCTGAAAACACCAGAAGACGTGTTTTTCGCATACAATTGCACGAAAACAGCGATTGCGGTGATTCTGCACACTTGTCACAGAAGAAACTCGAATATTATCACAGAAATTGCATACCTCAGCTGGAAAGCCAACGAAACCGAAGATATCGCAGTTTCCGCATGTCAAACGTACTGTGGAGTGCTGAAAACACCAGGAAACGTGATTTTCGCATTCAATAGCATGAAAACAGCGATTCGGGTGATTCTCCACACATGTCACAGAAGAATCTGGAAGATTATCACTGAAAATGCACATCTCAGATTGGAACCCAACTAAACCGAAGATATCGCAGTTTCCGCATGTCAAACGAACTGTGGAGTGCTGAAAACACCAGGAAACGTGATTTTCGCATTCAATAGCACGAAAACAGCGATTTCGGTGATTCTGCACACTTGTCACAGAAGAATCTCGAAGATTATCACTGAAAATGCACATCTCAGCTGGAAACCCAACTAAACCCTAGATATCGCAGTTTCCGCATGTCAAACGCACTGTGGAGTGCTGAAAACACCAGGAAACGTGATTTTCGCGTTCAATAGCACGAAAACAGCGATTTCGGTAATTCTGCACACTTGTCACAGAAGAATCATGAAGATTATCACTGAAAATGCATATCTCAGCTGGAAACACAACGAAACCGAAGATATCGCAGGTTCCGCATGTCTAACGCACTGTGGAGTGCTGAAAACACCAGAAAACGTGTTTTTCGCATTCAATAGCACGAAAACAGCGATTTCGGTGATTCTGCACACTTGTCACAGAAGAAACTCGAAGATTATCACAGAAAATGCGTATCTCAGCTGGAAACCCAACGAAAACGGAGATATCGCAGTTTTCGCATGTCAAACGCATTGTAGAGTGATGATAGCACCAGAAAACGTGTTTTTCGCATTAATTAGCACGCAAACAGCGATTTCGGTAATTCTGCACACTTGTCACAGAAGAAACTCGAATATTATCACAGAAATTGCATATCTCAGCTGGAAAGCCAACGAAACCGGAGATATCGCAGTTTCCGCCTGTCAAACGCACTGTGGAGTGCTGAAAACACCAGAAAACGAGTTTTTCGCATTCAATAGCACGAAAACAGCGCTTTCGGTGATTCTGCACACTTGTCACAGAAGAAATTCGAAGATTATCACAGAAAATGCATATCTCAGCTGGAACCACAACGAAACCGAAGATACCGCAGTTTCCGCATGTCAAACGCACTGTGGAGAGCTGAAAACACCAGCAAACGTGCATTTCGCATTATATAGCTGTAATTCACCGATTTCGGAGATTATGCACACTTGTCACAGAAGAAACTCGAATATTATCACAGAAATTGCATATCTCAGCTGGAAAGCCAACGAAACCGGAGATATCGCAGTTTCCGCCTGTCAAACGCACTGTGGAGTGCTGAAAACACCAGAAAACGTGTTTTTCGCATTCAATAGCATGAAAACATCGATTTCGGAGATTCTGCACACTTGTCACAGAAGACTCACTCAAGATTATCAAGGAAAATGCATATCCAGCTGGAAACCCCACGAAAATCAAGATATCGCCGGTTCTGCATATCAAATGTACTGTGCAGTGGTGAAAACACCAGATAACGTGTTTCTCGCTTTAAATAGCTCCAAATGAGCGAAATCGACGATTCTGTATACTTCTCACAGAAGAAATACCAAGATTATTGCAGAAAATGCATCTCTCAGCTTGAAACCCCAAGAAAACCAAGATATCTCCGTTTCTGCATATCAAATGTACTGTGCAGTGGTGAAAACACCAGATAACGTATTTCTCGCATTAAAGAGCTCCAAAAGAGCGATTTCGATGATTCTGCATCCTGCTCAAAGAAGACACACCAAGATTATCGTAGAAAATGCATATCCACCTTCAAACCCCACGAAAACAAATATATCGCCGGTCTGCATATCAAACGTACTGTGGAGTTATGAAAGCTCCAGATAACGTGTTTCCCGCATTAAATAGCTCCAAACGAGCAAAATCGACGATTCTGCATCCTTTCCACAGAAGAAACACCAAGATTATAGTAGAAAATGCATATCAAAGCTGGAAACTCCACGAAAATCAAGATATCGCCGGTTCTGCAAATCAAACGCACAGTGGAGTGGTGGAAACACCAGATAACGTGTTTCCCGCATTAAATAGCTCCAAAAGAGCAAAATCGACGATTCTGCAACCTTTCCACAGAAGAAACACCAAGATTATAGTAGAAAATGCATATCCAACTACAACCCCACGAAAACAAATATATCGGCGGGTCTGCATATCAAACGTACTGTGGAGTGGTGAAAGCACTAGATAACGTGCTTCCCGCATCAAATAGCTCCAAAAGAGCGATTTCGATGATTCTGCATACTGCTCAATGAAGACACACCAAGATTATCGTAGAAAATGCATATCCAGCTGGACACCCCACGAAAATCAATATATGGCCGGTTCTGAATATCAAACGCACTGTGGAGTGGTGGAAACACGCGATAACGTGTTTCACGCATTAAATAGCTCCAAAAGAGCGATTTCGATGCTTCAGCATACTGCTCAAAGAAGACACACAAAGATTATCGTAGAAAATGCATATCCAACTACAAACCCCACGAAAACCAAGATATCGTCGGTTGTGCAAATCAAACGCACTGTGGAGTGGTGGAAACACCAGATAACGTGTTTCTCGCATTCAATAGAACGAAAACAGCGATTTCGGTGATTCTGCACACTTGTCACAGAAGAATCTCGAAGATTATCACTGAAAATGCACATCTCAGCTGGAATCCCAACTAAACCGAAGATATCGCAGTTTCCGCATGTCAAACGCACTGTGGAGTGCTGAAAACACCAGGAAACGTGATTTTCGCGTTCAATAGCACGAAAACAGCGATTTCGGTGATTCTGCACACTTGTCACAGAAGAATCTCGAAGATTATCACTGAAAATGCACATCTCAGCTGGAAACCCAACTAAACCGAAGATATCGCAGTTTCCGCATGTCAAACGCACTGTGGAGTGCTGAAAACACCAAGAAACGTGATTTTCGCGTTCAATAGCACGAAAACAGCGATTTCGGTGATTCTGCACACTTGTCACAGAAGCATCTCGATGATCATCACTGATAATGCATATCTCACCAGGAAACTCAACGAAACCGAAGATATCGCAGTTACCGCATGTCAAATGCACTGTGGAGTGCTGAAAACACCAGAAAACGTGTTTTTCGCATTCAATAGAGCGAAAACAGCGATTTCGGAGATTTTGCACACTTGACACAGAAGAATCAACATGATAATCGTAGAAAATGCATGACTCATCTGGAAACCACACGAAAACGAAGATATCGCAGTTACCGCATGTCAAATGCACTGTGGAGTGCTGAAAACACCAGAAAACGTGTTTTTCGCATTCAATAGAGCGAAAACAGCGATTTCGGAGATTTTGCACACTTGTCACAGAAGAATCAACATGATAATCGTAGAAAATGCATGACTCATCTGGAAACCACACGAAAACGGAGATATCGCAGTTACCGCATGTCAAATGCACTGTGGAGTGCTGAAAACACCAGAAAACGTGTTTTTCGCATTCAATAGCACGAAAACAGCGATTTCGGTGACTCTGCACACTTGTCACAGAAGAATCTCGAAGATTATCACTGAAAATGCACATCTCAGCTGGAAACCCAACTAAACCGAAGATATCGCAGTTTCCGCATGTCAAACGCACTGTGGAGTGCTGAAAACACCAGGAAACGTGATTTTCGCATTCAATAGCACGAAAACAGCGATTTCGGTGATTCTGCACACTTGTCACAGAAGAATCTCGAAGATTATCACTGAAAATGCACATCTCAGCTGGAAACCCAACTAAACCGAAGATATCGCAGTTTCCGCATGTCAAACGCACTGTGGAGTGCTGAAAACACCAGGAAACGTGATTTTCGCATTCAATAGCACGAAAACAGCGTTTTCGGTGATTCTGCACACTTGTCACAGAAGAATCTCGAAGATTATCACTGAAAATGCACATCTCAGCTGGAAACCCAACTAAACCGAAGATATCGCAGTTTCCGCATGTCAAACGCACTGTGGAGTGCTGAAAACACCAGGAAACGTGATTTTCGCGTTCAATAGCACGAAAACAGCGATTTCGGTGATTCTGCACACTTGTCACAGAAGCATCTCGATGATCATCACTGATAATGCATATCTCAGCTGGAATCCAACGCAACCGAAGATATCGCAATTTCCGCATATCAAACGTACTGTGGAGTGCTGAACACACCAGGAAACGTGTTTTTCGCATTCAATAGCACGAAAACAGCGATTTCGGTGATTCTGCACACTTGTCACAGAAGACTCACCAAGATTATCAAGGAAAATGCACATCCAGCTGGAAACCCCACGAAAATCAAGATATCGCCGGTTCTGCATATCAAATGTACTGTGCAGTGGTGAAAACACCAGATCACGTGTTTCTCGCTTTAAATAGCTCCAAATGAGCGAAACCGACGATTCTGTATACTTCTCACAGAAGAAATACCAAGATTATCGCTGAAAATGCATATCTCAGCTTGAAACCCTTCGAAAACCATGATATCGCCGGTTCAGCATATCAAATCTACTGTGCAGTGGTGAAAACACCAGATAACGTATTTCTCGCATTAAAGAGCTCCAAAAGAGCGATTTCGATGATTCTGCATACTGCTCAAAGAAGACACACCAAGATTATCGTAGAAAATGCATATCCAACTACAAACCCCACGAAAACCAAGATATCGTCGGTTGTGCAAATCAAACGCACTGTGGAGTGGCGAAAACACCAGATAACGTGTTTTTCGCATTAAATTGCACTAAGCCAGCGATGTCGGCGATTCTGCATACTTCTCACCGAAGAAGCACCAAGCTTATCGCAGAAAATGCGTATCTCAGTTTGAAACCCGACGAAAACCAAGATATCACCGGTTATGCATGTCAATCGCACTGTGGAGTGGTGAAAACACCAGATAACGTGTTTTTCGCATTAAATTGCACTAAGCCAGCGATGTCGGTTGTTCTGCATACTTCTCGCGGAAGGATATCCAAGATTATCGTAGAAAATGCATGTCTCTGCTGGAAACCCTGCGTAAACGAAGATATCGCTGTATCAGTGTATCAAAAGCACTGTGGAGTGCTGGAATCACCAGAAAACGTGCATTTCGCATTATATAGCTGTAATTCACCGATTTCGGAGATTATGCACACTTGTCACAGAAGAAACTCGAAGATTATCACAGAAAATGCGTATCTCAGCTGGAAACCCCACGAAAATCAAGGTATCCCCGGTTCTTCAAATCAAACGCACAGTGGAGTGGTGGAAACACCAGATAACGTGTTTCTCGCATTCAATAGAACGAAAACAGCGATTTCGGTGAATCTGCACACTTGTCACAGAAGAATCATGAAGATTATCACTGAAAATGCATATCTCAGCTTGAAACCTCACGAAAACGAAGATTTCGCAGTTTCCGCATATCAAACGCACTGTGGAATATTGAAAACTGCAGAAAACGTGTTTTTCGCATTCAGTAGCACGAAAACAGCGATATCGGTGATTCTGCACACTTGTCACAGAAGAATCATGAAGATTATCACCGAAAATGCATATGTCAGTTGGAAACCCAACGAAACCGAAGATATCGCTGTATCCGCATGTCAAACGCACTGTGGAGTGCTGAACACACCAGAAAGCGAGTTTTTCGCATTAAATAGCACGAAAACAGCGATTTCTGTGATTCTGCAAACTTCTCACAGAAGCATATCCAAGATTATCGTAGAAAATGCATGTCTCAGCAGGAAACCCATCGAAACCAAAGATATCGAAGTTTCCGCATATCAAAAGCACAGTGGAGTGCTGGAACACAAGTAGCGTGTTATTTCGCATTAAATAGCAGTACGCCAACGATTACGGTGATTATGCACACTTGTCACAGAAGAAACTCGGAGATAATCACTGAAAATGCATATCGCAGCTGGAAACCCCACGAAAACGAAGATGTCGCAGTTTCCGCAATTTCAAACGCACTGTGGAGAGCTGAAAACACCAGAAAACGTGTTTTTCGCATACAATAGCACGAAAACAGCGATTTCGGTGATTCTGCACACTTGTCACAGAAGAATCATGAAGCTTATCACAGAAAATGCATATCTCAGCTGGAAACCCAACGAAACCGAAGATATCGCTGTTTCCTCATATCAAACGCACTGTGGAGTGCTGGAACACAAGAAGCGTGTTATTTCGCATTAAATAGCAGTAAGCCAGCGATGTCGGTGATTATGCACACTTGTCACAGCAGAATCATGAAGATTATCACTGAAAATGCATATCTCAGTTGGAAACCCAACGAAACCAAAGATATCGAAGTTTCCGCATAATAAACGCACTGTGGAGTGCTGAAAACACCAGAAAACGTGTTTTGCGCATTATATAGCACGACAACAGCGATTTCGGTGATTCCGCATACTTCTCACAGAAGAATATCTAAGATTGTCGTAGAAAATGCATGTCGCAGCTAGAAACCCCACGAAAACGAAGATATCGCAGTTTCCGTATTTCAAACGCACTGTGGAGTGCTGATAACATCAGGAAACGTGTTTTTTGCATTCAACAGCACGAAAACAGTGATTTCGGTGATTCTGCATACTTCTCACAGAAGAATATACAAGATTATCGTAGAAAATGCATATCTCAGCTGGAAACCCAACGATACCGGAGATATCATAGTTTCCGCATATCAAACGCACTGTGGAGTGCTGAAAACACCAGAAAACGTGTTGTTCGCATTCAATAGCACGAAAACAGCGATTTCTGTGATTCTGCATCCTTCTCACAGAAGGCTATCCAAGATTATAGTAGAAAATGCATATCTCAGCTGCAAACCCAAAGTAACCGCAGATATCGCAGTTTCATCATATCAAACGCACTGTGGAGTGCTGGAACACAAGAAGCGTGTTATTTCGCTTTAAATAGCAGTAAGCCAGCGATGTCGGTGATTATGCACACTTGCCACAGAAGAAACTCGGAGATAATCACTGAAAATGCATATCGCAGCTGGAAACCCAACGAAACCAAAGATATCGAAGTTTCCGCATAATAAACGCACTGTGGAGTGCTGAAAACACCAGAAAACGTGTTTTTCGCATTATATAGCACGACAACAGCGATTTCGGTGATTCTGCATACTTCTCACAGAAGAATATCCAAGATTATCGTAGAAAATGCATGTCTCAGATGGGAACCCCACGAAAACGACGATATCGCAGTTTCCGCATATCAAAAGCACAGTAGAGTGCTGGAACACAAGAAGCGTGTTATTTCGCATTAAATAGCAGTAAGCCAGCGAATTCGGTGATTATGCACACTTGCCACAGCAGAATCATGAAGATTATCACTGAAAATGCATATCTCAGCTGGAAACCCAACGATACCGGAGATATCGCAGTTTCCGCATATCAAACGCACTGTGGAGTGCTGAAAACACCAGAAAATGTGTTTCTCGCATTCAATAGCACGAAAACAGCGATTTCGGTGATTATGCACACTTGTCACAGAAGAAACTCGGAGATAATCACTGAAAATGCATATCTCAGCTGGAAACCCAACGAAACCTGATATGTCGCAGTTACCGCATATCAAACGCACTGTGGAGTGCTGGAACACAAGTAGCGTGTTATTTCGCATTAAATAGCAGTACGCCAACGATTACGGTGATTATGCACACTTGTCACAGAAGAAACTCGGAGATAATCACTGAAAATGCATATCGCAGCTGGAAACCCCACGAAAACGAAGATGTCGCAGTTTCCGCAATTTCAAATGCACTGTGGAGAGCTGAAAACACCAAAAAACGTGTTTTTCGCATAAAATAGCACGAAAACAGCGATTTCGGTGATTCTGCACACTTGTCACAGAATAATCGTAAAGATTATCACCAAAAATGCATATCTCAGCTGGAAACCCAACGAAACCGAAGTTATCGCCGTTTCCGCATATCAAACGCACTGTGGAGTGCTGGAACACAAGAAGCGTGTTATTTCGCATTAAATAGCAGTAAGCCAGCGAATTCGGTGATTATGCACACTTGCCACAGCAGAATCATGAAGATTATCACTGAAAATGCATATCTCAGCTGGAAACCCAACGAAACCGGATATGTCGCAGTTACCGCATTTCAAACGCACTGTGGAGTGCTGAAAATATCAGAAAACATGTTTTTCGCATTCAATAGCACAAAAACAGCGATTTCTGTGATTCTGCATCCTTCTCAGAGAAGGCTATCCAAGATTCTCGTAGAAAATGCATATCTCAGCTGCAAACCCAAAGAAACCGCAGATATCGCAGTTCCCGCATTTCAAACGCACTGTGGAGTGCAGAAAACACCAGAAGACGTGTTTTTCGCATCAAATAGCACGACAACAGCGATTTCAGTAATTCTGCATCCTTCTCACAGAAGAATATTCAAGATTATCACTGAAAATGCATATCTCAGCTGGAAACCCAACGAAACCGAAGATATCGCAGTTTCCGCATGTCAAACGCACTGTGGAGTGCTGAAAACACCAGAAAATGTGTTTCTCGCATTCAATAGCACGAAAACAGCGATTTCGGTGATTCTGCACACTTGTCACAGAGGAATCATGAAAATTATCACAGAAAATGCGTATCTCAGCTGGAAACCCAACGAAACCGAAGATATCGCAGTTTGCGCATGTCAAACGCACTGTGGAGTGCTGAAAACACCAGAAAACGTGTTTCTCGCATTCAATAGCACATAAACAGCGATTTCGGTGATTCTGCACACTTGTCACAGATGAATCATGAAGATTATCACCGAAAATGCGTATCTCAGCTGGAAACCCAACGAAACCGAAGATATCGCAGTTTCCGCATGTCAAACGCACTGTGGAGTGCAGAAAACACCAGAAGACGTGTTTTTCGCATCAAATAGCACCACAACAGCGATTTCAGTAATTCTGCATCCTTCTCACAGAAGAATATTCAAGATTATCACTGAAAATGCATATCTCAGCTGGAAACCCCACGAAAACGAAGATATCGCAGTTTCCGCATGTCAAACGCACTGTGGAGTGCTGAAAACACCAGAAAACGTGTTTCTCGCATTCAATAGCACATAAACAGCGATTTCGGTGATTCTGCACACTTGTCACAGATGAATCATGAAGATTATCACCGAAAATGCGTATCTCAGCTGGCAACCCAAAGAAACCGAAGTTACCGCCGTTTCCGCATATCAAACGCACTGTGGAGTGCTGGAACACAAGAAGCGTGTTATTTCTCATTAAATAGCAGTAAGCCAGCGAATTCGGTGATTATGCACACTTGCCACAGCAGAATCATGAAGATTATCACTGAAAATGCATATCTCAGCTGGAAACCCAACGAAACCGGATATGTCGCAGTTACCGCATTTCAAACGCACTGTGGAGTGCTGAAAATATCAGAAAACATGTTTTTCGCATTCAATAGCACAAAAACAGCGATTTCTGTGATTCTGCATCCTTCTGAGAGAAGGCTATCCAAGATTCTCGTAGAAAATGCATATCTCAGCTGCAAACCCAAAGAAACCGCAGATATCGCAGTTCCCGCATTTCAAACGCACTGTGGAGTGCAGAAAACACCAGAAGACGTGTTTTTCGCATCAAATAGCACCACAACAGCGATTTCAGTAATTCTGCATCCTTCTCACAGAAGAATATTCAAGATTATCACTGAAAATGCATATCTCAGCTGGAAACCCCACGAAAACGAAGATATCGCGGTTTCCGCATGTCAAACGCACTGTGGAGTGCTGAAAACACCAGAAAACGTGTTTCTCGCATTCAATAGCACATAAACAGCGATTTCGGTGATTCTGCACACTTGTCACAGATGAATCATGAAGATTATCACCGAAAATGCGTATCTCAGCTGGAAACCCAACGAAACCGAAGATATCGCAGTTTCCGCATGTCAAACGCACTGTGGAGTGCAGAAAACACCAGAAGACGTGTTTTTCGCATCAAATAGCACCACAACAGCGATTTCAGTAATTCTGCATCCTTCTCACAGAAGAATATTCAAGATTATCACTGAAAATGCATATCTCAGCTGGAAACCCCACGAAAACGAAGATATCGCAGTTTCCGCATGTCAAACGCACTGTGGAGTGCTGAAAACACCAGAAAACGTGTTTCTCGCATTCAATAGCACATAAACAGCGATTTCGGTGATTCTGCACACTTGTCACAGATGAATCATGAAGATTATCACCGAAAATGCGTATCTCAGCTGGAAACCCAACGACACCGAAGATATCGCAGTTTCCGCATGTCAAACGCACTGTGGAGTGCAGAAAACACCAGAAGACGTGTTTTTCGCATCAAATAGCACCACAACAGCGATTTCAGTAATTCTGCATCCTTCTCACAGAAGAATATTCAAGATTATCACTGAAAATGCATATCTCAGCTGGAAACCCAACGAAACCGAAGATATCGCAGTTTCCGCATGTCAAACGCACTGTGGAGTGCTGAAAACACCATAAAATGTGTTTCTCGCATTCAATAGCCCGAAAACAGCGATTTCGGTGATTCTGCACACTTGTCACAGAAGAATCATGATGCTTATCACAGAAAATGCATATCTCAGCTGGAAACCCAACGAAACCGAAGATATCGCAGTTTCCGCATGTCAAACGCACTGTGGAGTGCAGAAAACATCAGAAGACGTGTTTCTCGCATTCAATAGCACAAAAACAGCGATTTCGGTGATTCTGCACACTTGTCACAGGAGAATCTCGGCGATTATCACTGAAAATGCATATCTCAGCTGGAAACCCAACGAATCCGAAGATATCGCTGTTTCCGCATGTCAAACGCACTGTGGAGTGCTGAAAACACCATAAAATGTGTTTCTCGCATTCAATAGCCCGAAAAAAGCGATTTCGGTGATTCTGCACACTTGTCACAGAAGAATCATGATGCTTATCACAGAAAATGCATATCTCAGCTTGAAAGCCTTCGAAAACCATGACATCGCCGGTTCAGCATATCAAATCTACTGTGCAGTGGTGAAAACACCAGATAACGTATTTCTCGCATTAAAGAGCTCCAAAAGAGCGATTTCGATGATTCTGCATACTGCTCAAAGAAGACACACCAAGATTATCGTAGAAAATGCATATCCACCTGCAAACCCCACGAAAACAAATATATCGCCGGTCTGCATATCAAACGTACTGTGGAGTGCCCAAACCACCAGATAACGTGTTTTTCGCATTAAATTGCACTAAGCCAGCGATGTCGGCGATTCTGCATACTTCTCACCGAAGAAGCACCAAGCTTATCGCAGAAAATGCGTATCTCAGTTTGAAACCCGACGAAAACCAAGATATCACCGGTTATGCATGTCAATCGCACTGTGGAGTGGTGAAAACACCAGATAACGTGTTTTTCGCAATAAATTGCACTAAGCCAGCGATGTCGGTTGTTCTGCATACTTCTCGCGGAAGGATATCCAAGATTATCGTAGAAAATGCATGTCTCTGCTGGAAACCCTACGTAAACGAAGATATCGCTGTATCAGCGTATCAAAAGCACTGTGGAGTGCTGGAATCACCAGAAAACGTGTTTTTCGCATTAAATAGCACGAAAACAGCGATTTCGGTGATTCTACACTTGTCACAGAAGAATCATGAAGATTATCACTGAAAATGCATATATCAGCTGGAAACCCAACGAAACCGAAGATATCGCTGTATCCGCATGTCAAACGCACAGTGGAGTGCTCAAAACACCAGAAAACGAGTTTTTCGCATTAAATAGAGAGAAAACAGCGATTTCTGTGATTCGGCATACTTTTCACAGAAGAATATCCAAGATTATCGTAGAAAATGCATGTCCCAGCTGCAAACCCCACGAAAACGAAGATATCGCAGTATCCGCATATCACACGCACTGTGGAGTGCTGGGACACCAGGAATCCTGTTATTTCGGTTTATATAGCTGCGAGCCAGCGATTTCGGTGATTCTGCATGCTTCTCACAGAAGAATATCCAAGATTATCGCAGTAAATGCATGTGTCAGCTGGAAACCCCACGAAAACGAAGATATCGCAGTTTCCGCATATCGAACGCACGGTGACGAGCTGAAAACACCAGATAACGTGTTTTTCGCATGAAATAGCACGAAAACAGCGATTTCGGTGATTCTACACTTGTCACAGAAGAATCATGAAGATTATCACTGAAAATGCATATGTCAGCTGGAAACCCAACGAAACCGAACATATCGCTGTTTCCGCATGTCAAACGCACAGTGGAGTGCTCAGAACACCAGAAAACGTGTTTTTCACATTATAGAGCACCAAAACAGCGGTCTCGGTGATTCTGCACACTTGTCACAGAAGAATCATGAAGATTATCACTGAAAATGCATATCTCATCTGGAAACCCAATGAAAACGAAGTTATCGCAGTTTCCGCATATCAAACGCACTGTGAAGTGCTGAAAACACCAGAAAACGAGTTTTTCGCATTCAATAGCACGAAGACAGCGATATCGATGATTCTGCACACTTGTCACAGAAGAATATCCAAGATTATCCTACAAAATGCATGTCTCAGCTGGAAACCCCACGGAAACGAAGATATCGCAGTTTCCGCATGTCAAACGCACTGTGGAGTGCTGAAAACACCAGAAAACGTGTTTTTCGCATTCAATAGCACGAAAACAGCGATGTGGGTGATTCTGCACACTTGTCACAGAAGCATCTCGAAGATTATCACTGAAAATGCATATCTCAGCAGGAAACCCCACGAAAACGAAGTTATCGCAGTTTCCGCATATACAACGCACTGTGGAGTGGTGAAAACTCCAGAAGACGTGTTTTTCACATTAAATAGCACGATAAAAGCGATTTCGGTGATTCTGCATACTTCTCACAGAAGAATATCCAAGATTATCACTGAAAATGCATATCTCATCTGGAAACCCAATGAAAACGAAGTTATCGCAGTTTCCGCATATCAAACGCACTGTGAAGTGCTGAAAACACCAGAAAACGAGTTTTTCGCATTCAATAGCACGAAAACAGCGATATCGGTGATTCTGCATACTTCTCACAGAAGAATATCCAAGATTATCCTACACAATGCATGTCTCACCTGGAAACCCCACGGAAACGAAGATATCGCTGTATCAGCGTATCAAAAGCACTGTGGAGTGCTGAAAACACCAGAAAACGTGTTTTTCACATTAAATAGCACGATAAAAGCGATTTCGGTGATTCTGCATACTTGTCACAGAAGAATCATGAAGATTATCACTGAAAATGCATATCTCAGCTTGAAACCTCACGAAAACGAAGATTTCGCAGTTTCCGCATATCAAACGCACTGTGGAATATTGAAAACTGCAGAAAACGTGTTTTTCGCATTCAGTAGCACGAAAACAGCGATATCGGGGATTCTGCACACTTGTCACAGAAGAATCATGAAGATTATCACCGAAAATGCATATGTCAGTTGGAAACCCAACGAAACCGAAGATATCGCTGTATCCGCATGTCAAACGCACTGTGGAGTGCTGAACACACCAGAAAGCGAGTTTTTCGCATTAAATAGCACGAAAACAGCGATTTCTGTGATTCTGCAAACTTCTCACAGAAGCATATCCAAGATTATCGTAGAAAATGCATGTCTCAGCAGGAAACCCCACGAAAACGAAGATATCGCAGTTTCCGCATATAACACGCACTGTGGTGAGTTGGGTCACCAGGAATCTAGTTATCTCGATTTATATAGCTGCGAGCCAGCGAGTTCGGTGATTCTGCATACATCTCACAGAAGAATATCCAAGATTATCGCAGAAAATGCATGTCTCAGCTGGAAACCCCACGAAAACGAAGATATCGCAGTTTCCGCATATTAAACGCACTGTGAAGTGCTGAACACACCAGAAAACGTGTTTTTCACTTTAAACAGCACCAAAACAGCGGTCTCCGTGATTCTGCACACTTGTCACAGAAGAATCATGAAGATTATCACTGAAAATGCATATCTCAGCTGGAAACCCATCGTAACCAAAGATATCGAAGTTTCCGCATATCAAAAGCACAGTGGAGTGCTGGAACACAAGTAGCGTGTTATTTCGCATTAAATAGCAGTACGCCAACGATTACGGTGATTATGCACACTTGTCACAGAAGAAACTCGGAGATAATCACTGAAAATGCATATCGCAGCTGGAAACCCCACGAAAACGAAGATGTCGCAGTTTCCGCAATTTCAAACGCACTGTGGAGAGCTGAAAACACCAGAAAACGTGTTTTTCGCATAAAATAGCACGAAAACAGCGATTTCGGTGATTCTGCACACTTGTCACAGAAGAATCATGAAGCTTATCACAGAAAATGCATATCTCAGCTGGAAACCCAACGAAACCGAAGATATCGCAGTTTCCTCATATCAAACGCACTGTGGAGTGCTGGAACACAAGAAGCGTGTTATTTCGCATTAAATAGCAGTAAGCCAGCGATGTCGGTGATTATGCACACTTGTCACAGCAGAATCATGAAGATTATCACTGAAAATGCATATCTCAGTTGGAAACCCAACGAAACCAAAGATATCGAAGTTTCCGCATAATAAACGCACTGTGCAGTGCTGAAAACACCAGAAAACGTGTTTTGCGCATTATATAGCACGACAACAGCGATTTCGGTGATTCCGCATACTTCTCACAGAAGAATATCTAAGATTGTCGTAGAAAATGCATATCTCAGCTGGAAACCCAACGATACCGGAGATATCGCAGTTTCCGCATATCAAACGCACTGTGGAGTGCTGATAACATCAGGAAACGTGTTTTTCGCATTCAACAGCACGAAAACAGTGATTTCGGTGATTCTGCATACTTCTCACAGAAGAATATACAAGATTATCGCAGAAAATGCATGTCTCAGCTGGAAACCCCACGAAAACGAAGATATCGCAGTTTCCGCATATCAAACGCACTGTGAAGTGCTGAACACACCAGAAAACGTGTTCTTCACTTTAAACAGCACCAAAACAGCGGTCTCCGTGATTCTGCACAGTTGTCACAGAAGAATCATGAAGATTATCACTGAAAATGCATATCTCAGCTGGAAACCCATCGAAACCAAAGATATCGAAGTTTCCGCATATCAAAAGCTCAGTGGAGTGCTGGAACACAAGTAGCGTGTTATTTCGCATTAAATAGCAGTACGCCAACGATTACGGTGATTATGCACACTTGTCACAGAAGAAACTCGGAGATAATCACTGAAAATGCATATCGTAGCTGGAAACCCCACGAAAACGAAGATGTCGCAGTTTCCGCAATTTCAAATTCACTGTGGAGAGCTGAAAACACCAGAAAACGTGTTTTTCGCATAAAATAGCACGAAAACAGCGATTTCGGTGATTCTGCACACTTGTCACAGAATAATCGTAAAGATTATCACCAAAAATGCATATCTCAGCTGGAAACCCAACGAAACCGAAGTTATCGCCGTTTCCGCATATCAAACGCACTGTGGAGTGCTGGAACACAAGAAGCGTGTTATTTCGCATTAAATAGCAGTAAGCCAGCGAATTCGGTGATTATGCACACTTGCCACAGCAGAATCATGAAGATTATCACTGAAAATGCATATCTCAGCTGGAAACCCAACGAAACCGGATATGTCGCAGTTACCGCATTTCAAACGCACTGTGGAGTGCTGAAAATATCAGAAAACATGTTTTTCGCATTCAATAGCACAAAAACAGCGATTTCTGTGATTCTGCATCCTTCTCAGAGAAGGCTATCCAAGATTCTCGTAGAAAATGCATATCTCAGCTGCAAACCCAAAGAAACCGCAGATATCGCAGTTCCCGCATTTCAAACGCACTGTGGAGTGCAGAAAACACCAGAAGACGTGTTTTTCGCATCAAATAGCACGACAACAGCGATTTCAGTAATTCTGCATCCTTCTCACAGAAGAATATTCAAGATTATCACTGAAAATGCATATCTCAGCTGGAAACCCAACGAAACCGAAGATATCGCAGTTTCCGCATGTCAAACGCACTGTGGAGTGCTGAAAACACCAGAAAATGTGTTTCTCGCATTCAATAGCACGAAAACAGCGATTTCGGCGATTCTGCGCACTTGTCACAGAAGAATCATGAAGATTTTCACAGAAAATGCGTATCTCAGCTGGAAACGCAACGAAACCGAAGATATCGCAGTTTCCGCATGTCAAACGCACTGTGGAGTGCTGAAAACACCATAAAATGTGTTTCTCGCATTCAATAGCACGAAAACAGCGATTTCGGTGATTCTGCACACTTGTCACAGAAGAATCATGAAAATTATCACAGAAAATGCGTATCTCAGCTGGAAACCCAACGAAACCGAAGATATCGCAGTTTGCGCATGTCAAACGCACTGTGGAGTGCTGAAAACACCAGAAAACGTGTTTCTCGCATTCAATAGCATATAAACAGCGATTTCGGTGATTCTGCACACTTGTCACAGATGAATCATGAAGATTATCACCGAAAATGCGTATCTCAGCTGGAAACCCAACGAAACCGAAGATATCGCAGTTTCCGCATGTCAAACGCACTGTGGAGTGCAGAAAACACCAGAAGACGTGTTTTTCGCATCAAATAGCACCACAACAGCGATTTCAGTAATTCTGCATCCTTCTCACAGAAGAATATTCAAGATTATCACTGAAAATGCATATCTCAGCTGGAAACCCAACGAAAACGAAGATATCGCAGTTTCCGCATGTCAAACGCACTGTGGAGTGCTGAAAACACCAGAAAACGTGTTTCTCGCATTCAATAGCACGAAAACAGCGATTTCGGTGATTCTGCACACTTGTCACAGAAGAATCTCGGCGATTATCACCGAAAATGCGTATCTCAGCTGGAAACCCAACGAAACCGAAGATATCGCAGTTTCCGCATGTCAAACGCACTGTGGAGTGCAGAAAACACCAGAAGACGTGTTTTTCGCATCAAATAGCACCACAACAGCGATTTCAGTAATTCTGCATCCTTCTCACAGAAGAATATTCAAGATTATCACTGAAAATGCATATCTCAGCAGGAAACCCCACGAAAACGAAGATATCGCAGTTTCCGCATGTCAAACGCACTGTGGAGTGCTGAAAACACCAGAAAACGTGTTTCTCGCATTCAATAGCACATAAACAGCGATTTCGGTGATTCTGCACACTTGTCACAGATGAATCATGAAGATTATCACCGAAAATGCGTATCTCAGCTGGAAACCCAACGAAACCGAAGTTACCGCCGTTTCCGCATATCAAACGCACTGTGGAGTGCTGGAACACAAGAAGCGTGTTATTTCTCATTAAATAGCAGTAAGCCAGCGAATTCGGTGATTATGCACACTTGCCACAGCAGAATCATGAAGATTATCACTGAAAATGCATATCTCAGCTGGAAACCCAATGAAAACGAAGTTATCGCAGTTTCCGCATATCAAACGCACTGTGAAGTGCTGAAAACACCAGAAAACGAGTTTTTCGCATCAAATAGCACCACAACAGCGATTTCAGTAATTCTGCATCCTTCTCACAGAAGAATATTCAAGATTATCACTGAAAATGCATATCTCAGCAGGAAACCCCACGAAAACGAAGATATCGCAGTTTCCGCATGTCAATCGCACTGTGGAGTGGTGAAAACACCAGATAACGTGTTTTTCGCAATAAATTGCACTAAGCCAGCGATGTCGGTTGTTCTGCATACTTCTCGCGGAAGGATATCCAAGATTATCGTAGAAAATGCATGTCTCTGCTGGAAACCCTACGTAAACGAAGATATCGCTGTATCAGCGTATCAAAAGCACTGTGGAGTGCTGGAATCACCAGAAAACGTGTTTTTCGCATTAAATAGCACGAAAACAGCGATTTCGGTGATTCTACACTTGTCACAGAAGAATCATGAAGATTATCACTGAAAATGCATATATCAGCTGGAAACCCAACGAAACCGAAGATATCGCTGTATCCGCATGTCAAACGCACAGTGGAGTGCTTAAAACACCAGAAAACGAGTTTTTCGCATTAAATAGAGAGAAAACAGCGATTTCTGTGATTCGGCATACATTTCACAGAAGAATATCCAAGATTATCGTAGAAAATGCATGTCCCAGCTGGAAACCCCACGAAAACGAAGATATCGCAGTATCCGCATATCACACGCACTGTGGAGTGCTGGGACACCAGGAATCCTGTTATTTCGGTTTATATAGCTGCGAGCCAGCGATTTCGGTGATTCTGCATGCTTCTCACAGAAGAATATCCAAGATTATCGCAGTAAATGCATGTGTCAGCTGGAAACCCCACGAAAACGAAGATATCGCAGTTTCCGCATATCGAACGCACGGTGACGAGCTGAAAACACCAGATAACGTGTTTTTCGCATGAAATAGCACGAAAACAGCGATTTCGGTGATTCTACACTTGTCACTGAAGAATCATGAAGATTATCACTGAAAATGCATATGTCAGCTGGAAACCCAACGAAACCGAACATATCGCTGTTTCCGCATGTCAAACGCACAGTGGAGTGCTCAAAACACCAGAAAACGTGTTTTTCACATTAAAGAGCACCAAAACAGCGGTCTCGGTGATTCTGCACACTTGTCACACAAGAATCATGAAGATTATCACTGAAAATGCATATCTCATCTGGAAACCCAATGAAAACGAAGTTATCGCAGTTTCCGCATATCAAACGCACTGTGAAGTGCTGAAAACACCAGAAAACGAGTTTTTCGCATTCAATAGCACGAAGACAGCGATATCGATGATTCTGCACACTTGTCACAGAAGAATATCCAAGATTATCCTACAAAATGCATGTCTCAGCTGGAAACCCCACGGAAACGAAGATATCGCAGTTTCCGCATGTCAAACGCACTGTGGAGTGCTGAAAACACCAGAAAACGTGTTTTTCGCATTCAATAGCACGAAAACAGCGATGTGGGTGATTCTGCACACTTGTCACAGAAGCATCTCGAAGATTATCACTGAAAATGCATATCTCAGCAGGAAACCCCACGAAAACGAAGTTATCGCAGTTTCCGCATATACAACGCACTGTGGAGTGGTGAAAACTCCAGAAGACGTGTTTTTCACATTAAATAGCACGATAAAAGCGATTTCGGTGATTCTGCATACTTCTCACAGAAGAATATCCAAGATTATCACTGAAAATGCATATCTCATCTGGAAACCCAATGAAAACGAAGTTATCGCAGTTTCCGCATATCAAACGCACTGTGAAGTGCTGAAAACACCAGAAAACGAGTTTTTCGCATTCAATAGCACGAAAACAGCGATATCGGTGATTCTGCATACTTCTCACAGAAGAATATCCAAGATTATCCTACACAATGCATGTCTCACCTGGAAACCCCACGGAAACGAAGATATCGCAGTTTCCGCATATCACACGCACTGTGGTGAGCTGGGTCACCAGGAATCTAGTTATTTCGATTTATATAGCTGCGAGCCAGCGATTTCGGTGATTCTGCATACATCTCACAGAAGAATATCCAAGATTATCGCAGAAAATGCATGTCTCAGCTGGAAACCCCACGAAAACGAAGATATCGCAGTTTCCGCATATCAAACGCACTGTGAAGTGCTGAACACACCAGAAAACGTGTTTTTCACTTTAAACAGCACCAAAACAGCGGTCTCCGTGATTCTGCACACTTGTCACAGAAGAATCATGAAGATTATCACTGAAAATGCATATCTCAGCTGGAAACCCATCGTAACCAAAGATATCGAAGTTTCCGCATATCAAAAGCACAGTGGATTGCTGGAACACAAGTAGCGTGTTATTTCGCATTAAATAGCAGTACGCCAACGATTACGGTGATTATGCACACTTGTCACAGAAGAAACTCGGAGATAATCACTGAAAATGCATATCGCAGCTGGAAACCCCACGAAAACGAAGATGTCGCAGTTTCCGCAATTTCAAACGCACTGTGGAGAGCTGAAAACACCAGAAAACGTGTTTTTCGCATAAAATAGCACGAAAACAGCGATTTCGGTGATTCTGCACACTTGTCACAGAAGAATCATGAAGCTTATCACAGAAAATGCATATCTCAGCTGGAAACCCAACGAAACCGAAGATATCGCAGTTTCCTCATATCAAACGCACTGTGGAGTGCTGGAACACAAGAAGCGTGTTATTTCGCATTAAATAGCAGTAAGCCAGCGATGTCGGTGATTATGCACACTTGTCACAGCAGAATCATGAAGATTATCACTGAAAATGCATATCTCAGTTGGAAACCCAACGAAACCAAAGATATCGAAGTTTCCGCATAATAAACGCACTGTGCAGTGCTGAAAACACCAGAAAACGTGTTTTGCGCATTATATAGCACGACAACAGCGATTTCGGTGATTCCGCATACTTCTCACAGAAGAATATCCAAGATTATCGTAGAAAATGCATGTCCCAGCTGGAAACCCCACGAAAACGAAGATATCGCAGTATCCGCATATCACACGCACTGTGGAGTGCTGGGACACCAGGAATCCTGTTATTTCGGTTTATATAGCTGCGAGCCAGCGATTTCGGTGATTCTGCATGCTTCTCACAGAAGAATATCCAAGATTATCGCAGTAAATGCATGTGTCAGCTGGAAACCCCACGAAAACGAAGATATCGCAGTTTCCGCATATCGAACGCACGGTGACGAGCTGAAAACACCAGATAACGTGTTTTTCGCATGAAATAGCACGAAAACAGCGATTTCGGTGATTCTACACTTGTCACTGAAGAATCATGAAGATTATCACTGAAAATGCATATGTCAGCTGGAAACCCAACGAAACCGAACATATCGCTGTTTCCGCATGTCAAACGCACAGTGGAGTGCTCAAAACACCAGAAAACGTGTTTTTCACATTAAAGAGCACCAAAACAGCGGTCTCGGTGATTCTGCACACTTGTCACACAAGAATCATGAAGATTATCACTGAAAATGCATATCTCATCTGGAAACCCAATGAAAACGAAGTTATCGCAGTTTCCGCATATCAAACGCACTGTGAAGTGCTGAAAACACCAGAAAACGAGTTTTTCGCATTCAATAGCACGAAGACAGCGATATCGATGATTCTGCACACTTGTCACAGAAGAATATCCAAGATTATCCTACAAAATGCATGTCTCAGCTGGAAACCCCACGGAAACGAAGATATCGCAGTTTCCGCATGTCAAACGCACTGTGGAGTGCTGAAAACACCAGAAAACGTGTTTTTCGCATTCAATAGCACGAAAACAGCGATGTGGGTGATTCTGCACACTTGTCACAGAAGCATCTCGAAGATTATCACTGAAAATGCATATCTCAGCAGGAAACCCCACGAAAACGAAGTTATCGCAGTTTCCGCATATACAACGCACTGTGGAGTGGTGAAAACTCCAGAAGACGTGTTTTTCACATTAAATAGCACGATAAAAGCGATTTCGGTGATTCTGCATACTTCTCACAGAAGAATATCCAAGATTATCACTGAAAATGCATATCTCATCTGGAAACCCAATGAAAACGAAGTTATCGCAGTTTCCGCATATCAAACGCACTGTGAAGTGCTGAAAACACCAGAAAACGAGTTTTTCGCATTCAATAGCACGAAAACAGCGATATCGGTGATTCTGCATACTTCTCACAGAAGAATATCCAAGATTATCCTACACAATGCATGTCTCACCTGGAAACCCCACGGAAACGAAGATATCGCAGTTTCCGCATATCACACGCACTGTGGTGAGCTGGGTCACCAGGAATCTAGTTATTTCGATTTATATAGCTGCGAGCCAGCGATTTCGGTGATTCTGCATACATCTCACAGAAGAATATCCAAGATTATCGCAGAAAATGCATGTCTCAGCTGGAAACCCCACGAAAACGAAGATATCGCAGTTTCCGCATATCAAACGCACTGTGAAGTGCTGAACACACCAGAAAACGTGTTTTTCACTTTAAACAGCACCAAAACAGCGGTCTCCGTGATTCTGCACACTTGTCACAGAAGAATCATGAAGATTATCACTGAAAATGCATATCTCAGCTGGAAACCCATCGTAACCAAAGATATCGAAGTTTCCGCATATCAAAAGCACAGTGGATTGCTGGAACACAAGTAGCGTGTTATTTCGCATTAAATAGCAGTACGCCAACGATTACGGTGATTATGCACACTTGTCACAGAAGAAACTCGGAGATAATCACTGAAAATGCATATCGCAGCTGGAAACCCCACGAAAACGAAGATGTCGCAGTTTCCGCAATTTCAAACGCACTGTGGAGAGCTGAAAACACCAGAAAACGTGTTTTTCGCATAAAATAGCACGAAAACAGCGATTTCGGTGATTCTGCACACTTGTCACAGAAGAATCATGAAGCTTATCACAGAAAATGCATATCTCAGCTGGAAACCCAACGAAACCGAAGATATCGCAGTTTCCTCATATCAAACGCACTGTGGAGTGCTGGAACACAAGAAGCGTGTTATTTCGCATTAAATAGCAGTAAGCCAGCGATGTCGGTGATTATGCACACTTGTCACAGCAGAATCATGAAGATTATCACTGAAAATGCATATCTCAGTTGGAAACCCAACGAAACCAAAGATATCGAAGTTTCCGCATAATAAACGCACTGTGCAGTGCTGAAAACACCAGAAAACGTGTTTTGCGCATTATATAGCACGACAACAGCGATTTCGGTGATTCCGCATACTTCTCACAGAAGAATATCTAAGATTGTCGTAGAAAATGCATGTCGCAGCTAGAAACCCCACGAAAACGAATATATCGCAGTTTCCGTATTTCAAACGCACTGTGGAGTGCTGATAACATCAGGAAACGTGTTTTTCGCATTCAACAGCACGAAAACAGTGATTTCGGTGATTCTGCATACTTCTCACAGAAGAATATACAAGATTATCGTAGAAAATGCATATCTCAGCTGGAAACCCAACGTTACCGGAGATATCGCAGTTTCCGCATATCAAACGCACTGTGGAGTGCTGAAAACACCAGAAAACGTGTTGTTCGCATTCAATAGCACGAAAACAGCGATTTCTGTGATTCTGCATACATCTCACAGAAGAATATCCAAGATTATCGCAGAAAATGCATGTCTCAGCTGGAAATCCCACGAAAACGAAGATATCGCAGTTTCCGCATATCAAACGCACTGTGAAGTGCTGAACACACCAGAAAACGTGTATTTCACTTTAAACAGCACCAAAACAGCGGTCTCCGTGATTCTGCACACTTGTCACAGAAGAATCATGAAGATTATCACTGAAAATGCATATCTCAGCTGGAAACCCATCGAAACCAAAGATATCGAAGTTTCCGCATATCAAAAGCACAGTGGAGTGCTGGAACACAAGTAGCGTGTTATTTCGCATTAAATAGCAGTACGCCAACGATTACGGTGATTATGCACACTTGTCACAGAAGAAACTCGGAGATAATCACTGAAAATGCATATCGCAGCTGGAAACCCCACGAAAACGAAGATGTCGCAGTTTCCGCAATTTCAAACGCACTGTGGAGAGCTGAAAACACCAGAAAACGTGTTTTTCGCATAAAATAGCACGAAAACAGCGATATCGGGGATTCTGCACACTTGTCACAGAAGAATCATGAAGATTATCACCGAAAATGCATATGTCAGTTGGAAACCCAACGAAACCGAAGATATCGCTGTATCCGCATGTCAAACGCACTGTGGAGTGCTGAAAACACCAGAAAACGTGTTTTTCGCATTATATAGCACGACAACAGCGATTTCGGTGATTCTGCATACTTCTCACAGAAGAATATCCAAGATTATCGTAGAAAATGCATGTCTCAGATGGGAACCCCAAGAAAACGACGATATCGCAGTTTCCGCATATCAAATGCACAGTGGAGTGCTGGAACACAAGAAGCGTGTTATTTCGCATTAAATAGCAGTAAGCCAGCGAATTCGGTGATTATGCACACTTGCCACAGCAGAATCATGAAGATTATCACTGAAAATGCATATCTCAGCTGGAAACCCAACGATACCGGAGATATCGCAGTTTCCGCATATCAAACGCACTGTGGAGTGCTGGAACACAAGCAGCGTGTTATTTCGCATTAAATAGCAGTACGCCAACGATTTCGGTGATTATGCACACTTGTCACAGAAGAAACTCGGAGATAATCACTGAAAATGCATATCTCAGCTGGAAACCCAACGAAACCTGATATGTCGCAGTTACCGCATATCAAACGCACTGTGGAGTGCTGGAACACAAGTAGCGTGTTATTTCGCATTAAATAGAAGTACGCCAACGATTACGGTGATTATGCACACTTGTCACAGAAGAAACTCGGAGATAATCACTGAAAATGCATATCGTAGCTGGAAACCCCACGAAAACGAAGATGTCGCAGTTTCCGCAATTTCAAATTCACTGTGGAGCGCTGAAAACACCAGAAAACGTGTTTTTCGCATAAAATAGCACGAAAACAGCGATTTCGGTGATTCTGCACACTTGTCACAGAATAATCGTAAAGATTATCACCAAAAATGCATATCTCAGCTGGAAACCCAACGAAACCGAAGTTATCGCCGTTTCCGCATATCAAACGCACTGTGGAGTGCTGGAACACAAGAAGCGTGTTATTTCGCATTAAATAGCAGTAAGCCAGCGAATTCGGTGATTATGCACACTTGCCACAGCAGAATCATGAAGATTATCACTGAAAATGCATATCTCAGCTGGAAACCCAACGAAACCGGATATGTCGCAGTTACCGCATTTCAAACGCACTGTGGAGTGCTGAAAATATCAGAAAACATGTTTTTCGCATTCAATAGCACAAAAACAGCGATTTCGGCGATTCTGCGCACTTGTCACAGAAGAATCATGAAGATTTTCACAGAAAATGCGTATCTCAGCTGGAAACGCAACGAAACCGAAGATATCGCAGTTTCCGCATGTCAAACGCACTGTGGAGTGCTGAAAACACCAGAAAATGTGTTTCTCGCATTCAATAGCACGAAAACAGCGATTTCGGCGATTCTGCGCACTTGTCACAGAAGAATCATGAAGATTTTCACAGAAAATGCGTATCTCAGCTGGAAACGCAACGAAACCGAAGATATCGCAGTTTCCGCATGTCAAACGCACTGTGGAGTGCTGAAAACACCATAAAATGTGTTTCTCGCATTCAATAGCACGAAAACAGCGATTTCGGTGATTCTGCACACTTGTCACAGAAGAATCATGAAAATTATCACAGAAAATGCGTATCTCAGCTGGAAACCCAACGAAACCGAAGATATCGCAGTTTGCGCATGTCAAACGCACTGTGGAGTGCTGAAAACACCAGAAAACGTGTTTCTCGCATTCAATAGCACATAAACAGCGATTTCGGTGATTCTGCACACTTGTCACAGATGAATCATGAAGATTATCACCGAAAATGCGTATCTCAGCTGGAAACCCAACGAAACCGAAGATATCGCAGTTTCCGCATGTCAAACGCACTGTGGAGTGCAGAAAACACCAGAAGACGTGTTTTTCGCATCAAATAGCACCACAACAGCGATTTCAGTAATTCTGCATCCTTCTCACAGAAGAATATTCAAGATTATCACTGAAAATGCATATCTCAGCTGGAAACCCAACGAAAACGAAGATATCGCAGTTTCCGCATGTCAAACGCACTGTGGAGTGCTGAAAACACCAGAAAACGTGTTTCTCGCATTCAATAGCACGAAAACAGCGATTTCGGTGATTCTGCACACTTGTCACAGAAGAATCTCGGCGATTATCACTGAAAATGCATATCTCAGCTGGAAACCCAACGAATCCGAAGATATCGCAGTTTCCGCATGTCAAACGCACTGTGGAGTGCTGAAAACACCATAAAATGTGTTTCTCGCATTCAATAGCACAAAAACAGCGATTTCGGTGATTCTGCACACTTGTCACAGGAGAATCTCGACGATTATCACAGATAATGCAAATCTCAGCTGGAAACCCAACGAAAACGAAGATATCGCAGATTCCGCATGTCAAACGCACTGTGGAGTGCAGAAAACACCAGAAGACGTGCTTTTCGCATCAAATAGCACCACAACAGCGATTTCAGTAATTCTGCATCCTTCTCACAGAAGAATATTCAAGATTATCACTGAAAATGCATATCTCAGCTGGAAACGCAACGAAACCGAAGATATCGCAGTTTCCGCATGTCAAACGCACTGTGGAGTGCTGAAAACACCATAAAATGTGTTTCTCGCATTCAATAGCACGAAAACAGCGATTTCGGTGATTCTGCACACTTGTCACAGAAGAATCATGAAGATTATCACAGAAAATGCGTATCTCAGCTGGAAACCCAACGAAACCGAAGATATCGCAGTTTGCGCATGTCAAACGCACTGTGGAGTGCTGAAAACACCAGAAAACGTGTTTCTCGCATTCAAAGGCACATAAACAGCCATTTCGGTGATTCTGCACACTTGTCACAGATGAATCATGAAGATTATCACCGAAAATGCGTATCTCAGCTGGAAAACCATCGAAAACGAAGATATCGCAGTTTCCGCATGTCAAACGCACTGTGGAGTGCTGAAAACACCATAAAATGTGTTTCTCGCATTCAATAGCACGAAAACAGCGATTTCGGTGATTCTGCACACTTGTCACAGAAGAATCTCGGCGATTATCACTGAAAATGCATATCTCAGCTGGAAACCCAACGAATCCGAAGATATCGCAGTTTCCGCATGTCAAACGCACTGTGGAGTGCTGAAAACACCATAAAATGTGTTTCTCGCATTCAATAGCACAAAAACAGCGATTTCGGTGATTCTGCACACTTGTCACAGGAGAATCTCGACGATTATCACAGATAATGCAAATCTCAGCTGGAAACCCAACGAAAACGAAGATATCGCAGATTCCGCATGTCAAACGCACTGTGGAGTGCAGAAAACACCAGAAGACGTGCTTTTCGCATCAAATAGCACCACAACAGCGATTTCAGTAATTCTGCATCCTTCTCACAGAAGAATATTCAAGATTATCACTGAAAATGCATATCTCAGCTGGAAACGCAACGAAACCGAAGATATCGCAGTTTCCGCATGTCAAACGCACTGTGGAGTGCTGAAAACACCATAAAATGTGTTTCTCGCATTCAATAGCACGAAAACAGCGATTTCGGTGATTCTGCACACTTGTCACAGAAGAATCATGAAGATTATCACAGAAAATGCGTATCTCAGCTGGAAACCCAACGAAACCGAAGATATCGCAGTTTGCGCATGTCAAACGCACTGTGGAGTGCTGAAAACACCAGAAAACGTGTTTCTCGCATTCAAAGGCACATAAACAGCCATTTCGGTGATTCTGCACACTTGTCACAGATGAATCATGAAGATTATCACCGAAAATGCGTATCTCAGCTGGAAAACCATCGAAAACGAAGATATCGCAGTTTCCGCATGTCAAACGCACTGTGGAGTGCTGAAAACACCAGAAAACGTGTTTCTCGCATTCAATAGCACGAAAACAGCGATTTCGGTGATTCTGCACACTTGTCACAGAAGAATCTCGGCGATTATCACTGAAAATGCATGTCTCAGCTGGAAACCCAACGAATCCGAAGATATCGCAGTTTCCGCATGTCAAACGCACTGTGGAGTGCTGAAACCACCAGAAAACGTGTTTCTCGCATTCAATAGCACAAAAACAGCGATTTCGGTGATTCTGCACAATTGTCACAGAAGAATCTCGACGATTATCACAGAAAATGCAAATCTCAGCTGGAAACCCAACGAAAACGAAGATATCGCAGTTTCCGCATGTCAAACGCACTGTGGAGTGCAGAAAACATCAGAAGACGTGTTTCTCGCATTCAATAGCACAAAAACAGCGATTTCGGTGATTCTGCACACTTGTCACAGAAGAATCTCGACGATTATCACAGAAAATGCAAATCTCAGCTGGAAACCCAACGAAAACGAAGATATCGCAGTTTCCGCATGTCAAACGCACTGTGGAGTGCTGAAAACACCAGAAAACGTGTTTCTCGCATTCAATAGCACGAAAACAGCGATTTCGGTGACTCTGCACACTTGTCACAGAAGAATCTCGGCGATTATCACTGAAAATGCATATCTCAGCTGGAAACCCAACGAATCCGAAGATATCGCAGTTTCCGCATGTCAAACGCACTGTGGAGTGCTGAAACCACCAGAAAACGTGTTTCTCGCATTCAATAGCACAAAAACAGCGATTTCGGTGATTCTGCACACTTGTCACAGAAGAATCTCGACGATTATCACAGAAAATGCAAATCTCAGCTGGAAACCCAACGAAAACGAAGATATCGCAGTTTCCGCATGTCAAACGCATTGTGGAGTGCAGAAAACACCAGAAGACGTGTTTTTCGCATCAAATAGCACCACAACAGCGATTACAGTAATTCTGCATCCTTCTCACAGAAGAATATTCAAGATTATCACTGAAAATGCATATCCCAGCTGGAAACGCAACGAAACCGAAGATATCGCAGTTTCCGCATGTCAAACGCAGTGTGGAGTGCTGAAAACACCAGAAGACGTGTTTTTCGCATCAAATAGCACGACAACAGCGATTTCAGTAATTCTGCATCCTTCTCACAGAAGAATATTCAAGATTATCACTGAAAATGCATATCTCAGCTGGAAACGCAACGAAACCGAAGATATCGCAGTTTCCGCATGTCAAACGCACTGTGGAGTGCCGAAAACACCAGAAAACGTGTTTCTCGCATTCAATAGCACAAAAACAGCGATTTCGGTGATTCTGCACACTTGTCACAGAATAATCATGAAGCTTATCACAGAAAATGCATATCTCAGCTGGAAACCCAACGAAACCGAAGGTATCGCAGTTTCCGCATGTCAAACGCACTGTGGAGTGCAGAAAACACCAGAAGACGTGTTTTTCGCATCAAATAGCACGACAACAGCGATTTCAGTAATTCTGCATCCTTCTCACAGAAGAATATTCAAGATTATCACTGAAAATGCATATCTCAGCTGGAAACATACCGAAACCGAAGATATCGCAGTTTCCGCATGTCAAACGCACTGTGGAGTGCTGAAAACACCAGAAAACGTGTTTTTCGTATTCAATAGCACAAAAACAGCGATTTCGGTGATTCTGCACACTTGTCACAGAAGAATCTCGACGATTATCACAGAAAATGCAGATCTCAGCTGGAAACCCAACGAAAACGAAGATATCGCAGTTTCCGCCTGTCAAACGCACGGTGGAGTGCAGAAAACACCAGAAGACGTGTTTTTCGCATCAAATAGCACGACAACAGCGATTTCAGTAATTCTGCATCCTTCTCACAGAAGAATATTCAAGATTATCACTGAAAATGCATATCTCAGCTGGAAACCCAACGAATGCGAAGATATCGCAGTTTCCGCATGTCAAACGCACTGTGGAGTGCTGAAAACACCATAAAATGTGTTTCTCGCATTCAATAGCACAAAAACAGCGATTTCGGTGATTCTGCACACTTGTCACAGAAGAATCATGAAGATTATCACCGAAAATGCGTATCTCAGCTGAAAACCCAACGAAACCGAAAATATCGCAGTTTCCGCATGTCAAACGCACTCTGGAGTGCAGAAAACACCAGAAGACGTGTTTTTCGCATCAAATAGCACGACAGCAGCGATTTCAGTAATTCTGCATCCTTCTCACAGAAGAATATTCAAGATTATCACTGAAAATGCATATCTCAGCTGGAAACCCAACGAAACCGAAGATATCGCAGTTTCCGCATGTCAAACGCACTGTGGAGTGCTGAAAACACCAGAAAACGTGTTTTTCGTATACAATAGCACGAAAACAGCGATTTCGGAGATTCTCCACACTTGACACAGAAGAATCTCGACGATTATCACAGAAAATGCAAATCTCAGCTGGAAACCTAACGAAAACGAAGATATCGCAGTTTCCGCATGTCAAACGCACTGTGGAGTGCAGAAAACACCAGAAGACGTGTTTTTCGCATCAAATAGCACGGCAACAGCGATTTCAGTAATTCTGCATCCTTCTCACAGAAGAATATTCAAGATTATCACTGAAAATGCATATCTCAGCTGGAAACCCAACGAAACCGAAGATATCGCAGTTTCCGCATGTCAAACGCACTGTGGAGTGCCGAAAACACCAGAAAACGTGTTTCTCGCATTCAATAGCACAAAAACAGCGATTTCGGTGATTCTGCACACTTGTCACAGAATAATCATGAAGCTTATCACAGAAAATGCATATCTCAGCTGGAAACCCAACGAAACCGAAGGTATCGCAGTTTCCGCATGTCTAACGCACTGTGGACTGCAGAAAACACCAGAAGACGTGTTTTTCGCATCAAATAGCACGACAACAGCGATTTCAGTAATTCTGCATCCTTCTCACAGAAGAATATTCAAGATTATCACTGAGAATGCATATCTCAGCTGGAAACATAACGAAACCGAAGATATCGCAGTTTCCGCATGTCAAACGCACTGTGGAGTGCTGAAAACACCATAAAATGTGTTTCTCGCATTCAATACCACGAATACAGCGATTTCGGTGATTCTGCACACTTGTCACAGAAGAATCATGAAGATTATCACAGAAAATGCGTATCTCAGCGGGAAACCCAACGAAACCGAAGATATCGCAGTTTCTGCATGTCAAACGCACTGTGGAATGCTGAAAACACCAGAAAACGTGTTTCTCGCATTCAATAGCACATAAACAGCGATTTCGGTGATTCTGCACACTTGTCACAGAAGAATCATGAAGATTATCACCGAAAATGCGTATCTCAGCTGGAAACCCAACGAAACCGAAGGTATCGCAGTTACCGCATGTCAAACGCACTGTGGAGTGCTGAAAACACAAGAAAACGTGTTTCTCGCATTCAATAGCACGAAATCAGCGATTTCGGTGATTCTGCACACTTGTCACAGAAGAATCTCGGCGATTATCAATGAAAATGCATATCTCAGCTGGAAACCCAACGAAACCGAAGATATCGCAGTTTCCGCATGTCAAACGCACTGTGGAGTGCTGAAACCACCAGAAAACGTGTTTCTCGCATTCAATAGCACGAAAACAGCGATTTCGGTGATTCTGCACACTTGTCACAGAAGAATCATGAAGATTATCACCGAAAATGCGTATCTCAGCTGGAAACCCAACGAAACCGAAGATATCGCAGTTTCCGCATGTCAAACGCACTGTGGAGCGCAGAAAACATCAGAAGACGTGTTTTTCGCATCAAATAGCACGACAACAGCGATTTCAGTAATTCTGCACACTTGTCACAGAAGAATCATGAAGCTTATCACAGAAAATGCATATCTCAGCTGGAAACCCAACGAAACCGAAGGTATCGCAGTTTCCGCATGTCAAACGCACTGTGGAGTGCAGAAAACACCAGAAGACGTGTTTTTCGCATCAAATAGCACGACAACAGCGATTTCAGTAATTCTGCATCCTTCTCACAGAAGAATATTCAAGATTATCACTGAAAATGCATATCTCAGCTGGAAACCCAACGAAACCGAAGATATCGCAGTTTCCGCATGTCAAACGCACTGTGGAGTGCCGAAAACACCAGAAAACGTGTTTCTCGCATTCAATAGCACAAAAACAGCGATTTCGGTGATTCTGCACACTTGTCACAGAATAATCATGAAGCTTATCACAGAAAATGCATATCTCAGCTGGAAACCCAACGAAACCGAAGGTATCGCAGTTTTCGCATGTCAAACGCACTGTGGAGTGCAGAAAACACCAGAAGACGTGTTTTTCGCATCAAATAGCACGACAACAGCGATTTCAGTAATTCTGCATCCTTCTCACAGAAGAATATTCAAGATTATCACTGAAAATGCATATCTCAGCTGGAAACATAACGAAACCGAAGATATCGCAGTTTCCGCATGTCAAACGCACTGTGGAGTGCTGAAAACACCAGAAAACGTTTTTCGTATTCAATAGCACGAAAACAGCGATTTCGGTGATTCTCCACACTTGACACAGACGAATCTCGACGATTATCACAGAATATGCAGATCTCAGCTGGAAACCCAACGAAAACGAAGATATCGCAGTTTCCGCATGTCAAACGCACTGTGGAGTGCAGAAAACACCAGAAGACGTGTTTTTCGCATCAAATAGCACGACAGCAGCGATTTCAGTAATTCTGCATCCTTCTCACAGAAGAATATTCAAGATTATCACTGAAAATGCATATCTCAGCTGGAAACCCAACGAAACCGAAGATATCGCAGTTTCCGCATGTCAAACGCACTGTGGAGTGCTGAAAACACCAGAAAACGTGTTTCTCGCATTCAATAGCACATAAACAGCGATTTCGGTGATTCTGCACACTTGTCACAGAAGAATCATGAAGATTATCACCGAAAATGCGTATCTCAGCTGGAAACCCAACGAAACCGAAGGTATCGCAGTTACCGCATGTCAAACGCACTGTGGAGTGCTGAAAACACCAGAAAACGTGTTTCTCGCATTCAATAGCACGAAATCAGCGATTTCGGTGATTCTGCACACTTGTCACAGAAGAATCTCGGCGATTATCAATGAAAATGCATATCTCAGCTGGAAACCCAACGAAACCGAAGATATCGCAGATTCCGCATGTCAAACGCACTGTGGAGTGCTGAAACCACCAGAAAACGTGTTTCTCGCATTCAATAGCACAAAAACAGCGATTTCGGTGATTCTGCACACCTGTCACAGAAGAATCTCGACGATTATCACAGAAAATGCGTATCTCAGCTGGAAACCCAACGAAACCGAAAATATCGCAGTTTCCGCATGTCAAACGCACTGTGGAGTGCTGAAAACACCAGAAAACGTGTTTCTCGCATTCAATAGCACGAAAACAGCGATTTCGGTGATTCTGCACACTTGTCACAGAAGAATCATGAAGATTATCACCGAAAAGGCGTATCTCAGCTGGAAACCCAACGAAACCGAAGATATCGCAGTTTCCGCATGTCAAACGCACTGTGGAGTGCTGAAAACACCAGAAAACGTCTTTTTCGTATTCAATAGCACGAAAACAGCGATTTCGGTGATTCTCCACACTTGACACAGAAGAATCATGAAGCTTATCACAGAAAATGCATATCTCAGCTGGAAACCCAACGAAACCGAAGGTATCGCAGTTTCCGCATGTCAAACGCACTGTGGAGTGCAGAAAACACCAGAAGACGTGTTTTTCGCATCAAATAGCACGACAACAGCGATTTCAGTAATTCTGCATCCTTCTCACAGAAGAATATTCAAGATTATCACTGAAAATGCATATCTCAGCTGGAAACCCAACGAAACCGAAGATATCGCAGTTTCCGCATGTCAAACGCACTGTGGAGTGCCGAAAACACCAGAAAACGTGTTTCTCGCATTCAATAGCACAAAAACAGCGATTTCGGTGATTCTGCACACTTGTCACAGAATAATCATGAAGCTTATCACAGAAAATGCATATCTCAGCTGGAAACCCAACGAAACCGAAGGTATCGCAGTTTCCGCATGTCAAACGCACTGTGGAGTGCAGAAAACACCAGAAGACGTGTTTTTCGCATCAAATAGCACGACAACAGCGATTTCAGTAATTCTGCATCCTTCTCACAGAAGAATATTCAAGATTATCACTGAAAATGCATATCTCAGCTGGAAACATAACGAAACCGAAGATATCGCAGTTTCCGCATGTCAAACGCACTGTGGAGTGCTGAAAACACCAGAAAACGTTTTTCGTATTCAATAGCACGAAAACAGCGATTTCGGTGATTCTCCACACTTGACACAGACGAATCTCGACGATTATCACAGAATATGCAGATCTCAGCTGGAAACCCAACGAAAACGAAGATATCGCAGTTTCCGCATGTCAAACGCACTGTGGAGTGCAGAAAACACCAGAAGACGTGTTTTTCGCATCAAATCGCACGACAGCAGCGATTTCAGTAATTCTGCATCCTTCTCACAGAAGAATATTCAAGATTATCACTGAAAATGCATATCTCAGCTGGAAACCCAACGAAACCGAAGATATCGCAGTTTCCGCATGTCAAACGCACTGTGGAGTGCTGAAAACACCATAAAATGTGTTTCTCGCATTCAATACCACGAAAACAGCGATTTCGGTGATTCTGCACACTTGTCACAGAAGAATCATGAAGATTATCACAGAAAATGCGTATCTCAGCGGGAAACCCAACGAAACCGAAGATATCGCAGTTTCCGCATGTCAAACGCACTGTGGAGTGCTGAAAACACCAGAAAACGTGTTTCTCGCATTCAATAGCACATAAACAGCGATTTCGGTGATTCTGCACACTTGTCACAGAAGAATCATGAAGATTATCACCGAAAATGCGTATCTCAGCTGGAAACCCAACGAAACCGAAGGTATCGCAGTTACCGCATGTCAAACGCACTGTGGAGTGCTGAAAACACCAGAAAACGTGTTTCTCGCATTCAATAGCACGAAATCAGCGATTTCGGTGATTCTGCACACTTGTCACAGAAGAATCTCGGCGATTATCAATGAAAATGCATATCTCAGCTGGAAACCCAACGAAACCGAAGATATCGCAGTTTCCGCATGTCAAACGCACTGTGGAGTGCAGAAAACATCACAAGACGTGTTTTTCGCATCAAATAGCACGACAACAGCGATTTCAGTAATTCTCCACACTTGTCACAGAAGAATCATGAAGCTTATCACAGAAAATGCATATCTCAGCTGGAAACCCAACGAAACCGAAGGTATCGCATTTTCCGCATGTCAAACGCACTGTGGAGTGCAGAAAACACCAGAAGACGTGTTTTTCGCATCAAATAGCACGACAACAGCGATTTCAGTAATTCTGCATCCTTCTCACAGAAGAATATTCAAGATTATCACTGAGAATGCATATCTCAGCTGGAAACATAACGAAACCGAAGATATCGCAGTTTCCGCATGTCAAACGCACTGTGGAGTGCTGAAAACACCAGAAAACGTGTTTCTCGCATTCAATAGCACGAAATCAGCGATTTCGGTGATTCTGCACACTTGTCACAGAAGAATCTCGGCGATTATCAATGAAAATGCATATCTCAGCTGGAAACCCAACGAAACCGAAGATATCGCAGTTTCCGCATGTCAAACGCACTGTGGAGTGCTGAAACCACCAGAAAACGTGTTTCTCGCATTCAATAGCACGAAAACAGCGATTTCGGTGATTCTGCACACTTGTCACAGAAGAATCATGAAGATTATCACCGAAAATGCGTATCTCAGCTGGAAACCCAACGAAACCGAAGATATCGCAGTTTCCGCATGTCAAACGCACTGTGGAGCGCAGAAAACATCAGAAGACGTGTTTTTCGCATCAAATAGCACGACAACAGCGATTTCAGTAATTCTGCACACTTGTCACAGAAGAATCATGAAGCTTATCACAGAAAATGCATATCTCAGCTGGAAACCCAACGAAACCGAAGGTATCGCAGTTTCCGCATGTCAAACGCACTGTGGAGTGCAGAAAACACCAGAAGACGTGTTTTTCGCATCAAATAGCACGACAACAGCGATTTCAGTAATTCTGCATCCTTCTCACAGAAGAATATTCAAGATTATCACTGAAAATGCATATCTCAGCTGGAAACCCAACGAAACCGAAGATATCGCAGTTTCCGCATGTCAAACGCACTGTGGAGTGCCGAAAACACCAGAAAACGTGTTTCTCGCATTCAATAGCACAAAAACAGCGATTTCGGTGATTCTGCACACTTGTCACAGAATAATCATGAAGCTTATCACAGAAAATGCATATCTCAGCTGGAAACCCAACGAAACCGAAGGTATCGCAGTTTTCGCATGTCAAACGCACTGTGGAGTGCAGAAAACACCAGAAGACGTGTTTTTCGCATCAAATAGCACGACAACAGCGATTTCAGTAATTCTGCATCCTTCTCACAGAAGAATATTCAAGATTATCACTGAAAATGCATATCTCAGCTGGAAACATAACGAAACCGAAGATATCGCAGTTTCCGCATGTCAAACGCACTGTGGAGTGCTGAAAACACCAGAAAACGTGTTTCTCGCATTCAATAGCACGAAATCAGCGATTTCGGTGATTCTGCACACTTGTCACAGAAGAATCTCGGCGATTATCAATGAAAATGCATATCTCAGCTGGAAACCCAACGAAACCGAAGATATCGCAGTTTCCGCATGTCAAACGCACTGTGGAGTGCAGAAAACATCACAAGACGTGTTTTTCGCATCAAATAGCACGACAACAGCGATTTCAGTAATTCTCCACACTTGTCACAGAAGAATCATGAAGCTTATCACAGAAAATGCATATCTCAGCTGGAAACCCAACGAAACCGAAGGTATCGCATTTTCCGCATGTCAAACGCACTGTGGAGTGCAGAAAACACCAGAAGACGTGTTTTTCGCATCAAATAGCACGACAACAGCGATTTCAGTAATTCTGCATCCTTCTCACAGAAGAATATTCAAGATTATCACTGAGAATGCATATCTCAGCTGGAAACATAACGAAACCGAAGATATCGCAGTTTCCGCATGTCAAACGCACTGTGGAGTGCTGAAAACACCAGAAAACGTGTTTCTCGCATTCAATAGCACGAAATCAGCGATTTCGGTGATTCTGCACACTTGTCACAGAAGAATCTCGGCGATTATCAATGAAAATGCATATCTCAGCTGGAAACCCAACGAAACCGAAGATATCGCAGTTTCCGCATGTCAAACGCACTGTGGAGTGCTGAAACCACCAGAAAACGTGTTTCTCGCATTCAATAGCACGAAAACAGCGATTTCGGTGATTCTGCACACTTGTCACAGAAGAATCATGAAGATTATCACCGAAAATGCGTATCTCAGCTGGAAACCCAACGAAACCGAAGATATCGCAGTTTCCGCATGTCAAACGCACTGTGGAGCGCAGAAAACATCAGAAGACGTGTTTTTCGCATCAAATAGCACGACAACAGCGATTTCAGTAATTCTGCACACTTGTCACAGAAGAATCATGAAGCTTATCACAGAAAATGCATATCTCAGCTGGAAACCCAACGAAACCGAAGGTATCGCAGTTTCCGCATGTCAAACGCACTGTGGAGTGCAGAAAACACCAGAAGACGTGTTTTTCGCATCAAATAGCACGACAACAGCGATTTCAGTAATTCTGCATCCTTCTCACAGAAGAATATTCAAGATTATCACTGAAAATGCATATCTCAGCTGGAAACCCAACGAAACCGAAGATATCGCAGTTTCCGCATGTCAAACGCACTGTGGAGTGCCGAAAACACCAGAAAACGTGTTTCTCGCATTCAATAGCACAAAAACAGCGATTTCGGTGATTCTGCACACTTGTCACAGAATAATCATGAAGCTTATCACAGAAAATGCATATCTCAGCTGGAAACCCAACGAAACCGAAGGTATCGCAGTTTTCGCATGTCAAACGCACTGTGGAGTGCAGAAAACACCAGAAGACGTGTTTTTCGCATCAAATAGCACGACAACAGCGATTTCAGTAATTCTGCATCCTTCTCACAGAAGAATATTCAAGATTATCACTGAAAATGCATATCTCAGCTGGAAACATAACGAAACCGAAGATATCGCAGTTTCCGCATGTCAAACGCACTGTGGAGTGCTGAAAACACCAGAAAACGTTTTTCGTATTCAATAGCACGAAAACAGCGATTTCGGTGATTCTCCACACTTGACACAGACGAATCTCGACGATTATCACAGAATATGCAGATCTCAGCTGGAAACCCAACGAAAACGAAGATATCGCAGTTTCCGCATGTCAAACGCACTGTGGAGTGCAGAAAACACCAGAAGACGTGTTTTTCGCATCAAATAGCACGACAGCAGCGATTTCAGTAATTCTGCATCCTTCTCACAGAAGAATATTCAAGATTATCACTGAAAATGCATATCTCAGCTGGAAACCCAACGAAACCGAAGATATCGCAGTTTCCGCATGTCAAACGCACTGTGGAGTGCTGAAAACACCAGAAAACGTGTTTTTCGTATTCAATAGCACGAAAACAGCGATTTCGGTGATTCTCCACACTTGACACAAAAGAATCATGAAGCTTATCACAGAAAATGCATATCTCAGCTGGAAACCCAACGAAACCGAAGGTATCGCAGTTTCCGCATGTCAAACGCACTGTGGAGTGCAGAAAACACCAGAAGACGTGTTTTTCGCATCAAATAGCACGACAACAGCGATTTCAGTAATTCTGCATCCTTCTCACAGAAGAATATTCAAGATTATCACTGAAAATGCATATCTCAGCTGGAAACCCAACGAAACCGAAGATATCGCAGTTTCCGCATGTCAAACGCACTGTGGAGTGCCGAAAACACCAGAAAACGTGTTTCTCGCATTCAATAGCACAAAAACAGCGATTTCGGTGATTCTGCACACTTGTCACAGAATAATCATGAAGCTTATCACAGAAAATGCATATCTCAGCTGGAAACCCAACGAAACCGAAGGTATCGCAGTTTCCGCATGTCAAACGCACTGTGGAGTGCAGAAAACACCAGAAGACGTGTTTTTCGCATCAGATAGCACGACAGCAGCGATTTCAGTAATTCTGCATCCTTCTCACAGAAGAATATTCAAGATTATCACTGAAAATGCATATCTCAGCTGGAAACCCAACGAAACCGAAGATATCGCAGTTTCCGCATGTCAAACGCACTGTGGAGTGCTGAAAACACCAGAAAACGTGTTTCTCGCATTCAATAGCACATAAACAGCGATTTCGGTGATTCTGCACACTTGTCACAGAAGAATCATGAAGATTATCACCGAAAATGCGTATCTCAGCTGGAAACCCAACGAAACCGAAGGTATCGCAGTTACCGCATGTCAAACGCACTGTGGAGTGCTGAAAACACCAGAAAACGTGTTTCTCGCATTCAATAGCACGAAATCAGCGATTTCGGTGATTCTGCACACTTGTCACAGAAGAATCTCGGCGATTATCAATGAAAATGCATATCTCAGCTGGAAACCCAACGAAACCGAAGATATCGCAGATTCCGCATGTCAAACGCACTGTGGAGTGCTGAAACCACCAGAAAACGTGTTTCTCGCATTCAATAGCACAAAAACAGCGATTTCGGTGATTCTGCACACCTGTCACAGAAGAATCTCGACGATTATCACAGAAAATGCGTATCTCAGCTGGAAACCCAACGAAACCGAAAATATCGCAGTTTCCGCATGTCAAACGCACTGTGGAGTGCTGAAAACACCAGAAAACGTGTTTCTCGCATTCAATAGCACGAAAACAGCGATTTCGGTGATTCTGCACACTTGTCACAGAAGAATCATGAAGATTATCACCGAAAAGGCGTATCTCAGCTGGAAACCCAACGAAACCGAAGATATCGCAGTTTCCGCATGTCAAACGCACTGTGGAGTGCTGAAAACACCAGAAAACGTGTTTTTCGTATTCAATAGCACGAAAACAGCGATTTCGGTGATTCTCCACACTTGACACAAAAGAATCATGAAGCTTATCACAGAAAATGCATATCTCAGCTGGAAACCCAACGAAACCGAAGGTATCGCAGTTTCCGCATGTCAAACGCACTGTGGAGTGCAGAAAACACCAGAAGACGTGTTTTTCGCATTCAATAGCACAAAAACAGCGATTTCGGTGATTCTGCACACCTGTCACAGAAGAATCTCGACGATTATCACAGAAAATGCGTATCTCAGCTGGAAACCCAACGAAACCGAAAATATCGCAGTTTCCGCATGTCAAACGCACTGTGGAGTGCTGAAAACACCAGAAAACGTGTTTCTCGCATTCAATAGCACGAAAACAGCGATTTCGGTGATTCTGCACACTTGTCACAGAAGAATCATGAAGATTATCACCGAAAAGGCGTATCTCAGCTGGAAACCCAACGAAACCGAAGATATCGCAGTTTCCGCATGTCAAACGCACTGTGGAGTGCTGAAACCACCAGAAAACGTGTTTCTCGCATTCAATAGCACGAAAACAGCGATTTCGGTGATTCTGCACACTTGTCACAGAAGAATCATGAAGATTATCACCGAAAATGCGTATCTCAGCTGGAAACCCAACGAAACCGAAGATATCGCAGTTTCCGCATGTCAAACGCACTGTGGAGCGCAGAAAACATCAGAAGACGTGTTTTTCGCATCAAATAGCACGACAACAGCGATTTCAGTAATTCTGCACACTTGTCACAGAAGAATCATGAAGCTTATCACAGAAAATGCATATCTCAGCTGGAAACCCAACGAAACCGAAGGTATCGCAGTTTCCGCATGTCAAACGCACTGTGGAGTGCAGAAAACACCAGAAGACGTGTTTTTCGCATCAAATAGCACGACAGCAGCGATTTCAGTAATTCTGCATCCTTCTCACAGAAGAATATTCAAGATTATCACTGAAAATGCATATCTCAGCTGGAAACCCAACGAAACCGAAGATATCGCAGTTTCCGCATGTCAAACGCACTGTGGAGTGCTGAAAACACCAGAAAACGTGTTTCTCGCATTCAATAGCACATAAACAGCGATTTCGGTGATTCTGCACACTTGTCACAGAAGAATCATGAAGATTATCACCGAAAATGCGTATCTCAGCTGGAAACCCAACGAAACCGAAGGTATCGCAGTTACCGCATGTCAAACGCACTGTGGAGTGCTGAAAACACCAGAAAACGTGTTTCTCGCATTCAATAGCACGAAATCAGCGATTTCGGTGATTCTGCACACTTGTCACAGAAGAATCTCGGCGATTATCAATGAAAATGCATATCTCAGCTGGAAACCCAACGAAACCGAAGATATCGCAGATTCCGCATGTCAAACGCACTGTGGAGTGCTGAAACCACCAGAAAACGTGTTTCTCGCATTCAATAGCACAAAAACAGCGATTTCGGTGATTCTGCACACCTGTCACAGAAGAATCTCGACGATTATCACAGAAAATGCGTATCTCAGCTGGAAACCCAACGAAACCGAAAATATCGCAGTTTCCGCATGTCAAACGCACTGTGGAGTGCTGAAAACACCAGAAAACGTGTTTCTCGCATTCAATAGCACGAAAACAGCGATTTCGGTGATTCTGCACACTTGTCACAGAAGAATCATGAAGATTATCACCGAAAAGGCGTATCTCAGCTGGAAACCCAACGAAACCGAAGATATCGCAGTTTCCGCATGTCAAACGCACTGTGGAGTGCTGAAAACACCAGAAAACGTGTTTTTCGTATTCAATAGCACGAAAACAGCGATTTCGGTGATTCTCCACACTTGACACAAAAGAATCATGAAGCTTATCACAGAAAATGCATATCTCAGCTGGAAACCCAACGAAACCGAAGGTATCGCAGTTTCCGCATGTCAAACGCACTGTGGAGTGCAGAAAACACCAGAAGACGTGTTTTTCGCATCAAATAGCACGACAACAGCGATTTCAGTAATTCTGCATCCTTCTCACAGAAGAATATTCAAGATTATCACTGAAAATGCATATCTCAGCTGGAAACCCAACGAAACCGAAGATATCGCAGTTTCCGCATGTCAAACGCACTGTGGAGTGCCGAAAACACCAGAAAACGTGTTTCTCGCATTCAATAGCACAAAAACAGCGATTTCGGTGATTCTGCACACTTGTCACAGAATAATCATGAAGCTTATCACAGAAAATGCATATCTCAGCTGGAAACCCAACGAAACCGAAGGTATCGCAGTTTCCGCATGTCAAACGCACTGTGGAGTGCAGAAAACACCAGAAGACGTGTTTTTCGCATCAAATAGCACGACAACAGCGATTTCAGTAATTCTGCATCCTTCTCACAGAAGAATATTCAAGATTATCACTGAAAATGCATATCTCAGCTGGAAACATAACGAAACCGAAGATATCGCAGTTTCCGCATGTCAAACGCACTGTGGAGTGCTGAAAACACCAGAAAACGTTTTTCGTATTCAATAGCACGAAAACAGCGATTTCGGTGATTCTCCACACTTGACACAGACGAATCTCGACGATTATCACAGAATATGCAGATCTCAGCTGGAAACCCAACGAAAACGAAGATATCGCAGTTTCCGCATGTCAAACGCACTGTGGAGTGCAGAAAACACCAGAAGACGTGTTTTTCGCATCAAATCGCACGACAGCAGCGATTTCAGTAATTCTGCATCCTTCTCACAGAAGAATATTCAAGATTATCACTGAAAATGCATATCTCAGCTGGAAACCCAACGAAACCGAAGATATCGCAGTTTCCGCATGTCAAACGCACTGTGGAGTGCTGAAAACACCATAAAATGTGTTTCTCGCATTCAATACCACGAAAACAGCGATTTCGGTGATTCTGCACACTTGTCACAGAAGAATCATGAAGATTATCACAGAAAATGCGTATCTCAGCGGGAAACCCAACGAAACCGAAGATATCGCAGTTTCCGCATGTCAAACGCACTGTGGAGTGCTGAAAACACCAGAAAACGTGTTTCTCGCATTCAATAGCACATAAACAGCGATTTCGGTGATTCTGCACACTTGTCACAGAAGAATCATGAAGATTATCACCGAAAATGCGTATCTCAGCTGGAAACCCAACGAAACCGAAGGTATCGCAGTTACCGCATGTCAAACGCACTGTGGAGTGCTGAAAACACCAGAAAACGTGTTTCTCGCATTCAATAGCACGAAATCAGCGATTTCGGTGATTCTGCACACTTGTCACAGAAGAATCTCGGCGATTATCAATGAAAATGCATATCTCAGCTGGAAACCCAACGAAACCGAAGATATCGCAGTTTCCGCATGTCAAACGCACTGTGGAGTGCAGAAAACATCACAAGACGTGTTTTTCGCATCAAATAGCACGACAACAGCGATTTCAGTAATTCTCCACACTTGTCACAGAAGAATCATGAAGCTTATCACAGAAAATGCATATCTCAGCTGGAAACCCAACGAAACCGAAGGTATCGCATTTTCCGCATGTCAAACGCACTGTGGAGTGCAGAAAACACCAGAAGACGTGTTTTTCGCATCAAATAGCACGACAACAGCGATTTCAGTAATTCTGCATCCTTCTCACAGAAGAATATTCAAGATTATCACTGAAAATGCATATCTCAACTGGAAACATAACGAAACCGAAGATATCGCAGTTTCCGCATGTCAAACGCACTGTGGAGTGCTGAAAACACCAGAAAACGTGTTTTTCGTATTCAATAGCACGAAAACAGCGATTTCGGTGATTCTCCACACTTGACACAGACGAATCTCGACGATTATCACAGAAAATGCAGATCTCAGCTGGAAACCCAACGAAAACGAAGATATCGCAGTTTCCGCATGTCAAACGCACTGTGGAGTGCAGAAAACACCAGAAGACGTGTTTTTCGCATCAAATAGCACGACAACAGCGATTTCAGTAATTCTGCATCCTTCTCACAGAGGAATATTCAAGATTATCACTGAAAATGCATATCTCAGCTGGAAACCCAACGAAACCGAAGATATCGCAGTTTCCGCATGTCAAACGCACTGTGGAGTGCTGAAAACACCAGAAAACGTTTTTCGTATTCAATAGCACGATAACAGCGATTTCGGTGATTCTCCACACTTGACACAGACGAATCTCGACGATTATCACAGAATATGCAGATCTCAGCTGGAAACCCAACGAAAACGAAGATATCGCAGTTTCCGCATGTCAAACGCACTGTGGAGTGCAGAAAACACCAGAAGACGTGTTTTTCGCATCAAATCGCACGACAGCAGCGATTTCAGTAATTCTGCATCCTTCTCACAGAAGAATATTCAAGATTATCACTGAAAATGCATATCTCAGCTGGAAACCCAACGAAACCGAAGATATCGCAGTTTCCGCATGTCAAACGCACTGTGGAGTGCTGAAAACACCATAAAATGTGTTTCTCGCATTCAATACCACGAAAACAGCGATTTCGGTGATTCTGCACACTTGTCACAGAAGAATCATGAAGATTATCACAGAAAATGCGTATCTCAGCGGGAAACCCAACGAAACCGAAGATATCGCAGTTTCCGCATGTCAAACGCACTGTGGAGTGCTGAAAACACCAGAAAACGTGTTTCTCGCATTCAATAGCACATAAACAGCGATTTCGGTGATTCTGCACACTTGTCACAGAAGAATCATGAAGATTATCACCGAAAATGCGTATCTCAGCTGGAAACCCAACGAAACCGAAGGTATCGCAGTTACCGCATGTCAAACGCACTGTGGAGTGCTGAAAACACCAGAAAACGTGTTTCTCGCATTCAATAGCACGAAATCAGCGATTTCGGTGATTCTGCACACTTGTCACAGAAGAATCTCGGCGATTATCAATGAAAATGCATATCTCAGCTGGAAACCCAACGAAACCGAAGATATCGCAGTTTCCGCATGTCAAACGCACTGTGGAGTGCAGAAAACATCACAAGACGTGTTTTTCGCATCAAATAGCACGACAACAGCGATTTCAGTAATTCTCCACACTTGTCACAGAAGAATCATGAAGCTTATCACAGAAAATGCATATCTCAGCTGGAAACCCAACGAAACCGAAGGTATCGCATTTTCCGCATGTCAAACGCACTGTGGAGTGCAGAAAACACCAGAAGACGTGTTTTTCGCATCAAATAGCACGACAACAGCGATTTCAGTAATTCTGCATCCTTCTCACAGAAGAATATTCAAGATTATCACTGAAAATGCATATCTCAGCTGGAAACCCAACGAAACCGAAGATATCGCAGTTTCCGCATGTCAAACGCACTGTGGAGTGCCGAAAACACCAGAAAACGTGTTTCTCGCATTCAATAGCACAAAAACAGCGATTTCGGTGATTCTGCACACTTGTCACAGAATAATCATGAAGCTTATCACAGAAAATGCATATCTCAGCTGGAAACCCAACGAAACCGAAGGTATCGCAGTTTCCGCATGTCAAACGCACTGTGGACTGCAGAAAACACCAGAAGACGTGTTTTTCGCATCAAATAGCACGACAACAGCGATTTCAGTAATTCTGCATCCTTCTCACAGAAGAATATTCAAGATTATCACTGAAAATGCATATCTCAGCTGGAAACATAACGAAACCGAAGATATCGCAGTTTCCGCATGTCAAACGCACTGTGGAGTGCTGAAAACACCAGAAAACGTGTTTTTCGTATTCAATAGCACGAAAACAGCGATTTCGGTGATTCTCCACACTTGACACAGACGAATCTCGACGATTATCACAGAAAATGCAGATCTCAGCTGGAAACCCAACGAAAACGAAGATATCGCAGTTTCCGCATGTCAAACGCACTGTGGAGTGCAGAAAACACCAGAAGACGTGTTTTTCGCATCAAATAGCACGACAACAGCGATTTCAGTAATTCTGCATCCTTCTCACAGAGGAATATTCAAGATTATCACTGAAAATGCATATCTCAGCTGGAAACCCAACGAAACCGAAGATATCGCAGTTTCCGCATGTCAAACGCACTGTGGAGTGCTGAAAACACCAGAAAACGTGTTTTTCGTATTCAATAGCACGAAAACAGCGATTTCGGTGATTCTCCACACTTGACACAGAAGAATCTCGACGATTATCACAGAAAATGCAAATCTCAGCTGGAAACCTAACGAAAACGAAGATATCGCAGTTTCCGCATGTCAAACGCACTGTGGAGTGCAGAAAACACCAGAAGACGTGTTTTTCGCATCAAATAGCACGGCAACAGCGATTTCAGTAATTCTGCATCCTTCTCACAGACGAATATTCAAGATTATCACTGAAAATGCATATCTCAGCTGGAAACCCAACGAAACCGAAGATATCGCAGTTTCCGCATGTCAAACGCACTGTGGAGTGCTGAAAACACCATAAAATGTGTTTCTCGCATTCAATACCACGAAAACAGCGATTTCGGTGATTCTGCACACTTGTCACAGAAGAATCATGAATATTATCACAGAAAATGCGTATCTCAGCGGGAAACCCAACGAAACCGAAGATATCGCAGTTTCCGCATGTCAAACGCACTGTGGAGTGCTGAAAACACCAGAAAACGTGTTTCTCGCATTCAATAGCACATAAACAGCGATTTCGGTGATTCTGCACACTTGTCACAGAAGAATCATGAAGATTATCACCGAAAATGCGTATCTCAGCTGGAAACCCAACGAAACCGAAGATATCGCAGTTACCGCATGTCAAACGCACTGTGGAGTGCTGAAAACACCAGAAAACGTGTTTCTCGCATTCAATAGCACGAAATCAGCGATTTCGGTGATTCTGCAAACTTGTCACAGAAGAATCTCGGCGATTATCAATGAAAATGCATATCTCAGCTGGAAACCCAACGAAACCGAAGATATCGCAGTTTGCGCATGTCAGACGCACTGTGGAGTGCTGAAACCACCAGAAAACGTGTTTCTCGCATTCAATAGCACAAAAACAGCGATTTCGGTGATTCTGCACACCTGTCACAGAAGAATCTCGACGATTATCACAGAAAATGCGTATCTCAGCTGGAAACCCAACGAAACCGAAGATATCGCAGTTTCCGCATGTCAAACGCACTGTGGAGTGCTGAAAACACCAGAAAACGTGTTTCTCGCATTCAATAGCACATAAACAGCGATTTCGGTGATTCTGCACACTTGTCACAGAAGAATCATGAAGATTATCACCAAAAATGCGTATCTCAGCTGGAAACCCAACGAAACCGAAGATATCGCAGTTACCGCATGTCAAACGCACTGTGGAGTGCTGAAACCACCAGAAAACGTGTTTCTCGCATTCAATAGCACAAAAACAGCGATTTCGGTGATTCTGCACACTTGTCACAGAAGAATCTCGACGATTATCACAGAAAATGCAGATCTCAGCTGGAAACCCAACGAAAACGAAGATATCGCAGTTTCCGCCTGTCAAACGCACTGTGGAGTGCAGAAAACACCAGAAGACGTGTTTTTCGCATCAAATAGCACGACAACAGCGATTTCAGTAATTCTGCACACTTGTCACAGAAGAATCATGAAGATTATCACCGAAAATGCGTATCTCAGCTGGAAACCCAACGAAACCGAAGATATCGCAGTTTCCGCATGTCAAACGCACTGTGGAGTGCAGAAAACATCAGAAGACGTGTTTTTCGCATCAAATAGCACGACAACAGCGATTTCAGTAATTCTGCACACTTGTCACAGAAGAATCATGAAGCTTATCACAGAAAATGCATATCTCAGCTGGAAACCCAACGAAACCGAAGGTATCGCAGTTTCCGCATGTCAAACGCACTGTGGAGTGCAGAAAACACCAGAAGACGTGTTTTTCGCATCAAATAGCACGACAACAGCGATTTCAGTAATTCTGCACACTTGTCACAGAAGAATCATGAAGATTATCACCGAAAATGCGTATCTCAGCTGGAAACCCAACGAAACCGAAGATATCGCAGTTTCCGCATGTCAAACGCACTGTGGAGTGCAGAAAACATCAGAAGACGTGTTTTTCGCATCAAATAGCACGACAACAGCGATTTCAGTAATTCTGCACACTTGTCACAGAAGAATCATGAAGCTTATCACAGAAAATGCATATCTCAGCTGGAAACCCAACGAAACCGAAGGTATCGCAGTTTCCGCATGTCAAACGCACTGTGGAGTGCAGAAAACACCAGAAGACGTGTTTTTCGCATCAAATAGCACGACAACAACGATTTCAGTAATTCTGCATCCTTCTCACAGAAGAATATTCAAGATTATTACTGAAAATGCATATCTCAGCTGGAAACCCAACGAAACCGAAGATATCGCAGTTTCCGCATGTCAAACGCACTGTGGAGTGCCGAAAACACCAGAAAACGTGTTTCTCGCATTCAATAGCACAAAAACAGCGATTTCGGTGATTCTGCACACTTGTCACAGAATAATCATGAAGCTTATCACAGAAAATGCATATCTCAGCTGGAAACCCAACGAAACCGAAGGTATCGCAGTTTCCGCATGTCAAACGCACTGTGGAGTGCAGAAAACACCAGAAGACGTGTTTTTCGCATCAAATAGCACGACAACAGCGATTTCAGTAATTCTGCATCCTTCTCACAGAAGAATATTCAAGATTATCACCGAAAATGCATATCTCAGCTGGAAACATACCGAAACCGAAGATATCGCAGTTTCCGCATGTCAAACGCACTGTGGAGTGCTGAAAACACCAGAAAACGTGTTTTTCGTATTCAATAGCACGAAAACAGCGATTTCGGTGATTCTCCACACTTGACACAGAAGAATCTCGACGATTATCACAGAAAATGCAGATCTCAGCTGGAAACCCAACGAAAACGAAGATATCGCAGTTTCCGCATGTCAAACGCACTGCGGAGTGCAGAAAACACCAGAAGACGTGTTTTTCGCATCAAATAGCACGACAACAGCGATTTCAGTAATTCTGCATCCTTCTCACAGAAGAATATTCAAGATTATCACTGAAAATGCATATCTCAGCTGGAAACCCAACGAAACCGAAGATATCGCAGTTTCCGCATGTCAAACGCACTGTGGAGTGCTGAAAACACCAGAAAACGTGTTTTTCGTATTCAATAGCACGAAAACAGCGACTTCGGTGATTCTCCACACTTGACACAGAAGAATCTCGACGATTATCACAGAAAATGCAAATCTCAGCTGGAAACCTAACGAAAACGAAGATATCGCAGTTTCCGCATGTCAAACGCACTGTGGAGTGCAGAAAACACCAGAAGACGTGTTTTTCGCATCAAATAGCACGGCAACAGCGATTTCAGTAATTCTGCATCCTTCTCACAGAAGAATATTCAAGATTATCACTGAAAATGCATATCTCAGCTGGAAACCCAACGAAACCGAAGATATCGCAGTTTCCGCATGTCAAACGCACTGTGGAGTGCTGAAAACACCAGAAAACGTGTTTTTCGTATTCAATAGCACGAAAACAGCGATTTCGGTGATTCTCCACACTTGACACAGAAGAATCTCGACGATTATCACAGAAAATGCAAATCTCAGCTGGATACCCAACGAAACCGAAGATATCGCAGTTTCCGCATGTCAAACGCACTGTGGAGTGCTGAAAACACCATAAAATGTGTTTCTCGCATTCAATACCACGAAAACAGCGATTTCGGTGATTCTGCACACTTGTCACAGAAGAATCATGAAGATTATCACAGAAAATGCGTATCTCAGCGGGAAACCCAACGAAACCGAAGATATCGCAGTTTCCGCATGTCAAACGCACTGTGGAGTGCTGAAAACACCAGAAAACGTGTTTCTCGCATTCAATAGCACATAAACAGCGATTTCGGTGATTCTGCACACTTGTCACAGAAGAATCATGAAGATTATCACCGATAATGCGTATCTCAGCTGGAAACCCAACGAAACCGAAGATATCGCAGTTACCGCATGTCAAACGCACTGTGGAGTGCTGAAAACACCAGAAAACGTGTTTCTCGCATTCAATAGCATGAAATCAGCGATTTCGGTGATTCTGCACACTTGTCACAGAAGAATCTCGGCGATTATCAATGAAAATGCATATCTCAGCTGGAAACCCAACGAAACCGAAGATATCGCAGTTTCCGCATGTCAAACGCACTGTGGAGTGCAGAAAACACCAGAAGACGTGTTTTTCGCATCAAATAGCACGGCTACAGCGATTTCAGTAATTCTGCATCCTTCTCACAGAAGAATATTCAAGATTATCACTGAAAATGCATATCTCAGCTGGAAACCCAACGAAACCGAAGATATCGCAGTTTCCGCATGTCAAACGCACTGTGGAGTGCTGAAAACACCAGAAAACGTGTTTTTCGTATTCAATAGCACGAAAACAGCGATTTCGGTGATTCTCCACACTTGACACAGAAGAATCTCGACGATTATCACAGAAAATGCAAATCTCAGCTGGAAACCTAACGAAAACGAAGATATCGCAGTTTCCGCATGTCAAACGCACTGTGGAGTGCAGAAAACACCAGAAGACGTGTTTTTCGCATCAAATAGCACGGCAACAGCGATTTCAGTAATTCTGCATCCTTCTCACAGACGAATATTCAAGATTATCACTGAAAATGCATATCTCAGCTGGAAACCCAACGAAACCGAAGATATCGCAGTTTCCGCATGTCAAACGCACTGTGGAGTGCTGAAAACACCATAAAATGTGTTTCTCGCATTCAATACCACGAAAACAGCGATTTCGGTGATTCTGCACACTTGTCACAGAAGAATCATGAATATTATCACAGAAAATGCGTATCTCAGCGGGAAACCCAACGAAACCGAAGATATCGCAGTTTCCGCATGTCAAACGCACTGTGGAGTGCTGAAAACACCAGAAAACGTGTTTCTCGCATTCAATAGCACATAAACAGCGATTTCGGTGATTCTGCACACTTGTCACAGAAGAATCATGAAGATTATCACCGAAAATGCGTATCTCAGCTGGAAACCCAACGAAACCGAAGATATCGCAGTTACCGCATGTCAAACGCACTGTGGAGTGCTGAAAACACCAGAAAACGTGTTTCTCGCATTCAATAGCACGAAATCAGCGATTTCGGTGATTCTGCAAACTTGTCACAGAAGAATCTCGGCGATTATCAATGAAAATGCATATCTCAGCTGGAAACCCAACGAAACCGAAGATATCGCAGTTTCCGCATGTCAGACGCACTGTGGAGTGCTGAAACCACCAGAAAACGTGTTTCTCGCATTCAATAGCACAAAAACAGCGATTTCGGTGATTCTGCACACCTGTCACAGAAGAATCTCGACGATTATCACAGAAAATGCGTATCTCAGCTGGAAACCCAACGAAACCGAAGATATCGCAGTTTCCGCATGTCAAACGCACTGTGGAGTGCTGAAAACACCAGAAAACGTGTTTCTCGCATTCAATAGCACATAAACAGCGATTTCGGTGATTCTGCACACTTGTCACAAAGAATCATGAAGATTATCACCAAAAATGCGTATCTCAGCTGGAAACCCAACGAAACCGAAGATATCGCAGTTACCGCATGTCAAACGCACTGTGGAGTGCTGAAACCACCAGAAAACGTGTTTCTCGCATTCAATAGCACAAAAACAGCGATTTCGGTGATTCTGCACACTTGTCACAGAAGAATCTCGACGATTATCACAGAAAATGCAGATCTCAGCTGGAAACCCAACGAAAACGGAGATATCGCAGTTTCCGCCTGTCAAACGCACTGTGGAGTGCAGAAAACACCAGAAGACGTGTTTTTCGCATCAAATAGCACGACAACAGCGATTTCAGTAATTCTGCACACTTGTCACAGAAGAATCATGAAGATTATCACCGAAAATGCGTATCTCAGCTGGAAACCCAACGAAACCGAAGATATCGCAGTTTCCGCATGTCAAACGCACTGTGGAGTGCAGAAAACATCAGAAGACGTGTTTTTCGCATCAAATAGCACGACAACAGCGATTTCAGTAATTCTGCACACTTGTCACAGAAGAATCATGAAGCTTATCACAGAAAATGCATATCTCAGCTGGAAACCCAACGAAACCGAAGGTATCGCAGTTTCCGCATGTCAAACGCACTGTGGAGTGCAGAAAACACCAGAAGACGTGTTTTTCGCATCAAATAGCACGACAACAACGATTTCAGTAATTCTGCATCCTTCTCACAGAAGAATATTCAAGATTATCACTGAAAATGCATATCTCAGCTGGAAACCCAACGAAACCGAAGATATCGCAGTTTCCGCATGTCAAACGCACTGTGGAGTGCAGAAAACACCAGAAGACGTGTTTTTCGCATCAAATAGCACGACAACAGCGATTTCAGTAATTCTGCATCCTTCTCACAGAGGAATATTCAAGATTATCACTGAAAATGCATATCTCAGCTGGAAACCCAACGAAACCGAAGATATCGCAGTTTCCGCATGTCAAACGCACTGTGGAGTGCTGAAAACACCAGAAAACGTGTTTTTCGTATTCAATAGCACGAAAACAGTGATTTCGGTGATTCTCCACACTTGACACAGAAGAATCTCGACGATTATCACAGAAAATGCAAATCTCAGCTGGAAACCTAACGAAAACGAAGATATCGCAGTTTCCGCATGTCAAACGCACTGTGGAGTGCAGAAAACACCAGAAGACGTGTTTTTCGCATCAAATAGCACGGCAACAGCGATTTCAGTAATTCTGCATCCTTCTCACAGACGAATATTCAAGATTATCACTGAAAATGCATATCTCAGCTGGAAACCCAACGAAACCGAAGATATCGCAGTTTCCGCATGTCAAACGCACTGTGGAGTGCTGAAAACACCATAAAATGTGTTTCTCGCATTCAATACCACGAAAACAGCGATTTCGGTGATTCTGCACACTTGTCACAGAAGAATCATGAATATTATCACAGAAAATGCGTATCTCAGCGGGAAACCCAACGAAACCGAAGATATCGCAGTTTCCGCATGTCAAACGCACTGTGGAGTGCTGAAAACACCAGAAAACGTGTTTCTCGCATTCAATAGCACATAAACAGCGATTTCGGTGATTCTGCACACTTGTCACAGAAGAATCATGAAGATTATCACCGAAAATGCGTATCTCAGCTGGAAACCCAACGAAACCGAAGATATCGCAGTTACCGCATGTCAAACGCACTGTGGAGTGCTGAAAACACCAGAAAACGTGTTTCTCGCATTCAATAGCACGAAATCAGCGATTTCGGTGATTCTGCAAACTTGTCACAGAAGAATCTCGGCGATTATCAATGAAAATGCATATCTCAGCTGGAAACCCAACGAAACCGAAGATATCGCAGTTTGCGCATGTCAGACGCACTGTGGAGTGCTGAAACCACCAGAAAACGTGTTTCTCGCATTCAATAGCACAAAAACAGCGATTTCGGTGATTCTGCACACCTGTCACAGAAGAATCTCGACGATTATCACAGAAAATGCGTATCTCAGCTGGAAACCCAACGAAACCGAAGATATCGCAGTTTCCGCATGTCAAACGCACTGTGGAGTGCTGAAAACACCAGAAAACGTGTTTCTCGCATTCAATAGCACATAAACAGCGATTTCGGTGATTCTGCACACTTGTCACAGAAGAATCATGAAGATTATCACCAAAAATGCGTATCTCAGCTGGAAACCCAACGAAACCGAAGATATCGCAGTTACCGCATGTCAAACGCACTGTGGAGTGCTGAAACCACCAGAAAACGTGTTTCTCGCATTCAATAGCACAAAAACAGCGATTTCGGTGATTCTGCACACTTGTCACAGAAGAATCTCGACGATTATCACAGAAAATGCAGATCTCAGCTGGAAACCCAACGAAAACGAAGATATCGCAGTTTCCGCCTGTCAAACGCACTGTGGAGTGCAGAAAACACCAGAAGACGTGTTTTTCGCATCAAATAGCACGACAACAGCGATTTCAGTAATTCTGCACACTTGTCACAGAAGAATCATGAAGATTATCACCGAAAATGCGTATCTCAGCTGGAAACCCAACGAAACCGAAGATATCGCAGTTTCCGCATGTCAAACGCACTGTGGAGTGCAGAAAACATCAGAAGACGTGTTTTTCGCATCAAATAGCACGACAACAGCGATTTCAGTAATTCTGCACACTTGTCACAGAAGAATCATGAAGCTTATCACAGAAAATGCATATCTCAGCTGGAAACCCAACGAAACCGAAGGTATCGCAGTTTCCGCATGTCAAACGCACTGTGGAGTGCAGAAAACACCAGAAGACGTGTTTTTCGCATCAAATAGCACGACAACAACGATTTCAGTAATTCTGCATCCTTCTCACAGAAGAATATTCAAGATTATTACTGAAAATGCATATCTCAGCTGGAAACCCAACGAAACCGAAGATATCGCAGTTTCCGCATGTCAAACGCACTGTGGAGTGCCGAAAACACCAGAAAACGTGTTTCTCGCATTCAATAGCACAAAAACAGCGATTTCGGTGATTCTGCACACTTGTCACAGAATAATCATGAAGCTTATCACAGAAAATGCATATCTCAGCTGGAAACCCAACGAAACCGAAGGTATCGCAGTTTCCGCATGTCAAACGCACTGTGGAGTGCAGAAAACACCAGAAGACGTGTTTTTCGCATCAAATAGCACGACAACAGCGATTTCAGTAATTCTGCATCCTTCTCACAGAAGAATATTCAAGATTATCACTGAAAATGCATATCTCAGCTGGAAACATACCGAAACCGAAGATATCGCAGTTTCCGCATGTCAAACGCACTGTGGAGTGCTGAAAACACCAGAAAACGTGTTTTTCGTATTCAATAGCACGAAAACAGCGATTTCGGTGATTCTCCACACTTGACACAGAAGAATCTCGACGATTATCACAGAAAATGCAGATCTCAGCTGGAAACCCAACGAAAACGAAGATATCGCAGTTTCCGCATGTCAAACGCACTGTGGAGTGCAGAAAACACCAGAAGACGTGTTTTTCGCATCAAATAGCACGACAACAGCGATTTCAGTAATTCTGCATCCTTCTCACAGAAGAATATTCAAGATTATCACTGAAAATGCATATCTCAGCTGGAAACCCAACGAAACCGAAGATATCGCAGTTTCCGCATGTCAAACGCACTGTGGAGTGCTGAAAACACCAGAAAACGTGTTTTTCGTATTCAATAGCACGAAAACAGCGATTTCGGTGATTCTCCACACTTGACACAGAAGAATCTCGACGATTATCACAGAAAATGCAAATCTCAGCTGGATACCCAACGAAACCGAAGATATCGCAGTTTCCGCATGTCAAACGCACTGTGGAGTGCTGAAAACACCATAAAATGTGTTTCTCGCATTCAATACCACGAAAACAGCGATTTCGGTGATTCTGCACACTTGTCACAGAAGAATCATGAAGATTATCACAGAAAATGCGTATCTCAGCGGGAAACCCAACGAAACCGAAGATATCGCAGTTTCCGCATGTCAAACGCACTGTGGAGTGCTGAAAACACCAGAAAACGTGTTTCTCGCATTCAATAGCACATAAACAGCGATTTCGGTGATTCTGCACACTTGTCAGAAGAATCATGAAGATTATCACCGATAATGCGTATCTCAGCTGGAAACCCAACGGAACCGAAGATATCGCAGTTACCGCATGTCAAACGCACTGTGGAGTGCTGAAAACACCAGAAAACGTGTTTCTCGCATTCAATAGCATGAAATCAGCGATTTCGGTGATTCTGCACACTTGTCACAGAAGAATCTCGGCGATTATCAATGAAAATGCATATCTCAGCTGGAAACCCAACGAAACCGAAGATATCGCAGTTTCCGCATGTCAAACGCACTGTGGAGTGCAGAAAACACCAGAAGACGTGTTTTTCGCATCAAATAGCACGGCTACAGCGATTTCAGTAATTCTGCATCCTTCTCACAGAAGAATATTCAAGATTATCACTGAAAATGCATATCTCAGCTGGAAACCCAACGAAACCGAAGATATCGCAGTTTCCGCATGTCAAACGCACTGTGGAGTGCTGAAAACACCAGAAAACGTGTTTTTCGTATTCAATAGCACGAAAACAGCGATTTCGGTGATTCTCCACACTTGACACAGACGAATCTCGACGATTATCACAGAAAATGCAGATCTCAGCTGGAAACCCAACGAAAACGAAGATATCGCAGTTTCCGCATGTCAAACGCACTGTGGAGTGCAGAAAACACCAGAAGACGTGTTTTTCGCATCAAATAGCACGACAACAACGATTTCAGTAATTCTGCATCCTTCTCACAGAAGAATATTCAAGATTATCACTGAAAATGCATATCTCAGCTGGAAACCCAACGAAACCGAAGATATCGCAGTTTCCGCATGTCAAACGCACTGTGGAGTGCTGAAAACACCATAAAATGTGTTTCTCGCATTCAATACCACGAAAACAGCGATTTCGGTGATTCTGCACACTTGTCACAGAAGAATCATGAATATTATCACAGAAAATGCGTATCTCAGCGGGAAACCCAACGAAACCGAAGATATCGCAGTTTCCGCATGTCAAACGCACTGTGGAGTGCTGAAAACACCAGAAAACGTGTTTCTCGCATTCAATAGCACATAAACAGCGATTTCGGTGATTCTGCACACTTGTCACAGAAGAATCATGAAGATTATCACCGAAAATGCGTATCTCAGCTGGAAACCCAACGAAACCGAAGATATCGCAGTTACCGCATGTCAAACGCACTGTGGAGTGCTGAAAACACCAGAAAACGTGTTTCTCGCATTCAATAGCACGAAATCAGCGATTTCGGTGATTCTGCAAACTTGTCACAGAAGAATCTCGGCGATTATCAATGAAAATGCATATCTCAGCTGGAAACCCAACGAAACCGAAGATATCGCAGTTTCCGCATGTCAGACGCACTGTGGAGTGCTGAAACCACCAGAAAACGTGTTTCTCGCATTCAATAGCACAAAAACAGCGATTTCGGTGATTCTGCACACCTGTCACAGAAGAATCTCGACGATTATCACAGAAAATGCGTATCTCAGCTGGAAACCCAACGAAACCGAAGATATCGCAGTTTCCGCATGTCAAACGCACTGTGGAGTGCTGAAAACACCAGAAAACGTGTTTCTCGCATTCAATAGCACATAAACAGCGATTTCGGTGATTCTGCACACTTGTCACAAAGAATCATGAAGATTATCACCAAAAATGCGTATCTCAGCTGGAAACCCAACGAAACCGAAGATATCGCAGTTACCGCATGTCAAACGCACTGTGGAGTGCTGAAACCACCAGAAAACGTGTTTCTCGCATTCAATAGCACAAAAACAGCGATTTCGGTGATTCTGCACACTTGTCACAGAAGAATCTCGACGATTATCACAGAAAATGCAGATCTCAGCTGGAAACCCAACGAAAACGAAGATATCGCAGTTTCCGCCTGTCAAACGCACTGTGGAGTGCAGAAAACACCAGAAGACGTGTTTTTCGCATCAAATAGCACGACAACAGCGATTTCAGTAATTCTGCACACTTGTCACAGAAGAATCATGAAGATTATCACCGAAAATGCGTATCTCAGCTGGAAACCCAACGAAACCGAAGATATCGCAGTTTCCGCATGTCAAACGCACTGTGGAGTGCAGAAAACATCAGAAGACGTGTTTTTCGCATCAAATAGCACGACAACAGCGATTTCAGTAATTCTGCACACTTGTCACAGAAGAATCATGAAGCTTATCACAGAAAATGCATATCTCAGCTGGAAACCCAACGAAACCGAAGGTATCGCAGTTTCCGCATGTCAAACGCACTGTGGAGTGCAGAAAACACCAGAAGACGTGTTTTTCGCATCAAATAGCACGACAGCAACGATTTCAGTAATTCTGCATCCTTCTCACAGAAGAATATTCAAGATTATCACTGAAAATGCATATCTCAGCTGGAAACCCAACGAAACCGAAGATATCGCAGTTTCCGCATGTCAAACGCACTGTGGAGTGCCGAAAACACCAGAAAACGTGTTTTTCGTATTCAATAGCACGAAAACAGCGATTTCGGTGATTCTCCACACTTGACACAGAAGAATCTCGACGATTATCACAGAAAATGCAGATCTCAGCTGGAAACCCAACGAAAACGAAGATATCGCAGTTTCCGCATGTCAAACGCACTGTGGAGTGCAGAAAACACCAGAAGACGTGTTTTTCGCATCAAATAGCACGACAACAGCGATTTCAGTAATTCTGCATCCTTCTCACAGAAGAATATTCAAGATTATCACTGAAAATGCATATCTCAGCTGGAAACCCAACGAAACCGAAGATATCGCAGTTTCCGCATGTCAAACGCACTGTGGAGTGCTGAAAACACCAGAAAACGTGTTTTTCGTATTCAATAGCACGAAAACAGCGATTTCGGTGATTCTCCACACTTGACACAGAAGAATCTCGACGATTATCACAGAAAATGCAAATCTCAGCTGGAAACCTAACGAAAACGAAGATATCGCAGTTTCCGCATGTCAAACGCACTGTGGAGTGCAGAAAACACCAGAAGACGTGTTTTTCGCATCAAATAGCACGGCAACAGCGATTTCAGTAATTCTGCATCCTTCTCACAGAAGAATATTCAAGATTATCACTGAAAATGCATATCTCAGCTGGAAACCCAACGAAACCGAAGATATCGCAGTTTCCGCATGTCAAACGCACTGTGGAGTGCTGAAAACACCAGAAAACGTGTTTTTCGTATTCAATAGCACGAAAACAGCGATTTCGGTGATTCTCCACACTTGACACAGAAGAATCTCGACGATTATCACAGAAAATGCAAATCTCAGCTGGATACCCAACGAAACCGAAGATATCGCAGTTTCCGCATGTCAAACGCACTGTGGAGTGCTGAAAACACCATAAAATGTGTTTCTCGCATTCAATACCACGAAAACAGCGATTTCGGTGATTCTGCACACTTGTCACAGAAGAATCATGAAGATTATCACAGAAAATGCGTATCTCAGCGGGAAACCCAACGAAACCGAAGATATCGCAGTTTCCGCATGTCAAACGCACTGTGGAGTGCTGAAAACACCAGAAAACGTGTTTCTCGCCTTCAATAGCACATAAACAGCGATTTCGGTGATTCTGCACACTTGTCACAGAAGAATCATGAAGCTTATCACAGAAAATGCATATCTCAGCTGGAAACCCAACGAAACCGAAGGTATCGCAGTTTCCGCATGTCAAACGCACTGTGGAGTGCAGAAAACACCAGAAGACGTGTTTTTCGCATCAAATAGCACGACAGCAACGATTTCAGTAATTCTGCATCCTTCTCACAGAAGAATATTCAAGATTATCACTGAAAATGCATATCTCAGCTGGAAACCCAACGAAACCGAAGATATCGCAGTTTCCGCATGTCAAACGCACTGTGGAGTGCCGAAAACACCAGAAAACGTGTTTTTCGTATTCAATAGCACGAAAACAGCGATTTCGGTGATTCTCCACACTTGACACAGAAGAATCTCGACGATTATCACAGAAAATGCAGATCTCAGCTGGAAACCCAACGAAAACGAAGATATCGCAGTTTCCGCATGTCAAACGCACTGTGGAGTGCAGAAAACACCAGAAGACGTGTTTTTCGCATCAAATAGCACGACAACAGCGATTTCAGTAATTCTGCATCCTTCTCACAGAAGAATATTCAAGATTATCACTGAAAATGCATATCTCAGCTGGAAACCCAACGAAACCGAAGATATCGCAGTTTCCGCATGTCAAACGCACTGTGGAGTGCTGAAAACACCAGAAAACGTGTTTTTCGTATTCAATAGCACGAAAACAGCGATTTCGGTGATTCTCCACACTTGACACAGAAGAATCTCGACGATTATCACAGAAAATGCAAATCTCAGCTGGAAACCTAACGAAAACGAAGATATCGCAGTTTCCGCATGTCAAACGCACTGTGGAGTGCAGAAAACACCAGAAGACGTGTTTTTCGCATCAAATAGCACGGCAACAGCGATTTCAGTAATTCTGCATCCTTCTCACAGAAGAATATTCAAGATTATCACTGAAAATGCATATCTCAGCTGGAAACCCAACGAAACCGAAGATATCGCAGTTTCCGCATGTCAAACGCACTGTGGAGTGCTGAAAACACCAGAAAACGTGTTTTTCGTATTCAATAGCACGAAAACAGCGATTTCGGTGATTCTCCACACTTGACACAGAAGAATCTCGACGATTATCACAGAAAATGCAAATCTCAGCTGGATACCCAACGAAACCGAAGATATCGCAGTTTCCGCATGTCAAACGCACTGTGGAGTGCTGAAAACACCATAAAATGTGTTTCTCGCATTCAATACCACGAAAACAGCGATTTCGGTGATTCTGCACACTTGTCACAGAAGAATCATGAAGATTATCACAGAAAATGCGTATCTCAGCGGGAAACCCAACGAAACCGAAGATATCGCAGTTTCCGCATGTCAAACGCACTGTGGAGTGCTGAAAACACCAGAAAACGTGTTTCTCGCCTTCAATAGCACATAAACAGCGATTTCGGTGATTCTGCACACTTGTCACAGAAGAATCATGAAGATTATCACCGATAATGCGTATCTCAGCTGGAAACCCAACAAAACCGAAGATATCGCAGTTACCGCATGTCAAACGCACTGTGGAGTGCTGAAAACACCAGAAAACGTGTTTCTCGCATTCAATAGCATGAAATCAGCGATTTCGGTGATTCTGCACACTTGTCACAGAAGAATCTCGGCGATTATCAATGAAAATGCATATCTCAGCTGGAAACCCAACAAAACCGAAGATATCGCAGTTTCCGCATGTCAAACGCACTGTGGAGTGCTGAAAACACCATAAAATGTGTTTCTCGCATTCCATACCACGAAAACAGCGATTTCGGTGATTCTGCACACTTGTCACAGAAGAATCATGAAGATTATCACAGAAAATGCGTATCTCAGCGGGAAACCCAACGAAACCGAAGATATCGCAGTTTCCGCATGTCAAACGCACTGTGGAGTGCAGAAAACATCAGAAGACGTGTTTTTCGCATCGAATAGCACGACAACAGCGATTTCAGTAATTCTGCATCCTTCTCACAGAAGAATATTCAAGATTATCACTGAAAATGCATATCTCAGCTGGAAACCCAACGAAACCGAAGATATCGCAGTTTCCGCATGTCAAACGCACTGTGGAGTGCCGAAAACACCAGAAAACGTGTTTCTCGCATTCAATAGCACGAAAACAGCGATTTCGGTGATTCTGCACAGTTGTCACAGAAGAATCACGATGCTTATCACAGAAAATGCATACCTCAGCTGGAAACCCAACGAAACCGAAGATATCGCAGTTTCCGCATGTCAAACGCACTGAGTGTGCAGAAAACACCAGAAGACGTGTTTTTCGCATCAAATAGCACCACAACAGCGATTTCAGTAATTCTGCATCCTTCTCACAGAAGAATATTCAAGATTATCACTGAAAATGCATATCTCAGCTGGAAACCCAACGAATCCGAAGATATCGCAGTTTCCGCATGTCAAACGCACTGCGGAGTGCTGAAACCGCCAGAAAACGTGTTTCTCGCATTCAATAGCACATAAACAGCGATTTCGGTGATTCTGCACACTTGTCACAGAAGAATCATGAAGATTATCACCGAAAATGCGTATCTCAGCTGGAAACCCAACGAAACCGAAGATATCGCAGTTACCGCATGTCAAACGCACTGTGGAGTGCTGAAAACACCAGAAAACGTGTTTCTCGCATTCAATAGCACGAAATCAGCGATTTCGGTGATTCTGCACACTTGTCACAGAAGAATCTCGGCGATTATCAATGAAAATGCATATCTCAGCTGGAAACCCAGCGAAACCGAAGATATCGCAGTTTCCGCATGTCAGACGCACTGTGGAGTGCTGAAACCACCAGAAAACGTGTTTCTCGCATTCAATAGCACAAAAACAGCGATTTCGGTGATTCTGCACACCTGTCACAGAAGAATCTCGACGATTATCACAGGAAATGCGTATCTCAGCTGGAAACCCAACGAAACCGAAGATATCGCAGTTTCCGCATGTCAAACGCACTGTGGAGTGCTGAAAACACCAGAAAACGTGTTTCTCGCATTCAATAGCACATAAACAGCGATTTCGGTGATTCTGCACACTTGTCACAGAAGAATCATGAAGATTATCACCAAAAATGCGTATCTCAGCTGGAAACCCAACGAAACCGAAGATATCGCAGTTACCGCATGTCAAACGCACTGTGGAGTGCTGAAACCACCAGAAAACGTGTTTCTCGCATTCAATAGCACAAAAACAGCGATTTCGGTGATTCTGCACACTTGTCACAGAAGAATCTCGACGATTATCACAGAAAATGCAGATCTCAGCTGGAAACCCAACGAAAACGAAGATATCGCAGTTTCCGCCTGTCAAACGCACTGTGGAGTGCAGAAAACACCAGAAGACGTGTTTTTCGCATCAAATAGCACGACAACAGCGATTTCAGTAATTCTGCACACTTGTCACAGAAGAATCATGAAGATTATCACCGAAAATGCGTATCTCAGCTGGAAACCCAACGAAACCGAAGATATCGCAGTTTCCGCATGTCAAACGCACTGTGGAGTGCAGAAAACATCAGAAGACGTGTTTTTCGCATCAAATAGCACGACAACAGCGATTTCAGTAATTCTGCACACTTGTCACAGAAGAATCATGAAGCTTATCACAGAAAATGCATATCTCAGCTGGAAACCCAACGAAACCGAAGGTATCGCAGTTTCCGCATGTCAAACGCACTGTGGAGTGCAGAAAACACCAGAAGACGTGTTTTTCGCATCAAATAGCACGACAACAACGATTTCAGTAATTCTGCATCCTTCTCACAGAAGAATATTCAAGATTATCACTGAAAATGCATATCTCAGCTGGAAACCCAACGAAACCGAAGATATCGCAGTTTCCGCATGTCAAACGCACTGTGGAGTGCCGAAAACACCAGAAAACGTGTTTCTCGCATTCAATAGCACATAAACAGCGATTTCGGTGATTCTGCACACTTGTCACAGAAGAATCATGAAGATTATCACCGAAAATGCGTATCTCAGCTGGAAACCCAACGAAACCGAAGATATCGCAGTTACCGCATGTCAAACGCACTGTGGAGTGCTGAAAACACCAGAAAACGTGTTTCTCGCATTCAATAGCACGAAATCAGCGATTTCGGTGATTCTGCACACTTGTCACAGAAGAATCTCGGCGATTATCAATGAAAATGCATATCTCAGCTGGAAACCCAGCGAAACCGAAGATATCGCAGTTTCCGCATGTCAGACGCACTGTGGAGTGCTGAAACCACCAGAAAACGTGTTTCTCGCATTCAATAGCACAAAAACAGCGATTTCGGTGATTCTGCACACCTGTCACAGAAGAATCTCGACGATTATCACAGGAAATGCGTATCTCAGCTGGAAACCCAACGAAACCGAAGATATCGCAGTTTCCGCATGTCAAACGCACTGTGGAGTGCTGAAAACACCAGAAAACGTGTTTCTCGCATTCAATAGCGCATAAACAGCGATTTCGGTGATTCTGCACACTTGTCACAGAAGAATCATGAAGATTATCACCAAAAATGCGTATCTCAGCTGGAAACCCAACGAAACCGAAGATATCGCAGTTACCGCATGTCAAACGCACTGTTGAGTGCTGAAACCACCAGAAAACGTGTTTCTCGCATTCAATAGCACAAAAACAGCGATTTCGGTGATTCTGCACACTTGTCACAGAAGAATCTCGACGATTATCACAGAAAATGCAGATCTCAGCTGGAAACCCAACGAAAACGAAGATATCGCAGTTTCCGCATGTCAAACGCACTGTGGAGTGCTGAAAACACCAGAAAACGTGTTTTTCGTATTCAATAGCACGAAAACAGCGATTTCGGTGATTCTCCACACTTGACACAGAAGAATCTCGACGATTATCACAGAAAATGCAAATCTCAGCTGGATACCCAACGAAACCGAAGATATCGCAGTTTCCGCATGTCAAACGCACTGTGGAGTGCTGAAAACACCATAAAATGTGTTTCTCGCATACAATACCACGAAAACAGCGATTTCGGTGATTCTGCACACTTGTCACAGAAGAATCATGAAGATTATCACAGAAAATGCGTATCTCAGCGGGAAACCCAACGAAACCGAAGATATCGCAGTTTCCGCATGTCAAACGCACTGTGGAGTGCTGAAAACACCAGAAAACGTGTTTCTCGCATTCAATAGCACATAAACAGCGATTTCGGTGATTCTGCACACTTGTCACAGAAGAATCATGAAGATTATCACCGATAATGCGTATCTCAGCTGGAAACCCAACGAAACCGAAGATATCGCAGTTACCGCATGTCAAACGCACTGTGGAGTGCTGAAAACACCAGAAAACGTGTTACTCGCATTCAATAGCACGAAATCAGCGATTTCGGTGATTCTGCACACTTGTCACAGAAGAATCACGGCGATTATCAATGAAAATGCATATCTCAGCTGGAAACCCAACGAAACCGAAGATATCGCAGTTTCCGCATGTCAAACGCACTGTGGAGTGCAGAAAACATCAGAAGACGTGTTTTTCGCATCAAATAGCACGACAACAGCGATTTCAGTAATTCTGCACACTTGTCACAGAAGAATCATGAAGCTTATCACAGAAAATGCGTATCTCAGCTGGAAACCCAACGAAACCGAAGATATCGCAGTTTCCGCATGTCAAACGCACTGTGGAGTGCTGAAAACACCATAAAATGTGTTTCTCGCATTCAATAGCACGAAAACAGCGATTTCGGTGATTCTGCACACTTGTCACAGAAGAATCATGAAGATTATCACCGAAAATGCGTATCTCAGCTGGAAACCCAACGAAACCGAAGATATCGCAGTTTCCGCATGTCAAACGCACTGTGGAGTGCAGAAAACATCAGAAGACGTGTTTTTCGCATCAAATAGCACGACAACAGCGATTTCAGTAATTCTGCACACTTGTCACAGAAGAATCATGAAGCTTATCACAGAAAATGCATATCTCAGCTGGAAACCCAACGAAACCGAAGGTATCGCAGTTTCCGCATGTCAAACGCACTGTGGAGTGCAGAAAACACCAGAAGACGTGTTTTTCGCATCAAATAGCACGACAACAGCGATTTCAGTAATTCTGCATCCTTCTCACAGAAGAATATTCAAGATTATCACTGAAAATGCATATCTCAGCTGGAAACCCAACGAAACCGAAGATATCGCAGTTTCCGCATGTCAAACGCACTGTGGAGTGCCGAAAACACCAGAAAACGTGTTTCTCGCATTCAATAGCACAAAAACAGCGATTTCGGTGATTCTGCACACTTGTCACAGAATAATCATGAAGCTTATCACAGAAAATGCATATCTCAGCTGGAAACCCAACGAAACCGAAGGTATCGCAGTTTCCGCATGTCAAACGCACTGTGGAGTGCTGAAAACACCAGAAGACGTGTTTTTCGCATCAAATAGCACGACAACAGCGATTTCAGTAATTCTGCATCCTTCTCACAGAAGAATATTCAAGATTATCACTGAAAATGCATATCTCAGCTGGAAACCCAACGAAACCGAAGATATCGCAGTTTCCGCATGTCAAACGCACTGTGGAGTGCAGAAAACATCAGAAGACGTGTTTTTCGCATCAAATAGCACGACAACAGCGATTTCAGTAATTCTGCACACTTGTCACAGAAGAATCATGAAGATTATCACCGAAAATGCGTATCTCAGCTGGAAACCCAACGAAACCGAAGATATCGCAGTTACCGCATGTCAAACGCACTGTGGAGTGCTGAAACCACCAGAAAACGTGTTTCTCGCATTCAATAGCACAAAAACAGCGATTTCGGTGATTCTGCACACTTGTCACAGAAGAATCTCGACGATTATCACAGAAAATGCAGATCTCAGCTGGAAACCCAACGAAAACGAAGATATCGCAGTTTCCGCCTGTCAAACGCACTGTGGAGTGCAGAAAACACCAGAAGACGTGTTTTTCGCATCAAATAGCACGACAACAGCGATTTCAGTAATTCTGCACACTTGTCACAGAAGAATCATGAAGATTATCACCGAAAATGCGTATCTCAGCTGGAAACCCAACGAAACCGAAGATATCGCAGTTTCCGCATGTCAAACGCACTGTGGAGTGCAGAAAACATCAGAAGACGTGTTTTTCGCATCAAATAGCACGACAACAGCGATTTCAGTAATTCTGCACACTTGTCACAGAAGAATCATGAAGCTTATCACAGAAAATGCATATCTCAGCTGGAAACCCAACGAAACCGAAGGTATCGCAGTTTCCGCATGTCAAACGCACTGTGGAGTGCAGAAAACACCAGAAGACGTGTTTTTCGCATCAAATAGCACGACAACAACGATTTCAGTAATTCTGCATCCTTCTCACAGAAGAATATTCAAGATTATCACTGAAAATGCATATCTCAGCTGGAAACCCAACGAAACCGAAGATATCGCAGTTTCCGCATGTCAAACGCACTGTGGAGTGCCGAAAACACCAGAAAACGTGTTTCTCGCATTCAATAGCACATAAACAGCGATTTCGGTGATTCTGCACACTTGTCACAGAAGAATCATGAAGATTATCACCGAAAATGCGTATCTCAGCTGGAAACCCAACGAAACCGAAGATATCGCAGTTACCGCATGTCAAACGCACTGTGGAGTGCTGAAAACACCAGAAAACGTGTTTCTCGCATTCAATAGCACGAAATCAGCGATTTCGGTGATTCTGCACACTTGTCACAGAAGAATCTCGGCGATTATCAATGAAAATGCATATCTCAGCTGGAAACCCAGCGAAACCGAAGATATCGCAGTTTCCGCATGTCAGACGCACTGTGGAGTGCTGAAACCACCAGAAAACGTGTTTCTCGCATTCAATAGCACAAAAACAGCGATTTCGGTGATTCTGCACACCTGTCACAGAAGAATCTCGACGATTATCACAGGAAATGCGTATCTCAGCTGGAAACCCAACGAAACCGAAGATATCGCAGTTTCCGCATGTCAAACGCACTGTGGAGTGCTGAAAACACCAGAAAACGTGTTTCTCGCATTCAATAGCGCATAAACAGCGATTTCGGTGATTCTGCACACTTGTCACAGAAGAATCATGAAGATTATCACCAAAAATGCGTATCTCAGCTGGAAACCCAACGAAACCGAAGATATCGCAGTTACCGCATGTCAAACGCACTGTTGAGTGCTGAAACCACCAGAAAACGTGTTTCTCGCATTCAATAGCACAAAAACAGCGATTTCGGTGATTCTGCACACTTGTCACAGAAGAATCTCGACGATTATCACAGAAAATGCAGATCTCAGCTGGAAACCCAACGAAAACGAAGATATCGCAGTTTCCGCATGTCAAACGCACTGTGGAGTGCTGAAAACACCAGAAAACGTGTTTTTCGTATTCAATAGCACGAAAACAGCGATTTCGGTGATTCTCCACACTTGACACAGAAGAATCTCGACGATTATCACAGAAAATGCAAATCTCAGCTGGATACCCAACGAAACCGAAGATATCGCAGTTTCCGCATGTCAAACGCACTGTGGAGTGCTGAAAACACCATAAAATGTGTTTCTCGCATACAATACCACGAAAACAGCGATTTCGGTGATTCTGCACACTTGTCACAGAAGAATCATGAAGATTATCACAGAAAATGCGTATCTCAGCGGGAAACCCAACGAAACCGAAGATATCGCAGTTTCCGCATGTCAAACGCACTGTGGAGTGCTGAAAACACCAGAAAACGTGTTTCTCGCATTCAATAGCACATAAACAGCGATTTCGGTGATTCTGCACACTTGTCACAGAAGAATCATGAAGATTATCACCGATAATGCGTATCTCAGCTGGAAACCCAACGAAACCGAAGATATCGCAGTTACCGCATGTCAAACGCACTGTGGAGTGCTGAAAACACCAGAAAACGTGTTACTCGCATTCAATAGCACGAAATCAGCGATTTCGGTGATTCTGCACACTTGTCACAGAAGAATCACGGCGATTATCAATGAAAATGCATATCTCAGCTGGAAACCCAACGAAACCGAAGATATCGCAGTTTCCGCATGTCAAACGCACTGTGGAGTGCAGAAAACATCAGAAGACGTGTTTTTCGCATCAAATAGCACGACAACAGCGATTTCAGTAATTCTGCACACTTGTCACAGAAGAATCATGAAGCTTATCACAGAAAATGCGTATCTCAGCTGGAAACCCAACGAAACCGAAGATATCGCAGTTTCCGCATGTCAAACGCACTGTGGAGTGCTGAAAACACCATAAAATGTGTTTCTCGCATTCAATAGCACGAAAACAGCGATTTCGGTGATTCTGCACACTTGTCACAGAAGAATCATGAAGATTATCACCGAAAATGCGTATCTCAGCTGGAAACCCAACGAAACCGAAGATATCGCAGTTTCCGCATGTCAAACGCACTGTGGAGTGCAGAAAACATCAGAAGACGTGTTTTTCGCATCAAATAGCACGACAACAGCGATTTCAGTAATTCTGCACACTTGTCACAGAAGAATCATGAAGCTTATCACAGAAAATGCATATCTCAGCTGGAAACCCAACGAAACCGAAGGTATCGCAGTTTCCGCATGTCAAACGCACTGTGGAGTGCAGAAAACACCAGAAGACGTGTTTTTCGCATCAAATAGCACGACAACAGCGATTTCAGTAATTCTGCATCCTTCTCACAGAAGAATATTCAAGATTATCACTGAAAATGCATATCTCAGCTGGAAACCCAACGAAACCGAAGATATCGCAGTTTCCGCATGTCAAACGCACTGTGGAGTGCCGAAAACACCAGAAAACGTGTTTCTCGCATTCAATAGCACAAAAACAGCGATTTCGGTGATTCTGCACACTTGTCACAGAATAATCATGAAGCTTATCACAGAAAATGCATATCTCAGCTGGAAACCCAACGAAACCGAAGGTATCGCAGTTTCCGCATGTCAAACGCACTGTGGAGTGCTGAAAACACCAGAAGACGTGTTTTTCGCATCAAATAGCACGACAACAGCGATTTCAGTAATTCTGCATCCTTCTCACAGAAGAATATTCAAGATTATCACTGAAAATGCATATCTCAGCTGGAAACATAACGAAACCGAAGATATCGCAGTTTCCGCATGTCAAACGCACTGTGGAGTGCTGAAAACACCAGAAAACGTGTTTTTCGTATTCAATAGCACGAAAACAGCGACTTCGGTGATTCTCCACACTTGACACAGACGAATCTCGACGATTATCACAGAAAATGCAGATCTCAGCTGGAAACCCAACGAAAACGAAGATATCGCAGTTTCCGCATGTCAAACGCACTGTAGAGTGCAGAAAACACCAGAAGACGTGTTTTTCGCATCAAATAGCACGACAACAGCGATTTCAGTAATTCTGCATCCGTCTCACAGAAGAATATTCAAGATTATCACTGAAAATGCATATCTCAGCTGGAAACCCAACGAAACCGAAGATATCGCAGTTTCCGCATGTCAAACGCACTGTGGAGTGCTGAAAACACCAGAAAACGTGTTTTTCGTATTCAATAGCACGAAAACAGCGATTTCGGTGATTCTCCACACTTGACACAGAAGAATCTCGACGATTATCACAGAAAATGCAAATCTCAGCTGGAAACCTAACGAAAACGAAGATATCGCAGTTTCCGCATGTCAAACGCACTGTGGAGTGCAGAAAACACCAGAAGACGTGTTTTTCGCATCAAATAGCACGGCAACAGCGATTTCAGTAATTCTGCATCCTTCTCACAGAAGAATATTCAAGATTATCACTGAAAATGCATATCTCAGCTGGAAACCCAACGAAACCGAAGATATCGCAGTTTCCGCATGTCAAACGCACTGTGGAGTGCTGAAAACACCAGAAAACGTGTTCTTCGTATTCAATAGCACGAAAACAGCGATTTCGGTGATTCTCCACACTTGACACAGAAGAATCTCGACGATTATCACAGAAAATGCAAATCTCAGCTGGAAACCCAACGAAACCGAAGATATCGCAGTTTCCGCATGTCAAACGCACTGTGGAGTGCTGAAAACACCATAAAATGTGTTTCTCGCATTCAATACCACGAAAACAGCGATTTCGGTGATTCTGCACACTTGTCACAGAAGAATCATGAAGATTATCACAGAAAATGCGTATCTCAGCGGGAAACCCAAGGAAACCGAAGATATCGCAGTTTCCGCATGTCAAACGCACTGTGGAGTGCTGAAAACACCAGAAAACGTGTTTCTCCCATTCAATAGCACATAAACAGCGATTTCGGTGATTCTGCACACTTGTCACAGAAGAATCATGAAGATTATCACCGAAAATGCGTATCTCAGCTGGAAACCCAACGAAACCGAAGATATCGCAGTTACCGCATGTCAAACGCACTGTGGAGTGCTGAAAACACCAGAAAACGTGTTTCTCGCATTCAATAGCACGAAATCAGCGATTTCGGTGATTCTGCACACTTGTCACAGAAGAATCTCGGCGATTATCAATGAAAATGCATATCTCAGCTGGAAACCCAACGAAACCGAAGATATCGCAGTTTCCGCATGTCAAACGCACTGTGGAGTGCAGAAAACACCAGAAGACGTGTTTTTCGCATCAAATAGCACGACAACAGCGATTTCAGTAATTCTGCATCCGTCTCACAGAAGAATATTCAAGATTATCACTGAAAATGCATATCTCAGCTGGAAACCCAACGAAACCGAAGATATCGCAGTTTCCGCATGTCAAACGCACTGTGGAGTGCTGAAAACACCAGAAAACGTGTTTTTCGTATTCAATAGCACGATAACAGCGATTTCGGTGATTCTCCACACTTGACACAGACGAATCTCGACGATTATCACAGAAAATGCAGATCTCAGCTGGAAACCCAACGAAAACGAAGATATCGCAGTTTCCGCATGTCAAACGCACTGTAGAGTGCAGAAAACACCAGAAGACGTGTTTTTCGCATCAAATAGCACGACAACAGCGATTTCAGTAATTCTGCATCCGTCTCACAGAAGAATATTCAAGATTATCACTGAAAATGCATATCTCAGCTGGAAACACAACGAAACCGAAGATATCGCAGTTTCCGCATGTCAAACGCACTGTGGAGTGCTGAAAACTCCAGAAAACGTGTTTTTCGTATTCAATAGCACGGAAACAGCGATTTCGGTGATTCTCCACACTTGACACAGAAGAATCTCGACGATTATCACAGAAAATGCAAATCTCAGCTGGAAACCTAACGAAAACGAAGATATCGCAGTTTCCGCATGTCAAACGCACTGTGGAGTGCAGAAAACACCAGAAGACGTGTTTTTCGCATCAAATAGCACGGCAACAGCGATTTCAGTAATTCTGCATCCTTCTCACAGAAGAATATTCAAGATTATCACTGAAAATGCATATCTCAGCTGGAAACCCAACGAAACCGAAGATATCGCAGTTTCCGCATGTCAAACGCACTGTGGAGTGCTGAAAACACCAGAAAACGTGTTCTTCGTATTCAATAGCACGAAAACAGCGATTTCGGTGATTCTCCACACTTGACACAGAAGAATCTCGACGATTATCACAGAAAATGCAAATCTCAGCTGGAAACCCAACGAAACCGAAGATATCGCAGTTTCCGCATGTCAAACGCACTGTGGAGTGCTGAAAACACCATAAAATGTGTTTCTCGCATTCAATACCACGAAAACAGCGATTTCGGTGATTCTGCACACTTGTCACAGAAGAATCATGAAGATTATCACAGAAAATGCGTATCTCAGCGGGAAACCCAACGAAACCGAAGATATCGCAGTTTCCGCATGTCAAACGCACTGTGGAGTGCTGAAAACACCAGAAAACGTGTTTCTCGCATTCAATAGCACATAAACAGCGATTTCGGTGATTCTGCACACTTGTCACAGAAGAATCATGAAGATTATCACCGAAAATGCGTATCTCAGCTGGAAACCCAACGAAACCGAAAATATCGCAGTTACCGCATGTCAAACGCACTGTGGAGTGCTGAAAACACCAGAAAACGTGTTTCTCGCATTCAATAGCACGAAATCAGCGATTTCGGTGATTCTGCACACTTATCACAGAAGAATCTCGGCGATTATCAATGAAAATGCATATCTCAGCTGGAAACCCAACGAAACCGAAGATATCGCAGTTTCCGCATGTCAAACGCACTGTGGAGTGCTGAAACCACCAGAAAACGTGTTTCTCGCATTCAATAGCACAAAAACAGCGATTTCGGTGATTCTGCACACCTGTCACAGAAGAATCTCGACGATTATCACAGAAAATGCGTATCTCAGCTGGAAACCCAACGAAAACGAAGATATCGCAGTTTCCGCATGTCAAACGCACTGTAGAGTGCAGAAAACACCAGAAGACGTGTTTTTCGCATCAAATAGCACGACAACAGCGATTTCAGTAATTCTGCATCCGTCTCACAGAAGAATATTCAAGATTATCACTGAAAATGCATATCTCAGCTGGAAACCCAACGAAACCGAAGATATCGCAGTTTCCGCATGTCAAATGCACTGTGGAGTGCTGAAAACACCAGAAAACGTGTTTTTCGTATTCAATAGCACGAAAACAGCGATTTCGGTGATTCTCCACACTTGACACAGAAGAATCTCGACGATTATCACAGAAAATGCGTATCTCAGCTGGAAACCCAACGAAAACGAAGATATCGCAGTTTTCGCATGTCAAACGCACTGTAGAGTGCAGAAAACACCAGAAGACGTGTTTTTCGCATCAAATAGCACGACAACAGCGATTTCAGTAATTCTGCATCCGTCTCACAGAAGAATATTCAAGATTATCACTGAAAATGCATATCTCAGCTGGAAACCCAACGAAACCGAAGATATCGCAGTTTCCGCATGTCAAACGCACTGTGGAGTGCTGAAAACACCAGAAAACGTGTTTTTCGTATTCAATAGCACGAAAACAGCGACTTCGGTGATTCTCCACACTTGACACAGAAGAATCTCGACGATTATCACAGAAAATGCAAATCTCAGCTGGAAACCCAACGAAACCGAAGATATCGCAGTTTCCGCATGTCAAACGCACTGTGGAGTGCTGAAAACACCATAAAATGTGTTTCTCGCATTCAATACCACGAAAACAGCGATTTCGGTGATTCTGCACACTTGTCACTGAAGAATCATGAAGATTATCACAGAAAATGCGTATCTCAGCGGGAAACCCAACGAAACCGAAGATATCGCAGTTTCCGCATGTCAAACGCTCTGTGGAGTGCTGAAAACACCAGAAAACGTGTTTCTCGCATACAATAGCACATAAACAGCGATTTCGGTGATTCTGCACACTTGTCACAGAAGAATCATGAAGATTATCACCGAAAATGCGTATCTAAGCTGGAAACCCAACGAAACCGAAGATATCGCAGTTACCGCATGTCAAACGCACTGTGGAGTGCTGAAAACACCAGAAAACGTGTTTCTCGCATTCAATAGCACGAAATCAGCGATTTCGGTGATTCTGCACACTTGTCACAGAAGAATCTCGGCGATTATCATTGAAAATGCATATCTCAGCTGGAAACCCAACGAAACCGAAGATATCGCAGTTTCCGCATGTCAAACGCACTGTGGAGTGCTGAAACCACCAGAAAACGTGTTTCTCGCATTCAATAGCACAAAAACAGCGATTTCGGTGATTCTGCACACTTGTCACAGAAGAATCTCGACGATTATCACAGAAAATGTAGATCTCAGCTGGAAACCCATCGAAAACGAAGATATCGCAGTTTCCGCCTGTCAAACGCACTGTGGAGTGCAGAAAACACCAGAAGACGTGTTTTTCGCATCAAATAGCACGACAACAGCGATTTCAGTAATTCTGCACACTTGTCACAGAAGAATCATGAAGATTATCACCGAAAATGCGTATCTCAGCTGGAAACCCAACGAAACCGAAGATATCGCAGTTTCCGCATGTCAAACGCACTGTGGAGTGCTGAAAACACCATAAAATGTGTTTCTCGCATTCAATACCACGAAAACAGCGATTTCGGTGATTCTGCACACTTGTCACTGAAGAATCATGAAGATTATCACAGAAAATGCGTATCTCAGCGGGAAACCCAACGAAACCGAAGATATCGCAGTTTCCGCATGTCAAACGCTCTGTGGAGTGCTGAAAACACCAGAAAACGTGTTTCTCGCATACAATAGCACATAAACAGCGATTTCGGTGATTCTGCACACTTGTCACAGAAGAATCATGAAGATTATCACCGAAAATGCGTATCTAAGCTGGAAACCCAACGAAACCGAAGATATCGCAGTTACCGCATGTCAAACGCACTGTGGAGTGCTGAAAACACCAGAAAACGTGTTTCTCGCATTCAATAGCACGAAATCAGCGATTTCGGTGATTCTGCACACTTGTCACAGAAGAATCTCGGCGATTATCATTGAAAATGCATATCTCAGCTGGAAACCCAACGAAACCGAAGATATCGCAGTTTCCGCATGTCAAACGCACTGTGGAGTGCTGAAACCACCAGAAAACGTGTTTCTCGCATTCAATAGCACAAAAACAGCGATTTCGGTGATTCTGCACACTTGTCACAGAAGAATCTCGACGATTATCACAGAAAATGTAGATCTCAGCTGGAAACCCATCGAAAACGAAGATATCGCAGTTTCCGCCTGTCAAACGCACTGTGGAGTGCAGAAAACACCAGAAGACGTGTTTTTCGCATCAAATAGCACGACAACAGCGATTTCAGTAATTCTGCACACTTGTCACAGAAGAATCATGAAGATTATCACCGAAAATGCGTATCTCAGCTGGAAACCCAACGAAACCGAAGATATCGCAGTTTCCGCATGTCAAACGCACTGTGGAGTGCAGAAAACATCAGAAGACGTGTTTGTCGCATCAAATAGCACGACAACAGCGATTTCAGTAATTCTGCACACTTGTCACAGAAGAATCATTAAGCTTATCACAGAAAATGCATATCTCAGCTGGAAACCCAACGAAACCGAAGGTATCGCAGTTTCCGCATGTCAAACGCACTGTGGAGTGCAGAAAACACCAGAAGACGTGTTTGTCGCATCAAATAGCACGACAACAGCGATTTCAGTAATTCTGCATCCTTCTCACAGAAGAATATTCAAGATTATCACTGAAAATGCATATCTCAGCTGGAAACCCAACGAAACCGAAGATATCGCAGTTTCCGCATGTCAAACGCACTGTGGAGTGCCGAAAACACCAGAAAACGTGTTTCTCGCATTCAATAGCACAAAAACAGCGATTTCGGTGATTCTGCACACTTGTCACAGAATAATCATGAAGCTTATCACAGAAAATGCATATCTCAGCTGGAAACCCAACGAAACCGAAGGTATCGCAGTTTCCGCATGTCAAACGCACTGTGGAGTGCAGAAAACACCAGAAGACGTGTTTTTCGCATCAAATAGCACGGCAACAGCGATTTCAGTAATTCTGCATCCTTCTCACAGACGAATATTCAAGATTATCACTGAAAATGCATATCTCAGCTGGAAACCCAACGAAACCGAAGATATCGCAGTTTCCGCATGTCAAACGCACTGTGGAGTTCTCAAAACACCAGAAAACGTGTTTCTCGCATTCAATAGCACAAAAACAGCGATTTCGGTGATTCTGCACACTTGTCACAGATGAATCTCGACGATTATCACAGAAAATGCAGATCTCAGCTGGAAACCCAACGAAAACGAAGATATCACAGTTTCCGCCTGTCAAACGCACTGTGGAGTGCAGAAAACACCAGAAGACGTGTTTTTCGCATCAAATAGCACGGCAACAGCGATTTCAGTAATTCTGCATCCTTCTCACCGACGAATATTCAAGATTATCACTGAAAATGCATATCTCAGCTGGAAACCCAACGAAACCGAAGATATCGCAGTTTCCGCATGTCAAACGCACTGTGGAGTGCTGAAAACACCAGAAAACGTGTTTCTCGCATTCAATAGCACAAAAACAGCGATTTCGGTGATTCTGCACACTTGTCACAGAAGAATCTCGACGATTATCACAGAAAATGCAGATCTCAGCTGGAAACCCAACGAAAACGAAGATATCGCAGTTTCCGCCTGTCAAACGCACTGTGGAGTGCAGAAAACACCAGAAGACGTGTTTCTCGCATCAAATAGCACGACAACAGCGATTTCAGTAATTCTGCATCCTTCTCACAGAAGAATATTCAAGATTATCACTGAAAATGCATATCTCAGCTGGAAACCCAACGAAACCGAAGATATCGCAGTATCCGCATGTCAAACGCACTGTGGAGTGCTGAAAACACCATAAAATGTGTTTCTTGCATTCAATAGCACGAAAACAGCGATTTCGGTGATTCTGCACACTTGTCACAGAAGAATCATGAAGATTATCACCGAAAATGCGTATCTCAGCTGGAAACCCAACGAAACCGAAGATATCGCAGTTTCCGCATGTCAAACGCACTGTGGAGTGCAGAAAACATCAGAAGACGTGTTTTTCGCATCAAATAGCACGACAACAGCGATTTCAGTAATTCTGCACACTTGTCACAGAAGAATCATGAAGCTTATCACAGAAAATGCATATCTCAGCTGGAAACCCAACGAAACCGAAGGTATCGCAGTTTCCGCATGTCAAACGCACTGTGGAGTGCAGAAAACACCAGAAGACGTGTTTTTCGCATCAAATAGCACGACAACAGCGATTTCAGTAATTCTGCATCCTTCTCACAGAAGAATATTCAAGATTATCACTGAAAATGCATATCTCAGCTGGAAACCCAACGAAACCGCAGATATCGCGGTTTCCGTATGTCAAACGCACTGTCGAGTGCTGAAAACACCAGAAGACGTGTTTTTCGCATCAAATAGCACGACAACAGCGATTTCAGTAATTCTGCATCCTTCTCACAGAAGAATATTCAAGATTATCACTGAAAATGCATATCTCAGCTGGAAACCCAACGAAACCGAAGATATCGCAGTTTCCGCATGTCAAACGCACTGTGGAGTGCTGAAAACACCAGAAAACGTGTTTTTCGTATTCAATAGCACGAAAACAGCGATTTCGGTGATTCTCCACACTTGACACAGAAGAATCTCGACGATTATCACAGAAAATGCAAATCTCAGCTGGAAACACAACGAAACCGAAGATATCGCAGTTTCCGCATGTCAAACGCACTGTGGAGTGCTGAAAACACCATAAAATGTGTTTCTCGCATTCAATACCACGAAAACAGCGATTTCGGTGATTCTGCACACTTGTCACAGAAGAATCATGAAGATTATCACAGAAAATGCGTACCTCAGCGGGAAACCCAACGAAACCGAAGATATCGCAGTTTCCGCATGTCAAACGCACTGTGGAGTGCTGAAAACACCAGAAAACGTGTTTCTCGCATTCAATAGCACATAAACAGCGATTTCGGTGATTCTGCACACTTGTCACAGAAGAATCATGAAGATTATCACCGAAAATGCGTATCTCAGTTGGAAACCCAACGAAACCGAAGATATCGCAGTTACCGCATGTCAAACGCACTGTGGAGTGCTGAAAACACCAGAAAACGTGTTTCTCGCATTCAATAGCACGAAATCAGCGATTTCGGTGATTCTGCACACTTGTCACAGAAGAATCTCGGCGATTATCAATGAAAATGCATATCTCAGCTGGAAACCCAACGAAACCGAAGATATCGCAGTTTCCGCATGTCAAACGCACTGTGGAGTGCTGAAACCACCAGAAAACGTGTTTCTCGCATTCAATAGCACAAAAACAGCGATTTCGGTGATTCTGCACACCTGTCACAGAAGAATCTCGACGATTATCACAGAAAATGCGTATCTCAGCTGGAAACCCAACGAAACCGAAGATATCGCAGTTTCCGCATGTCAAACGCACTGTGGAGTGCAGAAAACACCAGAAGACGTGTTTTTCGCATCAAATAGCACGACAACAGCGATTTCAGTAATTCTGCATCCTTCTCACAGAAGAATATTCAAGATTATCACTGAAAATGCATATCTCAGCTGGAAACCCAACGAAACCGCAGATATCGCGGTTTCCGTATGTCAAACGCACTGTCGAGTGCTGAAAACACCAGAAGACGTGTTTTTCGCATCAAATAGCACGACAACAGCGATTTCAGTAATTCTGCATCCTTCTCACAGAAGAATATTCAAGATTATCACTGAAAATGCATATCTCAGCTGGAAACCCAACGAAACCGAAGATATCGCAGTTTCCGCATGTCAAACGCACTGTGGAGTGCTGAAAACACCAGAAAATGTGTTTTTCGTATTCAATAGCACGAAAACAGCGATTTCGGTGATTCTCCACACTTGACACAGAAGAATCTCGACGATTATCACAGAAAATGCAAATCTCAGCTGGAAACCTAACGAAAACGAAGATATCGCAGTTTCCGCATGTCAAACGCACTGTGGAGTGCAGAAAACACCAGAAGACGTGTTTTTCGCATCAAATAGCACGGCAACAGCGATTTCAGTAATTCTGCATCCTTCTCACAGACGAATATTCAAGATTATCACTGAAAATGCATATCTCAGCTGGAAACCCAACGAAACCGAAGATATCGCAGTTTCCGCATGTCAAACGCACTGTGGAGTGCTGAAAACACCAGAAAACGTGTTTTTCGTATTCAATAGCACGAAAACAGCGATTTCGGTGATTCTCCACACTTGACACAGAAGAATCTCGACGATTATCACAGAAAATGCAAATCTCAGCTGGAAACACAACGAAACCGAAGATATCGCAGTTTCCGCATGTCAAACGCACTGTGGAGTGCTGAAAACACCATAAAATGTGTTTCTCGCATTCAATACCACGAAAACAGCGATTTCGGTGATTCTGCACACTTGTCACAGAAGAATCATGAAGATTATCACAGAAAATGCGTACCTCAGCGGGAAACCCAACGAAACCGAAGATATCGCAGTTTCCGCATGTCAAACGCACTGTGGAGTGCTGAAAACACCAGAAAACGTGTTTCTCGCATTCAATAGCACATAAACAGCGATTTCGGTGATTCTGCACACTTGTCACAGAAGAATCATGAAGATTATCACCGAAAATGCGTATCTCAGTTGGAAACCCAACGAAACCGAAGATATCGCAGTTACCGCATGTCAAACGCACTGTGGAGTGCTGAAAACACCAGAAAACGTGTTTCTCGCATTCAATAGCACGAAATCAGCGATTTCGGTGATTCTGCACACTTGTCACAGAAGAATCTCGGCGATTATCAATGAAAATGCATATCTCAGCTGGAAACCCAACGAAACCGAAGATATCGCAGTTTCCGCATGTCAAACGCACTGTGGAGTGCTGAAACCACCAGAAAACGTGTTTCTCGCATTCAATAGCACAAAAACAGCGATTTCGGTGATTCTGCACACCTGTCACAGAAGAATCTCGACGATTATCACAGAAAATGCGTATCTCAGCTGGAAACCCAACGAAACCGAAGATATCGCAGTTTCCGCATGTCAAACGCACTGTGGAGTGCTGAAAACACCAGAAAACGTGTTTCTCGCATTCAATAGCACATAAACAGCGATTTCGGTGATTCTGCACACTTGTCACAGAAGAATCATGAAGATTATCACCAAAAATGCGTATCTCAGCTGGAAACCCAACGAAACCGAAGATATCGCAGTTTCCGCCTGTCAAACGCACTGTGGAGTGCAGAAAACACCAGAAGACGTGTTTTTCGCATCAAATAGCACGACAACAGCGATTTCAGTAATTCTGCACACTTGTCACAGAAGAATCATGAAGATTATCACCGAAAATGCGTATCTCAGCTGGAAACCCAACGAAACCGAAGATATCGCAGTTTCCGCATGTCAAACGCACTGTGGAGTGCAGAAAACATCAGAAGACGTGTTTTTCGCATCAAATAGCACGACAACAGCGATTTCAGTAATTCTGCACACTTGTCACAGAAGAATCATGAAGCTTATCACAGAAAATGCATATCTCAGCTGGAAACCCAACGAAACCGAAGGTATCGCAGTTTCCGCATGTCAAACGCACTGTGGAGTGCAGAAAACATCAGAAGACGTGTTTTTCGCATCAAATAGCACGACAACAGCGATTTCAGTAATTCTGCACACTTGTCACAGAAGAATCATGAAGCTTATCACAGAAAATGCATATCTCAGCTGGAAACCCAACGAAACCGAAGGTATCGCAGTTTCCGCATGTCAAACGCACTGTGGAGTGCAGAAAACACCAGAAGACGTGTTTTTCGCATCAAATAGCACGACAACAGCGATTTCAGTAATTCTGCATCCTTCTCACAGAAGAATATTCAAGATTATCACTGAAAATGCATATCTCAGCTGGAAACCCAACGAAACCGCAGATATCGCGGTTTCCGTATGTCAAACGCACTGTCGAGTGCTGAAAACACCAGAAGACGTGTTTTTCGCATCAAATAGCACGACAACAGCGATTTCAGTAATTCTGCATCCTTCTCACAGAAGAATATTCAAGATTATCACTGAAAATGCATATCTCAGCTGGAAACCCAACGAAACCGAAGATATCGCAGTTTCCGCATGTCAAACGCACTGTGGAGTGCTGAAAACACCAGAAAATGTGTTTCTCGCATTCAATACCACGAAAACAGCGATTTCGGTGATTCTGCACACTTGTCACAGAAGAATCATGAAGATTATCACAGAAAATGCGTACCTCAGCGGGAAACCCAACGAAACCGAAGATATCGCAGTTTCCGCATGTCAAACGCACTGTGGAGTGCTGAAAACACCAGAAAACGTGTTTCTCGCATTCAATAGCACATAAACAGCGATTTCGGTGATTCTGCACACTTGTCACAGAAGAATCATGAAGATTATCACCGAAAATGCGTATCTCAGCTGGAAACCCAACGAAACCGAAGATATCGCAGTTACCGCATGTCAAACGCACTGTGGAGTGCTGAAAACACCAGAAAACGTGTTTCTCGCATTCAATAGCACGAAATCAGCGATTTCGGTGATTCTGCACACTTGTCACAGAAGAATCTCGGCGATTATCAATGAAAATGCATATCTCAGCTGGAAACCCAACGAAACCGAAGATATCGCAGTTTCCGCATGTCAAACGCACTGTGGAGTGCTGAAACCACCAGAAAACGTGTTTCTCGCATTCAATAGCACAAAAACAGCGATTTCGGTGATTCTGCACACCTGTCACAGAAGAATCTCGACGATTATCACAGAAAATGCGTATCTCAGCTGGAAACCCAACGAAACCGAAGATATCGCAGTTTCCGCATGTCAAACGCACTGTGGAGTGCTGAAAACACCAGAAAACGTGTTTCTCGCATTCAATAGCACATAAACAGCGATTTCGGTGATTCTGCACACTTGTCACAGAAGAATCATGAAGATTATCACCAAAAATGCGTATCTCAGCTGGAAACCCAACGAAACCGAAGATATCGCAGTTTCCGCCGGTCAAACGCACTGTGGAGTGCAGAAAACACCAGAAGACGTGTTTTTCGCATCAAATAGCACGACAACAGCGATTTCAGTAATTCTGCACACTTGTCACAGAAGAATCATGAAGATTATCACCGAAAATGCGTATCTCAGCTGGAAACCCAACGAAACCGAAGATATCGCAGTTTCCGCATGTCAAACGCACTGTGGAGTGCAGAAAACATCAGAAGACGTGTTTTTCGCATCAAATAGCACGACAACAGCGATTTCAGTAATTCTGCACACTTGTCACAGAAGAATCATGAAGCTTATCACTGAAAATGCATATCTCAGCTGGAAACCCAACGAAACCGAAGGTATCGCAGTTTCCGCATGTCAAACGCACTGCGGAGTGCAGAAAACAACAGAAGACGTGTTTTTCGCATCAAATAGCACGACAACAGCGATTTCAGTAATTCTGCACACTTGTCACAGAAGAATCATGAAGATTATCACCGAAAATGCGTATCTCAGCTGGAAACCCAACGAAACCGAAGATATCGCAGTTTCCGCATGTCAAACGCACTGTGGAGTGCAGAAAACATCAGAAGACGTGTTTTTCGCATCAAATTGCACGACAACAGCGATTTCAGTAATTCTGCACACTTGTCACAGAAGAATCATGAAGCTTATCACAGAAAATGCATATCTCAGCTGGAAACCCAACGAAACCGAAGGTATCGCAGTTTCCGCATGTCAAACGCACTGTGGAGTGCAGAAAACATCAGAAGACGTGTTTTTCGCATCAAATAGCACGACAACAGCGATTTCAGTAATTCTGCACACTTGTCACAGAAGAATCATGAAGCTTATCACAGAAAATGCATATCTCAGCTGGAAACCCAACGAAACCGAAGGTATCGCAGTTTCCGCATGTCAAACGCACTGTGGAGTGCAGAAAACACCAGAAGACGTGTTTTTCGCATCAAATAGCACGACAACAGCGATTTCAGTAATTCTGCATCCTTCTCACAGAAGAATATTCAAGATTATCACTGAAAATGCATATCTCAGCTGGAAACCCAACGAAACCGCAGATATCGCGGTTTCCGTATGTCAAACGCACTGTCGAGTGCTGAAAACACCAGAAGACGTGTTTTTCGCATCAAATAGCACGACAACAGCGATTTCAGTAATTCTGCATCCTTCTCACAGAAGAATATTCAAGATTATCACTGAAAATGCATATCTCAGCTGGAAACCCAACGAAACCGAAGATATCGCAGTTTCCGCATGTCAAACGCACTGTGGAGTGCTGAAAACACCAGAAAATGTGTTTCTCGCATTCAATACCACGAAAACAGCGATTTCGGTGATTCTGCACACTTGTCACAGAAGAATCATGAAGATTATCACAGAAAATGCGTACCTCAGCGGGAAACCCAACGAAACCGAAGATATCGCAGTTTCCGCATGTCAAACGCACTGTGGAGTGCTGAAAACACCAGAAAACGTGTTTCTCGCATTCAATAGCACATAAACAGCGATTTCGGTGATTCTGCACACTTGTCACAGAAGAATCATGAAGATTATCACCGAAAATGCGTATCTCAGCTGGAAACCCAACGAAACCGAAGATATCGCAGTTACCGCATGTCAAACGCACTGTGGGGTGCTGAAAACACCAGAAAACGTGTTTCTCGCATTCAATAGCACGAAATCAGCGATTTCGCTGATTCTGCACACTTGTCACAGAAGAATCTCGGCGATTATCAATGAAAATGCATATCTCAGCTGGAAACCCAACGAAACCGAAGATATCGCAGTTTCCGCATGTCAAACGCACTGTGGAGTGCTGAAACCACCAGAAAACGTGTTTCTCGCATTCAATAGCACAAAAACAGCGATTTCGGTGATTCTGCACACCTGTCACAGAAGAATCTCGACGATTATCACAGAAAATGCGTATCTCAGCTGGAAACCCAACGAAACCGAAGATATCGCAGTTTCCGCATGTCAAACGCACTGTGGAGTGCTGAAAACACCAGAAAACGTGTTTCTCGCATTCAATAGCACATAAACAGCGATTTCGGTGATTCTGCACACATGTCACAGAAGAATCATGAAGATTATCACCAAAAATGCGTATCTCAGCTGGAAACCCAACGAAACCGAAGATATCGCAGTTTCCGCCTGTCAAACGCACTGTGGAGTGCAGAAAACACCAGAAGACGTGTTTTTCGCATCAAATAGCACGACAACAGCGATTTCAGTAATTCTGCACACTTGTCACAGAAGAATCATGAAGATTATCACCGAAAATGCGTATCTCAGCTGGAAACCCAACGAAACCGAAGATATCGCAGTTTCCGCATGTCAAACGCACTGTGGAGTGCAGAAAACATCAGAAGACGTGTTTTTCGCATCAAATAGCACGACAACAGCGATTTCAGTAATTCTGCACACTTGTCACAGAAGAATCATGAAGCTTATCACAGAAAATGCATATCTCAGCTGGAAACCCAACGAAACCGAAGGTATCGCAGTTTCCGCATGTCAAACGCACTGCGGAGTGCAGAAAACACCAGAAGACGTGTTTTTCGCATCAAATAGCACGACAACAGCGATTTCAGTAATTCTGCACACTTGTCACAGAAGAATCATGAAGATTAACACCGAAAATGCGTATCTCAGCTGGAAACCCAACGAAACCGAAGATATCGCAGTTTCCGCATGTCAAACGCACTGTGGAGTGCAGAAAACATCAGAAGACGTGTTTTTCGCATCAAATAGCACGACAACAGCGATTTCAGTAATTCTGCACACTTGTCACAGAAGAATCATGAAGCTTATCACAGAAAATGCATATCTCAGCTGGAAACCCAACGAAACCGAAGGTATCGCAGTTTCCGCATGTCAAACGCACTGCGGAGTGCAGAAAACACCAGAAGACGTGTTTTTCGCATCAAATAGCACGACAACAGCGATTTCAGTAATTCAGCATCCTTCTCACAGAAGAATATTCAAGATTATCACTGAAAATGCACATCTCAGCTGGAAACCCAACGAAACCGAAGATATCGCAGTTTCCGCATGTCAAACGCACTGTGGAGTGCCGAAAACACCAGAAAACGTGTTTCTCGCATTCAATAGCACAAAAACAGCGATTTCGGTGATTCTGCACACTTGTCACAGAATAATCATGAAGCTTATCACAGAAAATGCATATCTCCGCTGGAAACCCAACGAAACCGAAGGTATCGCAGTTTCCGCATGTCAAACGCACTGTGGAGTGCAGAAAACACCAGAAGACGTGTTTTTCGCATCAAATAGCACGACAACAGCGATTTCAGTAATTCTGCATCCTTCTCACAGAAGAATATTCAAGATTATCACTGAAAATGCATATCTCAGCTGGAAACCCAACGAAACCGAAGATATCGCAGTTTCCGCATGTCAAACGCACTGTGGAGTGCTGAAAACACCAGAAAACGTGTTTTTCGTATTCAATAGCACGAAAACAGCGATTTCGGTGATTCTCCACACTTGACACAGAAGAATCTCGACGATTATCACAGAAAATGCAAATCTCAGCTGGAAACCTAACGAAACCGAAGATATCGCAGTTTCCGCATGTCAAACGCACTGTGGAGTGCTGAAAACACCAGAAAACGAGTTTCTCGCATTCAATAGCACATAAACAGCGATTTCGGTGATTCTGCACACTTGTCACAGAAGAATCATGAAGATTATCACCAAAAATGCGTATCTCAGCTGGAAACCCAACGAAACCGAAGATATCGCAGTTACCGCATGTCAAACGCACTGTGGAGTGCTGAAACCACCAGAAAACGTGTTTCTCGCATTCAATAGCACATAAACAGCGATTTCGGTGATTCTGCACACTTGTCACAGAAGAATCTCGACGATTATCACAGAAAATGCAGATCTCAGCTGGAAACCCAACGAAACCGAAGATATCGCAGTTTCCGCATGACAAACGCACTGTGGAGTGCTGAAAGCACCATAAAATGTGTTTCTCGCATTCAATAGCACGAAAACAGCGATTTCGGTGATTCTGCACACCTGTCACAGAAGAATCTCGACGATTATCACAGAAAATGCAGATCTCAGCTGGAAACCCAACGAAACCGAAGATATCGCAGTTTCCGCATGACAAACGCACTGTGGAGTGCTGAAAGCACCATAAAATGTGTTTCTCGCATTCAATAGCACGAAAACAGCGATTTCGGTGATTCTGCACACTTGTCACAGAAGAATCATGAAGATTATCACCGAAAATGCGTAGCTCAGCTGGAAACCCAACGAAACCGAAGATATCGCAGTTTCCGCATGACAAACGCACTGTGGAGTGCTGAAAGCACCATAAAATGTGTTTTTCGCATCAAATAGCACGACAACAGCGATTTCAGTAATTCTGCACACTTGTCACAGAAGAATCATGAAGATTATCACCGAAAATGCGTATCTCAGCTGGAAACCCAACGAAACCGAAGATATCGCAGTTTCCGCATGTCAAACGCACTGTGGAGTGCAGAAAACATCAGAAGACGTGTTTTTCGCATCAAATAGCACGACAACAGCGATTTCAGTAATTCTGCAACCTTCTCACCGAAGAATATTCAAGATTATCACTGAAAATGCATATCTCAGCTGGAAACCCCACGAAAACGAAGATATCGCAGTTTCCGCATATCAAAAGCACAGTGGAGTGCTGAAAACACCAGAAAACGTGTTTTTCGTATTCAATAGCACGAAAACAGCGATTTCGGTGATTCTGCACACTTGTCACAGAAGAATCATGAAGATTATCACCGAAAATGCGTAGCTCAGCTGGAAACCCAACGAAACCGAAGATATCGCAGTTTCCGCATGTCAAACGCACTGTGGAGTGCTGAAAACACCAGAAAACGTGTTTTTCGTATTCAATAGCACGAAAACAGCGATTTCGGTGATTCTCCACACTTGACACAGAAAAATCTCGACGATTATCACAGAAAATGCAAATCTCAGCTGCAAACCCAAAGAAACCGCAGATATCGCAGTTCCTGCATTTCAAACGCACTGTGGAGTGCAGAAAACACCAGAAGACGTGTTTTTCGCATCAAGTAGCACGACAACAGCGATTTCAGTAATTCTGCATCCTTCTCACAGAAGAATATTCAAGATTATCACTGAAAATGCATATCTCAGCTGGAAACCCAACGAAACCGAAGGTATCGCAGTTTCCGCATGTCAAACGCACTGTGGAGTGCAGAAAACACCAGAAGACGTGTTTTTCGCATCAAATAGCACGACAACAGCGATTTCAGTAATTCTGCATCCTTCTCACAGAAGAATATTCAAGATTATCACTGAAAATGCATATCTCAGCTGGAAACCCAACGAAACCGCAGATATCGCGGTTTCCGTATGTCAAACGCACTGTCGAGTGCTGAAAACACCAGAAGACGTGTTTTTCGCATCAAATAGCACGACAACAGCGATTTCAGTAATTCTGCATCCTTCTCACAGAAGAATATTCAAGATTATCACTGAAAATGCATATCTCAGCTGGAAACCCAACGAAACCGAAGATATCGCAGTTTCCGCATGTCAAACGCACTGTGGAGTGCTGAAAACACCAGAAAATGTGTTTCTCGCATTCAATACCACGAAAACAGCGATTTCGGTGATTCTGCACACTTGTCACAGAAGAATCATGAAGATTATCACAGAAAATGCGTACCTCAGCGGGAAACCCAACGAAACCGAAGATATCGCAGTTTCCGCATGTCAAACGCACTGTGGAGTGCTGAAAACACCAGAAAACGTGTTTCTCGCATTCAATAGCACATAAACAGCGATTTCGGTGATTCTGCACACTTGTCACAGAAGAATCATGAAGATTATCACCGAAAATGCGTATCTCAGCTGGAAACCCAACGAAACCGAAGATATCGCAGTTACCGCATGTCAAACGCACTGTGGGGTGCTGAAAACACCAGAAAACGTGTTTCTCGCATTCAATAGCACGAAATCAGCGATTTCGCTGATTCTGCACACTTGTCACAGAAGAATCTCGGCGATTATCAATGAAAATGCATATCTCAGCTGGAAACCCAACGAAACCGAAGATATCGCAGTTTCCGCATGTCAAACGCACTGTGGAGTGCTGAAACCACCAGAAAACGTGTTTCTCGCATTCAATAGCACAAAAACAGCGATTTCGGTGATTCTGCACACCTGTCACAGAAGAATCTCGACGATTATCACAGAAAATGCGTATCTCAGCTGGAAACCCAACGAAACCGAAGATATCGCAGTTTCCGCATGTCAAACGCACTGTGGAGTGCTGAAAACACCAGAAAACGTGTTTCTCGCATTCAATAGCACATAAACAGCGATTTCGGTGATTCTGCACACATGTCACAGAAGAATCATGAAGATTATCACCAAAAATGCGTATCTCAGCTGGAAACCCAACGAAACCGAAGATATCGCAGTTTCCGCCTGTCAAACGCACTGTGGAGTGCAGAAAACACCAGAAGACGTGTTTTTCGCATCAAATAGCACGACAACAGCGATTTCAGTAATTCTGCACACTTGTCACAGAAGAATCATGAAGATTATCACCGAAAATGCGTATCTCAGCTGGAAACCCAACGAAACCGAAGATATCGCAGTTTCCGCATGTCAAACGCACTGTGGAGTGCAGAAAACATCAGAAGACGTGTTTTTCGCATCAAATAGCACGACAACAGCGATTTCAGTAATTCTGCACACTTGTCACAGAAGAATCATGAAGCTTATCACAGAAAATGCATATCTCAGCTGGAAACCCAACGAAACCGAAGGTATCGCAGTTTCCGCATGTCAAACGCACTGCGGAGTGCAGAAAACACCAGAAGACGTGTTTTTCGCATCAAATAGCACGACAACAGCGATTTCAGTAATTCTGCACACTTGTCACAGAAGAATCATGAAGATTAACACCGAAAATGCGTATCTCAGCTGGAAACCCAACGAAACCGAAGATATCGCAGTTTCCGCATGTCAAACGCACTGTGGAGTGCAGAAAACATCAGAAGACGTGTTTTTCGCATCAAATAGCACGACAACAGCGATTTCAGTAATTCTGCACACTTGTCACAGAAGAATCATGAAGCTTATCACAGAAAATGCATATCTCAGCTGGAAACCCAACGAAACCGAAGGTATCGCAGTTTCCGCATGTCAAACGCACTGCGGAGTGCAGAAAACACCAGAAGACGTGTTTTTCGCATCAAATAGCACGACAACAGCGATTTCAGTAATTCAGCATCCTTCTCACAGAAGAATATTCAAGATTATCACTGAAAATGCACATCTCAGCTGGAAACCCAACGAAACCGAAGATATCGCAGTTTCCGCATGTCAAACGCACTGTGGAGTGCCGAAAACACCAGAAAACGTGTTTCTCGCATTCAATAGCACAAAAACAGCGATTTCGGTGATTCTGCACACTTGTCACAGAATAATCATGAAGCTTATCACAGAAAATGCATATCTCCGCTGGAAACCCAACGAAACCGAAGGTATCGCAGTTTCCGCATGTCAAACGCACTGTGGAGTGCAGAAAACACCAGAAGACGTGTTTTTCGCATCAAATAGCACGACAACAGCGATTTCAGTAATTCTGCATCCTTCTCACAGAAGAATATTCAAGATTATCACTGAAAATGCATATCTCAGCTGGAAACCCAACGAAACCGAAGATATCGCAGTTTCCGCATGTCAAACGCACTGTGGAGTGCTGAAAACACCAGAAAACGTGTTTTTCGTATTCAATAGCACGAAAACAGCGATTTCGGTGATTCTCCACACTTGACACAGAAGAATCTCGACGATTATCACAGAAAATGCAAATCTCAGCTGGAAACCTAACGAAACCGAAGATATCGCAGTTTCCGCATGTCAAACGCACTGTGGAGTGCTGAAAACACCAGAAAACGAGTTTCTCGCATTCAATAGCACATAAACAGCGATTTCGGTGATTCTGCACACTTGTCACAGAAGAATCATGAAGATTATCACCAAAAATGCGTATCTCAGCTGGAAACCCAACGAAACCGAAGATATCGCAGTTACCGCATGTCAAACGCACTGTGGAGTGCTGAAACCACCAGAAAACGTGTTTCTCGCATTCAATAGCACATAAACAGCGATTTCGGTGATTCTGCACACTTGTCACAGAAGAATCTCGACGATTATCACAGAAAATGCAGATCTCAGCTGGAAACCCAACGAAACCGAAGATATCGCAGTTTCCGCATGACAAACGCACTGTGGAGTGCTGAAAGCACCATAAAATGTGTTTCTCGCATTCAATAGCACGAAAACAGCGATTTCGGTGATTCTGCACACCTGTCACAGAAGAATCTCGACGATTATCACAGAAAATGCAGATCTCAGCTGGAAACCCAACGAAACCGAAGATATCGCAGTTTCCGCATGACAAACGCACTGTGGAGTGCTGAAAGCACCATAAAATGTGTTTCTCGCATTCAATAGCACGAAAACAGCGATTTCGGTGATTCTGCACACTTGTCACAGAAGAATCATGAAGATTATCACCGAAAATGCGTAGCTCAGCTGGAAACCCAACGAAACCGAAGATATCGCAGTTTCCGCATGACAAACGCACTGTGGAGTGCTGAAAGCACCATAAAATGTGTTTTTCGCATCAAATAGCACGACAACAGCGATTTCAGTAATTCTGCACACTTGTCACAGAAGAATCATGAAGATTATCACCGAAAATGCGTATCTCAGCTGGAAACCCAACGAAACCGAAGATATCGCAGTTTCCGCATGTCAAACGCACTGTGGAGTGCAGAAAACATCAGAAGACGTGTTTTTCGCATCAAATAGCACGACAACAGCGATTTCAGTAATTCTGCAACCTTCTCACCGAAGAATATTCAAGATTATCACTGAAAATGCATATCTCAGCTGGAAACCCCACGAAAACGAAGATATCGCAGTTTCCGCATATCAAAAGCACAGTGGAGTGCTGAAAACACCAGAAAACGTGTTTTTCGTATTCAATAGCACGAAAACAGCGATTTCGGTGATTCTGCACACTTGTCACAGAAGAATCATGAAGATTATCACCGAAAATGCGTAGCTCAGCTGGAAACCCAACGAAACCGAAGATATCGCAGTTTCCGCATGTCAAACGCACTGTGGAGTGCTGAAAACACCAGAAAACGTGTTTTTCGTATTCAATAGCACGAAAACAGCGATTTCGGTGATTCTCCACACTTGACACAGAAAAATCTCGACGATTATCACAGAAAATGCAAATCTCAGCTGCAAACCCAAAGAAACCGCAGATATCGCAGTTCCTGCATTTCAAACGCACTGTGGAGTGCAGAAAACACCAGAAGACGTGTTTTTCGCATCAAGTAGCACGACAACAGCGATTTCAGTAATTCTGCATCCTTCTCACAGAAGAATATTCAAGATTATCACTGAAAATGCATATCTCAGCTGGAAACCCAACGAAACCGAAGATATCGCAGTTTCCGCATGTCAAACGCACTGTGGAGTGCTGAAAACACCAGGAAACGTGTTTTTCGTATTCAGTAGCATGAAAACAGCGATTTCGGTGATTCTGCATACTTGACACAGAACAATCTCGACGATTATCACAGAAAATGCGTATCTCAGCTGGAAACCCAACGAAACCGAAGATATCGCAGTTTCCGCATGACAAACGCACTGTGGAGTGCTGAAAGCACCATAAAATGTGTTTCTCGCATTCAATAGCACGAAAACAGCGATTTCGGTGATTCTGCACACTTGCCACAGAAGAATCATGAAGCTTATCACAGAAAATGCATATCTCAGCTGGAAACCCAACGCAACCGAAGATATCGCAGTTTCCGCATGTCAAACGCACCGTGGAGTGCTGAAAACACCAGAAAACGCGTTTTTCGTATTCAATAGCACGAAAACAGCAATGTCGGTGATTCTGCACACTTGTCACAGCAGAATCATGAAGACTATCGCTGAAAATGCATATCTCAGCTGGAAACCCAACGAAACCGAAGATATCGCAGTTTCCGCATGACAAACGCACTGTGGACTGCTGAAACCACCAGCAAACGTGTTTCTCGCATTCAATAGCACAAAAATAGCGATTCCGGTGATTCTGCACACTTGTCACAGAAGAATCATTAAGCATATCACAGAAAATGCATATCTCAGCTGGAAACCCAACGAAACCGAAGATATCGCAGTTTCCGCATGACAAACGCACTGTGGACTGCTGAAACCACCAGAAAACGTGTTTCTCGCATTCAATAGCACAAAAACAGCGATTTCGGTGATTCTGCATACTTCTCACAGAAGAATATCCAAGAATTTCGTAGAAAATGCATGTCTCAGCTGGAAACCCTACGAAAACGAAGATATCGCAGTTTCCGCATGTCAAACGCACTGTGGAGTGCTGAAAACTCCATAAAATGTGTTTCTCGCATTCAAAAGCACGAAAACAGCGATTTCGGTGGTTCTGCACACTTGTCACAGAAGAATCATGAAGATTATCACCGAAAATGCGTATCTCAGCTGGAAACCCAACGAAACCGAAGATATCGCAGTTTCCGCATGTCAAACGCACTGTGGACTGCTGAAACCACCAGAAAACGTGTTTCTCGCATTGAATAGCACAAAAACAGCGATTTCGGTGATTCTGCACACTTGTCACAAAAGAATCATGAAGCATATCACAGAAAATGCATATCTCAGCTGGAAACCCAACGAAACCGAAGATAACGCAGTTTCCGCATGTCAAACGCACTGTGGAGTGCTGAAAACACCAGACAACGTGTTTTTCGTATTCAATAGAACGAAAACAGCGATTTCGGTGATTCTGCACACTTGACACAGAAGAATCTCGACCATTATCACAGCAAATGCATATCTCAGCTGGAAACCCAACGAAACTGAAGATATCGCAGTTTCCGCATGTCAAACGCACTGTGGAGTTCTGAAAACACCAGAAAACGTGTTTCTCGCATTCAATAGCACGAAAACAGCGATCTCGGTGATTCTGCACACTTGTCACAGAAGAATCTCGGCGATTATCACTGAAAATGCATATCTCAGCTGGAAACCCAACGAAACCGAAGATATCGCAGTTTCCGCATGTCAAACGCACTGTGGAGTGCTGAAACCACCAGAAAACGTGTTTCTCGCATTCAATAGCACGAAATCAGCGATTTCGGTGATTCTGCACACTTGTCACAGAAGAATCATGAAGATTATCACAGAAAATGCGTATCTCAGCGGGAAACCCAACGAAACCGAAGATATCGCAGTTTCCGCATGTCAAACGCACTGTGGACTGCTGAAACCACCAGAAAACGTGTTTCTCGCATTCAATAGCACAAAAACAGCGATTTCGGTGATTCTGCATACTTCTCACAGAAGAATATCCAAGAATTTCGTAGAAAATGCATGTCTCAGCTGGAAACCCTACGAAAACGAAGATATCGCAGTTTCCGCATGTCAAACGCACTGTGGAGTGCTGAAAACACCATAAAATGTGTTTCTCGCATTCAAAAGCACGAAAACAGCGATTTCGGTGATTCTGCACACTTGTCACAGAAGAATCATGAAAATTATCACCGAAAATGCGTATCTAAGCTGGAAACCCAACGAAACCGAAGATATCGCAGTTTCCGCATGTCAAACGCACTGTGGAGTGCAGAAAACATCAGAAGACGTGTTTTTCGCATCAAATAGCACGACAACAGCGATTTCAGTAATTCTGCACACTTGTCACAGAAGAATCATGAAGCTTATCACAGAAAATGCATATCTCAGCTGGAAACCCAACGAAACCGAAGGTATCGCAGTTTCCGCATGTCAAACGCACTGTGGAGTGCAGAAAACACCAGAAGACGTGTTTTTCGCATCAAATAGCACGACAACAGCGATTTCAGTAATTCTGCATCCTTCTCACAGAAGAATATTCAAGATTATCACTGAAAATGCATATCTCAGCTGGAAACCCAACGAAACCGCAGATATCGCGGTTTCCGTATGTCAAACGCACTGTCGAGTGCTGAAAACACCAGAAGACGTGTTTTTCGCATCAAATAGCACGACAACGGCGATTTCAGTAATTCTGCATCCTTCTCACAGAAGAATATTCAAGATTATCACTGAAAATGCATATCTCAGCTGGAAACCCAACGAAACCGAAGATATCGCAGTTTCCGCATGTCAAACGCACTGTGGAGTGCTGAAAACACCAGAAAATGTGTTTTTCGTATTCAATAGCACGAAAACCGCGATTTCGGTGATTCTCCACACTTGACACAGAAGAATCTCGACGATTATCACAGAAAATGCAAATCTCAGCTGGAAACCTAACGAAAACGAAGATATCGCAGTTTCCGCATGTCAAACGCACTGTGGAGTGCAGAAAACACCAGAAGACGTGTTTTTCGCATCAAATAGCACGGCAACAGCGATTTCAGTAATTCTGCATCCTTCTCACAGACGAATATTCAAGATTATCACTGAAAATGCATATCTCAGCTGGAAACCCAACGAAACCGAAGATATCGCAGTTTCCGCATGTCAAACGCACTGTGGAGTGCTGAAAACACCAGAAAACGTGTTTTTCGTATTCAATAGCACGAAAACAGCGATTTCGGTGATTCTCCACACTTGACACAGAAGAATCTCGACGATTATCACAGAAAATGCAAATCTCAGCTGGAAACCCAACGAAACCGAAGATATCGCAGTTTCCGCATGTCAAACGCACTGTGGAGTGCTGAAAACACCAGAAAACGTGTTTCTCGCATTCAATAGCACATAAACAGCGATTTCGGTGATTCTGCACACTTGTCACAGAAGAATCATGAAGATTATCACCGAAAATGCGTATCTCAGCTGGAAACCCAACGAAACCGAAGATATCGCAGTTTCCGCATGTGGAGTGCTGAAAAAACCAGGAAACCTGTTTTTCGCATTCAATAGCACGTAAGCAACGAATACGGTGATTCTGCATACTTCTCACAGAAGAATATCCAAGAACATAGTAGAAAATGCATGTCTCAGCTGTAAACCCTACGAAAACGAAGATATCGCAGTTTCCGCGTGACAAACGCACTGTGGAGTGCTGAAAACGCCAGGAAACGTGTTTTTCGTATTCAGTAGCATGAAAACAGCGATTTCGGTGATTCTGCACACTTGTCACAGAATAATCTCGGCGATTATCACTGAAAATGCATATCTCAGCTGGAAACCCAACGAAACCGAAGATATCGCAGTGTCCGCATGTCAAACGCACTGTGGAGTGCTGAAAACACCAGAAAACGTGTTTCTCGCATTCAATAGCACATAAACAGCGATTTCGGTGATTCTGCACACTTGTCACAGAAGAATCATGAAGATTATCACCGAAAATGCGTATCTCAGCTGGAAACCCAACGAAACCGAAGATATCGCAGTTTCCGCATGTGGAGTGCTGAAAAAACCAGGAAACCTGTTTTTCGCATTCAATAGCACGTAAGCACCGAATACGGTGATTCTGCATACTTCTCACAGAAGAATATCCAAGAACATAGTAGAAAATGCATGTCTCAGCTGTAAACCCTACGAAAACGAAGATATCGCAGTTTCCGCATGACAAACGCACTGTGGAGTGCTGAAAACGCCAGGAAACGTGTTTTTCGTATTCAGTAGCATGAAAACAGCGATTTCGGTGATTCTGCACACTTGTCACAGAAGAATCATGAAGATTATCACCGAAAATGCGTATCTCAGCTGGAAACCCAACGAAACCGAAGATATCGCAGTTTCCGCATGTGGAGTGCTGAAAAAACCAGGAAACCTGTTTTTCGCATTCAATAGCACGTAAGCACCGAATACGGTGATTCTGCATACTTCTCACAGAAGAATATCCAAGAACATAGTAGAAAATGCATGTCTCAGCTGTAAACCCTACGAAAACGAAGATATCGCAGTTTCCGCATGACAAACGCACTGTGGAGTGCTGAAAACGCCAGGAAACGTGTTTTTCGTATTCAGTAGCATGAAAACAGCGATTTCGGTGATTCTGCACACTTGTCACAGAATAATCTCGGCGATTATCACTGAAAATGCATATCTCAGCTGGAAACCCAACGAAACCGAAGATATCGCAGTGTCCGCATGTCAAACGCACTGTGGTGTGCTGAAAACCCCAGAAAACGTGTTTTTCGCATTCAATAGCACCTAAACACCGATTTCGGTGATTCTGCATACTTCTGACAGAAGAATATCCAAGAATATAGTAGAAAATGCATGTCTCAGCTGGAAACCCTACGAAAACGAAGATATCGCAGTTTCCGCATGACAAACGCACTGTGGAGTGCTGAAAACACCAGGAAACGTGTTTTTCGTATTCAGTAGCATGAAAACAGCGATTTCGGTGATTCTGCACACTTGTCACAGAAGAATTATGAAGATTTTCACTGAAAATGCATATCTCAGCTGGGAGCCCAACGAAACCGAAGATATCGCAGTTTCCGCATGGCAAGCACACTGTGGAGTGCTGAAAACACCACAAAACATGATTATCGCATTTAAGAGCACGAAAGCAGCGATTTTGGTGATTCTGCACACTTGTCACAGAACAATCTCGGCGATTATCACTGAAAATGCATATCTCAGCTGGAAACCCAACGAAACCGAAGATATCGCAGTTTCCGCATGTCAAACGCACTGTGGAGTGCTGAAAACCCCAGAAAACGTGTTTTTCGCATTCAATAGCACGTAAACACCGATTTCGGTGATTCTGCATACTTCTCACAGAAGAATATCCAAGAATATAGTAGAAAATGCATGCCTCAGCTGGAAACCCTACGAAAACGAAGATATCGCAGTTTCCGCATGACAAACGCACTGTGGAGTGCTGAAAACACCAGGAAACGTGTTTTTCGTATTCAGTAGCATGAAAACAGCGATTTCGGTGATTCTGCATACTTGACACAGAAGAATCTCGACGATTATCACAGAAAATGCGTATCAGCTGGAATCCCAACGAAACCGAAGATATCGCAGTTTCCGCATGTCAAACGCACTGCGGAGTGCAGAAAACACCAGAAGACGTGTTTTTCGCATCAAATAGCACGACAACAGCGATTTCAGTAATTCTGCATCCTTCTCACAGAAGAATATTCAAGATTATCACTGAAAATGCATATCTCAGCTGGAAACCCAACGAAACCGAAGATATCGCAGTTTCCGCATGTCAAACGCACTGTGGAGTGCCGAAAACACCAGAAAACGTGTTTCTCGTATTCAATAGCACAAAAACAGCGATTTCGGTGATTCTGCACACTTGTCACAGAATAATCATGAAGCTTATCACAGAAAATGCATATCTCCGCTGGAAACCCAACGAAACCGAAGATATCGCAGTTTCCGCATGTCAAACGCACTGCGGAGTGCAGAAAACACCAGAAGACGTGTTTTTCGCATCAAATAGCACGACAACAGCGATTTCAGTAATTCTGCATCCTTCTCACAGAAGAATATTCAAGATTATCACTGAAAATGCATATCTCAGCTGGAAACCCAACGAAACCGAAGATATCGCAGTTTCCGCATGTCAAACGCACTGTGGAGTGCCGAAAACACCAGAAAACGTGTTTCTCGCATTCAATAGCACAAAAACAGCGATTTCGGTGATTCTGCACACTTGTCACAGAATAATCATGAAGCTTATCACAGAAAATGCATATCTCCGCTGGAAACCCAACGAAACCGAAGGTATCGCAGTTTCCGCATGTCAAACGCACTGCGGAGTGCAGAAAACACCAGAAGACGTGTTTTTCGCATCAAATAGCACGACAACAGCGATTTCAGTAATTCTGCATCCTTCTCACAGAAGAATATTCAAGATTATCACTGAAAATGCATATCTCAGCTGGAAACCGAACGAAACCGAAGATATCGCAGTTTCCGCATGTCAAACGCACTGTGGAGTGCTGAAAACACCAGAAAATGTGTTTTTCGTATTCAATAGCACGAAAACAGCGATTTCGGTGATTCTCCACACTTGACACAGAAGAATCTCGACGATAATCACAGAAAATGCATATCTCCGCTGGAAACCCAACGAAACCGAAGATATCGCAGTTTCCGCATGTCAAACGCACTGCGGAGTGCAGAAAACACCAGAAGACGTGTTTTTCGCATCAAATAGCACGACAACAGCGATTTCAGTAATTCTGCATCCTTCTCACAGAAGAATATTCAAGATTATCACTGAAAATGCATATCTCAGCTGGAAACCCAACGAAACCGAAGATATCGCAGTTTCCGCATGTCAAACGCACTGTGGAGTGCCGAAAACACCAGAAAACGTGTTTCTCGCATTCAATAGCACAAAAACAGCGATTTCGGTGATTCTGCACACTTGTCACAGAAGAATCATGAAGATTATCACCGAAAATGCGTATCTCAGCTGGAAACCCAACGAAACCGAAGATATCGCAGTTTCCGCATGTGGAGTGCTGAAAAAACCAGGAAACCTGTTTTTCGCATTCAATAGCACGTAAGCACCGAATACGGTGATTCTGCATACTTCTCACAGAAGAATATCCAAGAACATAGTAGAAAATGCATGTCTCAGCTGTAAACCCTACGAAAACGAAGATATCGCAGTTTCCGCATGACAAACGCACTGTGGAGTGCTGAAAACGCCAGGAAACGTGTTTTTCGTATTCAATAGCATGAAAACAGCGATTTCGGTGATTCTGCACACTTGTCACAGAATAATCTCGGCGATTATCACTGAAAATGCATATCTCAGCTGGAAACCCAACGAAACCGAAGATATCGCAGTGTCCGCATGTCAAACGCACTGTGGTGTGCTGAAAACCCCAGAAAACGTGTTTTTCGCATTCAATAGCACCTAAACAACGATTTCGGTGATTCTGCATACTTCTGACAGAAGAATATCCAAGAATATAGTAGAAAATGCATGTCTCAGCTGGAAACCCTACGAAAACGAAGATATCGCAGTTTCCGCATGACAAACGCACTGTGGAGTGCTGAAAACACCAGGAAACGTGTTTTTCGTATTCAGTAGCATGAAAACAGCGATTTCGGTGATTCTGCACACTTGTCACAGAAGAATTATGAAGATTTTCACTGAAAATGCATATCTCAGCTGGGAACCCAACGAAACCGAAGATATCGCAGTTTCCGCATGGCAAGCACACTGTGGAGTGCTGAAAACACCACAAAACATGATTATCGCATTTAAGAGCACGAAAGCAGCGATTTTGGTGATTCTGCACACTTGTCACAGAACAATCTCGGCGATTATCACTGAAAATGCATATCTCAGCTGGAAACCCAACGAAACCGAAGATATCGCAGTTTCCGCATGTCAAACGCACTGTGGAGAGCTGAAAACCCCAGAAAACGTGTTTTTCGCATTCAATAGCACGTAAACACCGATTTCGGTGATTCTGCATACTTCTCACAGAAGAATATCCAAGAATATAGTAGAAAATGCATGCCTCAGCTGGAAACCCTACGAAAACGAAGATATCGCAGTTTCCGCATGACAAACGCACTGTGGAGTGCTGAAAACACCAGGAAACGTGTTTTTCGTATTCAGTAGCATGAAAACAGCGATTTCGGTGATTCTGCATACTTGACACAGAAGAATCTCGACGATTATCACAGAAAATGCGTATCAGCTGGAATCCCAACGAAACCGAAGATATCGCAGTTTCCGCATGTCAAACGCACTGCGGAGTGCAGAAAACACCAGAAGACGTGTTTTTCGCATCAAATAGCACGACAACAGCGATTTCAGTAATTCTGCATCCTTCTCACAGAAGAATATTCAAGATTATCACTGAAAATGCATATCTCAGCTGGAAACCCAACGAAACCGAAGATATCGCAGTTTCCGCATGTCAAACGCACTGTGGAGTGCCGAAAACACCAGAAAACGTGTTTCTCGCATTCAATAGCACAAAAACAGCGATTTCGGTGATTCTGCACACTTGTCACAGAATAATCATGAAGCTTATCACAGAAAATGCATATCTCCGCTGGAAACCCAACGAAACCGAAGGTATCGCAGTTTCCGCATGTCAAACGCACTGTGGAGTGCAGAAAACACCAGAAGACGTGTTTTTCGCATCAAATAGCACGACAACAGCGATTTCAGTAATTCTGCATCCTTCTCACAGAAGAATATTCAAGATTATCACTGAAAATGCATATCTCAGCTGGAAACATAACGAAACCGAAGATATCGCAGTTTCCGCATGTCAAACGCACTGTGGAGTGCTGAAAACACCAGAAAACGTGTTTTTCGTATTCAATAGCACGAAAACAGCGATTTCGGTGATTCTCCACACTTGACACAGAAGAATCTCGACGATTATCACAGAAAATGCAGATCTCAGCTGGAAACCTAACGAAAACGAAGATATCGCAGTTTCCGCATGTCAAACGCACTGTGGAGTGCTGAAAACACCATAAAATGTGTTTCTCGCATTCAATACCACGAAAACAGCGATTTCGGTGATTCTGCACACTTGTCACAGAAGAATCATGAAGATTATCACCGAAAATGCGTATCTCAGCGGGAAACCCAACGAAACCGAAGATATCGCAGTTTCCGCATGTCAAACGCACTGCGGAGTGCAGAAAACACCAGAAGACGTGTTTTTCGCATCAAATAGCACGACAACAGCGATTTCAGTAATTCTGCATCCTTCTCACAGAAGAATATTCAAGATTATCACTGAAAATGCATATCTCAGCTGGAAACCCAACGAAACCGAAGATATCGCAGTTTCCGCATGTCAAACGCACTGTGGAGTGCCGAAAACACCAGAAAACGTGTTTCTCGCATTCAATAGCACAAAAACAGCGATTTCGGTGATTCTGCACACTTGTCACAGAATAATCATGAAGCTTATCACAGAAAATGCATATCTCCGCTGGAAACCCAACGAAACCGAAGATATCGCAGTTTCCGCATGTCAAACGCACTGCGGAGTGCAGAAAACACCAGAAGACGTGTTTTTCGCATCAAATAGCACGACAACAGCGATTTCAGTAATTCTGCATCCTTCTCACAGAAGAATATTCAAGATTATCACTGAAAATGCATATCTCAGCTGGAAACCCAACGAAACCGAAGATATCGCAGTTTCCGCATGTCAAACGCACTGTGGAGTGCCGAAAACACCAGAAAACGTGTTTCTCGCATTCAATAGCACAAAAACAGCGATTTCGGTGATTCTGCACACTTGTCACAGAATAATCATGAAGCTTATCACAGAAAATGCATATCTCCGCTGGAAACCCAACTAAACCGAAGGTATCGCAGTTTCCGCATGTCAAACGCACTGCGGAGTGCAGAAAACACCAGAAGACGTGTTTTTCGCATCAAATAGCACGACAACAGCGATTTCAGTAATTCTGCATCCTTCTCACAGAAGAATATTCAAGATTATCACTGAAAATGCATATCTCAGCTGGAAACCGAACGAAACCGAAGATATCGCAGTTTCCGCATGTCAAACGCACTGTGGAGTGCTGAAAACACCAGAAAATGTGTTTTTCGTATTCAATAGCACGAAAACAGCGATTTCGGTGATTCTCCACACTTGACACAGAAGAATCTCGACGATTATCACAGAAAATGCAAATCTCAGCTGGAAACCTAACGAAAACGAAGATATCGCAGTTTCCGCATGTCAAACGCACTGTGGAGTGCAGAAAACACCAGAAGACGTGTTTTTCGCATCAAATAGCACGGCAACAGCGATTTCAGTAATTCTGCATCCTTCTCACAGACGAATATTCAAGATTATCACTGAAAATGCATATCTCAGCTGGAAACCCAACGAAACCGAAGATATCGCAGTTTCCGCATGTCAAACGCACTGTGGAGTGCTGAAAACACCAGAAAACGTGTTTTTCGTATTCAATAGCACGAAAACAGCGATTTCGGTGATTCTCCACACTTGACACAGAAGAATCTCGACGATTATCACAGAAAATGCAAATCTCAGCTGGAAACCCAACGAAACCGAAGATATCGCAGTTTCCGCATGTCAAACGCACTGTGGAGTGCTGAAATCACCATAAAATGTGTTTCTCGCATTCAATACCACGAAAACAGCGATTTCGGTGATTCTGCACACTTGTCACAGAAGAATCATGAAGATTATCACAGAAAATGCGTATCTCAGCGGGAAACCCAACGAAACCGAAGATATCGCAGTTTCCGCATGTCAAACGCACTGTGGAGTGCTGAAAACACCAGAAAACGTGTTTCTCGCATTCAATAGCACATAAACAGCGATTTCGGTGATTCTGCACACTTGTCACAGAAGAATCATGAAGATTATCACCGAAAATGCGTATCTCAGCTGGAAACCCAACGAAACCGAAGATATCGCAGTGTCCGCATGTCAAACGCACTGTGGTGTGCTGAAAACCCCAGAAAACGTGTTTTTCGCATTCAATAGCACCTAAACAACGATTTCGGTGATTCTGCATACTTCTGACAGAAGAATATCCAAGAATATAGTAGAAAATGCATGTCTCAGCTGGAAACCCTACGAAAACGAAGATATCGCAGTTTCCGCATGACAAACGCACTGTGGAGTGCTGAAAACACCAGGAAACGTGTTTTTCGTATTCAGTAGCATGAAAACAGCGATTTCGGTGATTCTGCACACTTGTCACAGAAGAATTATGAAGATTTTCACTGAAAATGCATATCTCAGCTGGGAACCCAACGAAACCGAAGATATCGCAGTTTCCGCATGGCAAGCACACTGTGGAGTGCTGAAAACACCACAAAACATGATTATCGCATTTAAGAGCACGAAAGCAGCGATTTTGGTGATTCTGCACACTTGTCACAGAACAATCTCGGCGATTATCACTGAAAATGCATATCTCAGCTGGAAACCCAACGAAACCGAAGATATCGCAGTTTCCGCATGTCAAACGCACTGTGGAGAGCTGAAAACCCCAGAAAACGTGTTTTTCGCATTCAATAGCACGTAAACACCGATTTCGGTGATTCTGCATACTTCTCACAGAAGAATATCCAAGAATATAGTAGAAAATGCATGCCTCAGCTGGAAACCCTACGAAAACGAAGATATCGCAGTTTCCGCATGACAAACGCACTGTGGAGTGCTGAAAACACCAGGAAACGTGTTTTTCGTATTCAGTAGCATGAAAACAGCGATTTCGGTGATTCTGCATACTTGACACAGAAGAATCTCGACGATTATCACAGAAAATGCGTATCAGCTGGAATCCCAACGAAACCGAAGATATCGCAGTTTCCGCATGTCAAACGCACTGCGGAGTGCAGAAAACACCAGAAGACGTGTTTTTCGCATCAAATAGCACGACAACAGCGATTTCAGTAATTCTGCATCCTTCTCACAGAAGAATATTCAAGATTATCACTGAAAATGCATATCTCAGCTGGAAACCCAACGAAACCGAAGATATCGCAGTTTCCGCATGTCAAACGCACTGTGGAGTGCCGAAAACACCAGAAAACGTGTTTCTCGCATTCAATAGCACAAAAACAGCGATTTCGGTGATTCTGCACACTTGTCACAGAATAATCATGAAGCTTATCACAGAAAATGCATATCTCCGCTGGAAACCCAACGAAACCGAAGGTATCGCAGTTTCCGCATGTCAAACGCACTGTGGAGTGCAGAAAACACCAGAAGACGTGTTTTTCGCATCAAATAGCACGACAACAGCGATTTCAGTAATTCTGCATCCTTCTCAAAGAAGAATATTCAAGATTATCACTGAAAATGCATATCTCAGCTGGAAACATAACGAAACCGAAGATATCGCAGTTTCCGCATGTCAAACGCACTGTGGAGTGCTGAAAACACCAGAAAACGTGTTTTTCGTATTCAATAGCACGAAAACAGCGATTTCGGTGATTCTCCACACTTGACACAGAAGAATCTCGACGATTATCACAGAAAATGCAGATCTCAGCTGGAAACCTAACGAAAACGAAGATATCGCAGTTTCCGCATGTCAAACGCACTGTGGAGTGCTGAAAACACCATAAAATGTGTTTCTCGCATTCAATACCACGAAAACAGCGATTTCGGTGATTCTGCACACTTGTCACAGAAGAATCATGAAGATTATCACCGAAAATGCGTATCTCAGCGGGAAACCCAACGAAACCGAAGATATCGCAGTTTCCGCATGTCAAACGCACTGTGGAGTGCTGAAAACACCAGAAAACGTGTTTCTCGCATTCAATAGCACATAAACAGCGATTTCGGTGATTCTGCACACTTGTCACAGAAGAATCATGAAGATTATCACCGAAAATGCGTATCTCAGCTGGAAACCCAACGAAACCGAAGATATCGCAGTTACCGCATGTCAAACGCACTGTGGAGTGCTGAAAACACCAGAAAACGTGTTTCTCGCATTCAATAGCACATAAACAGCGATTTCGGTGATTCTGCACACTTGTCACAGAAGAATCATGAAGATTATCACCGAAAATGCGTATCTCAGCTGGAAACCCAACGAAACCGAAGATATCGCAGTTACCGCATGTCAAACGCACTGTGGAGTGCTGAAAACACCAGAAAACGTGTTTCTCGCATTCAATAGCACGAAATCAGCGATTTCGGTCATTCTGCACACTGGTCACAGAAGAATCTCGGCGATTATCAATGAAAATGCATATCTCAGCTGGAAACCCAACGAAACCGAAGATATTGCAGTTTCCGCATGTCAAACGCACTGTGGAGTGCTGAAACCACCAGAAAACGTGTTTCTCGCATTCAATAGCACAAAAACAGCGATTTCGGTGATTCTGCACACCTGTCACAGAAGAATCTCGACGATTATCACAGAAAATGCGTATCTCAGCTGGAAACCCAACGAAACCGAAGATATCGCAGTTTCCGCATGTCAAACGCACTGTGGAGTGCTTAAAACACCAGAAAACGTGTTTCTCGCATTCAATAGCACATAAACAGCGATTTCGGTGATTCTGCACACTTGTCACAGAAGAATCATGAAGATTATCACCAAAAATGCGTATCTCAGCTGGAAAACCAACGAAACCGAAGATATCGCAGTTACCGCATGTCAAACGCACTGTGGAGTGCTGAAACCACCAGAAAACGTGTTTCTCGCATTCAATAGCACAAAAACAGCGTTTTCGGTGATTCTGCACACTTGTCACAGAAGAATCTCGACGATTATCACAGAAAATGCAGATCTCAGCTGGAAACCCAACGAAAACGAAGATATCGCAGTTTCCGCCTGTCAAACGCACTGTGGAGTGCAGAAAACACCAGAAGACGTGTTTTTCGCATCAAATAGCACGACAACAGCGATTTCAGTAATTCTGCAACCTTCTCACCGAAGAATATTCACGATTATCACTGAAAATGCATATCTCAGCTGGAAACCCCACGAAAACGAAGATATCGCAGTTTCCGCATATCAAAAGCACAGTGGAGTGCTGAAAACACCAGAAAACGTGTTTTTCGTATTCAATAGCACGAAAACAGCGATTTCGGTGATTCTGCACACTTGTCACAGAAGAATCATGAAGATTATCACCGAAAATGCGTATCTCAGCTGGAAACCCAACGAAACCGAAGATATCGCAGTTTCCGCATGTCAAACGCACTGTGGAGTGCTGAAAACACCAGAAAACGTGTTTTTCGTATTCAATAGCACGAAAACAGCGATTTCGGTGATTCTCCACACTTGACACAGAAGAATCTCGACGATTATCACAGAAAATGCAAATCTCAGCTGGATACCCAACGAAACCGAAGATATCGCAGTTTCCGCATGTCAAACGCACTGTGGAGTGCTGAAAACACCATAAAATGTGTTTCTCGTATTCAATACCACGAAAACAGCGATTTCGGTGATTCTGCACACTTGTCACAGAAGAATCATGAAGATTATCACAGAAAATGCGTATCTCAGAGGGAAACCCAACGAAACCGAGGATATCGCAGTTTCCGCATGTCAAACGCACTGTGGAGTGCTGAAAACACCAGAAAACGTGTTTCTCGCATTCAATAGCACATAAACAGCGATTTCGGTGATTCTGCACACTTGTCACAGAAGAATCATGAAGATTATCACCGATAATGCGTATCTCAGCTGGAAACCCAACGAAACCGAAGATATCGCAGTTACCGCATGTCAAACGCACTGTGGAGTGCTGAAAACACCAGAAAACGTGTTTTTCGTATTCAATAGCACGAAAACAGCGATTTCGGTGATTCTCCACACTTGACACAGAAGAATCTCGACGATTATCACAGAAAATGCAAATCTCAGCTGGATACCCAACGAAACCGAAGATATCGCAGTTTCCGCATGTCAAACGCACTGTGGAGTGCTGAAAACACCATAAAATGTGTTTCTCGTATTCAATACCACGAAAACAGCGATTTCGGTGATTCTGCACACTTGTCACAGAAGAATCATGAAGATTATCACAGAAAATGCGTATCTCAGAGGGAAACCCAACGAAACCGAGGATATCGCAGTTTCCGCATGTCAAACGCACTGTGGAGTGCTGAAAACACCAGAAAACGTGTTTCTCGCATTCAATAGCACATAAACAGCGATTTCGGTGATTCTGCACACTTGTCACAGAAGAATCATGAAGATTATCACCGATAATGCGTATCTCAGCTGGAAACCCAACGAAACCGAAGATATCGCAGTTACCGCATGTCAAACGCACTGTGGAGTGCTGAAAACACCAGAAAACGTGTTTCTCGCATTCAATAGCACGAAATCAGCGATTTCGGTGATTCTGCACACTTGTCACAGAAGAATCTCGGCGATTATCAATGAAAATGCATATCTCAGCTGGAAACCCAACGAAACCGAAGATATCGCAGTTTCCGCATGTCAAACGCACTGTGGAGTGCAGAAAACACCAGAAGACGTGTTTTTCGCATCAAATAGCACGGCAACAGCGATTTCAGTAATTCTGCATCCTTCTCACAGAAGAATATTCAAGATTATCACTGAAAATGCATATCTCAGCTGGAAACCCAACGAAACCGAAAATATCGCAGTTTCCGCATGTCAAACGCACTGTGGAGTGCTGAAAACACCAGAAAACGTGTTTTTCGTATTCAATAGCACGAAAACAGCGATTTCGGTGATTCTCCACACTTGACACAGAAGAATCTCGACGATTATCACAGAAAATGCAAATCTCAGCTGGAAACCCAACGAAACCGAAGATATCGCAGTTTCCGCATGTCAAACGCACTGTGGAGTGCTGAAAACACCATAAAATGTGTTTCTCGCATTCAATACCACGAAAACAGCGATTTCGGTGATTCTGCACACTTGTCACAGAAGAATCCTGAAGATTATCACCGAAAATGTGTATCTCAGCGGGAAACCCAACGAAACCGAAGATATCGCAGTTTCCGCATGTCAAACGCACTGTGGAGTGCTGAAAACACCAGAAAACGTGTTTCTCGCATTCAATAGCACATAAACAGCGATTTCGGTGATTCTGCACACTTGTCACAGAAGAATCATGAAGATTATCACCGAAAATGCGTATCTCAGCTGGAAACCCAACGAAACCGAAGATATCGCAGTTACCGCATGTCAAACGCACTGTGGAGTGCTGAAAACACCAGAAAACGTGTTTCTCGCATTCAATAGCACGAAATCAGCGATTTCGGTCATTCTGCACACTTGTCACAGAAGAATCTCGGCGATTATCAATGAAAATGCATATCTCAGCTGGAAACCCAACGAAACCGAAGATATCGCAGTTTCCGCATGTCAAACGCACTGTGGAGTGCTGAAAACACCAGAAAACGTGTTTCTCGCATTCAATAGCACATAAACAGCGATTTCGGTGATTCTGCACACTTGTCACAGAAGAATCATGAAGATTATCACCAAAAATGCGTATCTCAGCTGAAAACCCAACGAAACCGAAGATATCGCAGTTACCGCATGTCAAACGCACTGTGGACTGCTGAAACCACCAGAAAACGTGTTTCTCGCATTCAATAGCACAAAAACAGCGATTTTGGTGATTCTGCACACTTGTCACAAAAGAATCATGAAGCATATCACAGAAAATGCATATCTCAGCTGGAAACCCAACGAAACCGAAGATAACGCAGTTTCCGCATGTCAAACGCACTGTGGAGTGCTGAAAACACCAGAAAACGTGTTTTTCGTATTCAATAGCAAGAAAACAGCGATTTCGGTGATTCTGCACACTTGACACAGAAGAATCTCGACGATTATCACAGCAAATGCATATCTCAGCTGGAAACCCAACGAAACCGAAGATATCGCAGTTTCCGCATGTCAAACGCACTGTGGAGTGCTGAAAACACCAGAAAACGTGTTTTTCGTATTCAATAGCACGAAAACAGCGATTTCGGTGATTCTCCACACTTGACACAGAAGAATCTCGACGATTATCACAGAAAATGCAAATCTCAGCTGCAAACCCAAAGAAACCGCAGATATCGTAGTTCCTGCATTTCAAACGCACTGTGGAGTGCAGAAAACACCAGAAGACGTGTTTTTCGCATCAAGTAGCACGACAACAGCGATTTCAGTAATTCTGCATCCTTCTCACAGAAGAATATTCAAGATTATCACTGAAAATGCATATCTCAGCTGGAAACATAACGAAACCGAAGATATCGCAGTTTCCGCATGTCAAACGCACTGTGGAGTGCTGAAAACACCAGAAAACGTGTTTTTCGTATTCAATAGCACGAAAACAGCGATTTCGGTGATTCTCCACACTTGACACAGAAGAATCTCGACGATTATCACAGAAAATGCAGATCTCAGCTGGAAACCTAACGAAAACGAAGATATCGCAGTTTCCGCATGTCAAACGCACTGTGGAGTGCTGAAAACACCATAAAATGTGTTTCTCGCATTCAATACCACGAAAACAGCGATTTCGGTGATTCTGCACACTTGTCACAGAAGAATCATGAAGATTATCACCGAAAATGCGTATCTCAGCGGGAAACCCAACGAAACCGAAGATATCGCAGTTTCCGCATGTCAAACGCACTGTGGAGTGCTGAAAACACCAGAAAACGTGTTTCTCGCATTCAATAGCACATAAACAGCGATTTCGGTGATTCTGCACACTTGTCACAGAAGAATCATGAAGATTATCACCGAAAATGCGTATCTCAGCTGGAAACCCAACGAAACCGAAGATATCGCAGTTACCGCATGTCAAACGCACTGTGGAGTGCTGAAAACACCAGAAAACGTGTTTCTCGCATTCAATAGCACATAAACAGCGATTTCGGTGATTCTGCACACTTGTCACAGAAGAATCATGAAGATTATCACCGAAAATGCGTATCTCAGCTGGAAACCCAACGAAACCGAAGATATCGCAGTTACCGCATGTCAAACGCACTGTGGAGTGCTGAAAACACCAGAAAACGTGTTTCTCGCATTCAATAGCACGAAATCAGCGATTTCGGTCATTCTGCACACTGGTCACAGAAGAATCTCGGCGATTATCAATGAAAATGCATATCTCAGCTGGAAACCCAACGAAACCGAAGATATCGCAGTTTCCGCATGTCAAACGCACTGTGGAGTGCTGAAACCACCAGAAAACGTGTTTCTCGCATTCAATAGCACAAAAACAGCGATTTCGGTGATTCTGCACACCTGTCACAGAAGAATCTCGACGATTATCACAGAAAATGCGTATCTCAGCTGGAAACCCAACGAAACCGAAGATATCGCAGTTTCCGCATGTCAAACGCACTGTGGAGTGCTTAAAACACCAGAAAACGTGTTTCTCGCATTCAATAGCACATAAACAGCGATTTCGGTGATTCTGCACACTTGTCACAGAAGAATCATGAAGATTATCACCAAAAATGCGTATCTCAGCTGGAAAACCAACGAAACCGAAGATATCGCAGTTACCGCATGTCAAACGCACTGTGGAGTGCTGAAACCACCAGAAAACGTGTTTCTCGCATTCAATAGCACAAAAACAGCGTTTTCGGTGATTCTGCACACTTGTCACAGAAGAATCTCGACGATTATCACAGAAAATGCAGATCTCAGCTGGAAACCCAACGAAAACGAAGATATCGCAGTTTCCGCCTGTCAAACGCACTGTGGAGTGCAGAAAACACCAGAAGACGTGTTTTTCGCATCAAATAGCACGACAACAGCGATTTCAGTAATTCTGCAACCTTCTCACCGAAGAATATTCACGATTATCACTGAAAATGCATATCTCAGCTGGAAACCCCACGAAAACGAAGATATCGCAGTTTCCGCATATCAAAAGCACAGTGGAGTGCTGAAAACACCAGAAAACGTGTTTTTCGTATTCAATAGCACGAAAACAGCGATTTCGGTGATTCTGCACACTTGTCACAGAAGAATCATGAAGATTATCACCGAAAATGCGTATCTCAGCTGGAAACCCAACGAAACCGAAGATATCGCAGTTTCCGCATGTCAAACGCACTGTGGAGTGCTGAAAACACCAGAAAACGTGTTTTTCGTATTCAATAGCACGAAAACAGCGATTTCGGTGATTCTCCACACTTGACACAGAAGAATCTCGACGATTATCACAGAAAATGCAAATCTCAGCTGGATACCCAACGAAACCGAAGATATCGCAGTTTCCGCATGTCAAACGCACTGTGGAGTGCTGAAAACACCATAAAATGTGTTTCTCGTATTCAATACCACGAAAACAGCGATTTCGGTGATTCTGCACACTTGTCACAGAAGAATCATGAAGATTATCACAGAAAATGCGTATCTCAGAGGGAAACCCAACGAAACCGAGGATATCGCAGTTTCCGCATGTCAAACGCACTGTGGAGTGCTGAAAACACCAGAAAACGTGTTTCTCGCATTCAATAGCACATAAACAGCGATTTCGGTGATTCTGCACACTTGTCACAGAAGAATCATGAAGATTATCACCGATAATGCGTATCTCAGCTGGAAACCCAACGAAACCGAAGATATCGCAGTTACCGCATGTCAAACGCACTGTGGAGTGCTGAAAACACCAGAAAACGTGTTTTTCGTATTCAATAGCACGAAAACAGCGATTTCGGTGATTCTCCACACTTGACACAGAAGAATCTCGACGATTATCACAGAAAATGCAAATCTCAGCTGGATACCCAACGAAACCGAAGATATCGCAGTTTCCGCATGTCAAACGCACTGTGGAGTGCTGAAAACACCATAAAATGTGTTTCTCGTATTCAATACCACGAAAACAGCGATTTCGGTGATTCTGCACACTTGTCACAGAAGAATCATGAAGATTATCACAGAAAATGCGTATCTCAGAGGGAAACCCAACGAAACCGAGGATATCGCAGTTTCCGCATGTCAAACGCACTGTGGAGTGCTGAAAACACCAGAAAACGTGTTTCTCGCATTCAATAGCACATAAACAGCGATTTCGGTGATTCTGCACACTTGTCACAGAAGAATCATGAAGATTATCACCGATAATGCGTATCTCAGCTGGAAACCCAACGAAACCGAAGATATCGCAGTTACCGCATGTCAAACGCACTGTGGAGTGCTGAAAACACCAGAAAACGTGTTTCTCGCATTCAATAGCACGAAATCAGCGATTTCGGTGATTCTGCACACTTGTCACAGAAGAATCTCGGCGATTATCAATGAAAATGCATATCTCAGCTGGAAACCCAACGAAACCGAAGATATCGCAGTTTCCGCATGTCAAACGCACTGTGGAGTGCAGAAAACACCAGAAGACGTGTTTTTCGCATCAAATAGCACGGCAACAGCGATTTCAGTAATTCTGCATCCTTCTCACAGAAGAATATTCAAGATTATCACTGAAAATGCATATCTCAGCTGGAAACCCAACGAAACCGAAAATATCGCAGTTTCCGCATGTCAAACGCACTGTGGAGTGCTGAAAACACCAGAAAACGTGTTTTTCGTATTCAATAGCACGAAAACAGCGATTTCGGTGATTCTCCACACTTGACACAGAAGAATCTCGACGATTATCACAGAAAATGCAAATCTCAGCTGGAAACCCAACGAAACCGAAGATATCGCAGTTTCCGCATGTCAAACGCACTGTGGAGTGCTGAAAACACCATAAAATGTGTTTCTCGCATTCAATACCACGAAAACAGCGATTTCGGTGATTCTGCACACTTGTCACAGAAGAATCCTGAAGATTATCACCGAAAATGTGTATCTCAGCGGGAAACCCAACGAAACCGAAGATATCGCAGTTTCCGCATGTCAAACGCACTGTGGAGTGCTGAAAACACCAGAAAACGTGTTTCTCGCATTCAATAGCACATAAACAGCGATTTCGGTGATTCTGCACACTTGTCACAGAAGAATCATGAAGATTATCACCGAAAATGCGTATCTCAGCTGGAAACCCAACGAAACCGAAGATATCGCAGTTACCGCATGTCAAACGCACTGTGGAGTGCTGAAAACACCAGAAAACGTGTTTCTCGCATTCAATAGCACGAAATCAGCGATTTCGGTCATTCTGCACACTTGTCACAGAAGAATCTCGGCGATTATCAATGAAAATGCATATCTCAGCTGGAAACCCAACGAAACCGAAGATATCGCAGTTTCCGCATGTCAAACGCACTGTGGAGTGCTGAAAACACCAGAAAACGTGTTTCTCGCATTCAATAGCACATAAACAGCGATTTCGGTGATTCTGCACACTTGTCACAGAAGAATCATGAAGATTATCACCAAAAATGCGTATCTCAGCTGAAAACCCAACGAAACCGAAGATATCGCAGTTACCGCATGTCAAACGCACTGTGGACTGCTGAAACCACCAGAAAACGTGTTTCTCGCATTCAATAGCACAAAAACAGCGATTTTGGTGATTCTGCACACTTGTCACAAAAGAATCATGAAGCATATCACAGAAAATGCATATCTCAGCTGGAAACCCAACGAAACCGAAGATAACGCAGTTTCCGCATGTCAAACGCACTGTGGAGTGCTGAAAACACCAGAAAACGTGTTTTTCGTATTCAATAGCAAGAAAACAGCGATTTCGGTGATTCTGCACACTTGACACAGAAGAATCTCGACGATTATCACAGCAAATGCATATCTCAGCTGGAAACCCAACGAAACCGAAGATATCGCAGTTTCCGCATGTCAAACGCACTGTGGAGTGCTGAAAACACCAGAAAACGTGTTTTTCGTATTCAATAGCACGAAAACAGCGATTTCGGTGATTCTCCACACTTGACACAGAAGAATCTCGACGATTATCACAGAAAATGCAAATCTCAGCTGCAAACCCAAAGAAACCGCAGATATCGTAGTTCCTGCATTTCAAACGCACTGTGGAGTGCAGAAAACACCAGAAGACGTGTTTTTCGCATCAAGTAGCACGACAACAGCGATTTCAGTAATTCTGCATCCTTCTCACAGAAGAATATTCAAGATTATCACTGAAAATGCATATCTCAGCTGGAAACCCAACGAAACCGAAGATATCGCAGTTTCCGCATGTCAAATGCACTGTGGAGTGCTGAAAACACCAGGAAACGTGTTTTTCGTATTCAGTAGCATGAAAACAGCGATTTCGGTGATTCTGCATACTTGACACAGAAGAATCTCGACGATTATCACAGAAAATGCGTATCTCAGCTGGAAACCCAACGAAACCGAAGATATCGCAGTTTCCGCATGTCAAACGCACTGTGGACTGCTGAAACCACCAGAAAACGTGTTTCTCGCATTCAATAGCACAAAAACAGCGATTTCGGTGATTCTGCATACTTCTCACAGAAGAATATCCAAGAATTTCGTAGAAAATGCATGTCTCAGCTGGAAACCCTACGAAAACGAAGATATCGCAGTTTCCGCATGTCAAACGCACTGTGGAGTGCTGAAAACACCATAAAATGTGTTTCTCGCATTCAAAAGCACGAAAACAGCGATTTCGGTGATTCTGCACACTTGTCACAGAAGAATCATGAAGATTATCACCGAAAATGCGTATCTCAGCTGGAAACCCAACGAAACCGAAGATATCGCAGTTTCCGCATGTCAAACGCACTGTGGACTGCTGAAACCACCAGAAAACGTGTTTCTCGCATTCAATAGCACAAAAACAGCGATTTCGGTGATTCTGCACACTTGTCACAAAAGAATCATGAAGCATATCACCGAAAATGCATATCTCAGCTGGAAACCCAACGAAACCGAAGATAACGCAGTTTCCGCATGTCAAACGCACTGTGGAGTGCTGAAAACACCAGACAACGTGTTTTTCGTATTCAATAGCACGAAAACAGCGATTTCGGTGATTCTGCACACTTGACACAGAAGAATCTCGACCATTATCACAGCAAATGCATATCTCAGCTGGAAACCCAACGAAACCGAAGATATCGCAGTTTCCGCATGTCAAACGCACTGTGGACTGCTGAAACCACCAGAAAACGTGTTTCTCGCATTCAATAGCACAAAAACAGCGATTTCGGTGATTCCGCATACTTCTGACAGAAGAATATCCAAGAATATCGTAGGAAATGCATGTCTCAGCTGGAAACCCTACGAAAACGAAGATATCGCAGTTTACGCATGTCAAACGCACTGTGGAGTGCTGAAAACACCAGACAACGTGTTTTTCGTATTCAATAGCACGAAAACAGCGATTTCGGTGATTCTGCACACTTGACACAGAAGAATCTCGACCATTATCACAGCAAATGCATATCTCAGCTGGAAACCCAACGAAACCGAAGATATCGCAGTTTCCGCATGTCAAACGCACTGTGGAGTGCTGAAACCACCAGAAAACGTGTTTCTCGCATTCAATAGCACAAAAACAGCGATTTCGGTGATTCTGCACACTTGTCACAGAAGAATCATGATGCTTATCACAGAAAATGCATATCTCAGCTGGAAACCCAACGAAACCGAAGATATCGCAGTTTCCGCATGACAAACGCACTGTGGAGTGCTGAAAGCACCATAAAATGTGTTTCTCGCATTCAATAGCACGAAAACAGCGATTTCGGTGATTCTGCACACTTGTCACAGAAGAATCATGAAGCTTATCACCGAAAATGCGTAGCTCAGCTGGAAACCCAACGAAACCGAAGATATCGCAGTTTCCGCATGTCAAACGCACTGTGGAGTGCTGAAAACACCAGAAAACGTGTTTCTCGCATTCAATAGCACGAAACCAGCGATTTCGGTGATTCTGCACACTTGTCACAGAAGAATCATGAAGATTATCACCGAAAATGCGTATCTCAGCTGGAAACCCAACGAAACCGAAGATATCGCAGTTTCCGAATGACAAACGCACTGTGGAGTGCTGAAAGCACCATAAAATGTGTTTCTCGCATTCAAAAGCACGAAAACAGCGATTTCGGTGATTCTGCACACTTGTCACAGAAGAATCATGAAGCTTATCACAGAAAATGCATATCTCAGCTGGAAACCCAACGAAACCGAAGATATCGCAGTTTCCGCATGTCAATCGCACTGTGGACTGCTGAAACCACCAGAAAACGTGTTTCTCGCATTCAATAGCACAAAAACAGCGATTTCGGTGATTCCGCATACTTCTGACAGAAGAATATCCAAGAATATCGTAGGAAATGCATGTCTCAGCTGGAAACCCTACGAAAACGAAGATATCGCAGTTTACGCATGTCAAACGCACTGTGGAGTGCTGAAAACACCATAAAACGTGTTTCTCGCATTCAATAGCACGAATACAGCGATTTCGGTGATTCTGCACACTTGTCACAGAAGAATCATGAAGATTATCACCGAAAATGCGTAGCTCAGCTGGAAACCCATCGAAACCGAAGATATCGCAGTTTCCGCATGTCAAACGCACTGTGGAGTGCTGAAAACACCAGGAAACGTGTTTTTCGTATGCAGTAGCACGAAAACAGCAATGTCGGTGATTCTGCACAATTGTCACAGCAGAATCATGAAGACTATCGCTGAAAATGCATATCTCAGCTGGAAACCCAACGAAACCGAAGATATCGCAGTTTCCGCATGACAAACGCACTGTGGACTGCTGAAACCACCAGAAAACGTGTTTCTCGCATTCAATAGCACAAAAACAGCGATTCCGGTGATTCTGCACACTTGTCACAGAAGAATCATTAAGCATATCACAGAAAATGCATATCTCAGCTGGAAACCCAACGAAACCGAAGATATCGCAGTTTCCGCATGTCAAACGCACTGTGGACTGCTGAAACCACCAGAAAACGTGTTTCTCGCATTCAATAGCACAAAAACAGCGATTTCGGTGATTCTGCATAGATCTCACAGAAGAATAACCAAGAATATCGTAGGAAATGCATGTCTCAGCTGGAAACCCTACGAAAACGAAGATATCGCAGTTTCCGCATGTCAAACGCACTGTGGAGTGCTGAAAACACCATAAAACGTGTTTCTCGCATTCAATAGCACGAAAACAGCGATTTCGGTGATTCTGCAGACTTGTCACAGAAGAATCATGAAGACTATCACCGAAAATGCGTATCTCAGCTGGAGACCCAACGAAACCGAAGATATCGCAGTTTGCGCATGTCAAACGCACTGTGGAGTGCTGAAACCACCAGAAAACGTGTTTCTCGCATTGAATAGCACAAAAACAGCGATTTCGGTGATTCTGCACACTTGTCAGAGAAGAATCATGAAGCTTATCACAGAAAATGCATATCTCAGCTGGAAACCCAACGAAACCGAAGATAACGCAGTTTCCTCATGTCAAACGCACTGTGGAGTGCTGAAAGCACCATAAAATGTGTTTCTCCCATTCAATAGCACGAAAACAGCGATTTCGGTGATTCTGCACACTTGTCACAGAAGAATCATGATGCTTATTACAGAAAATGCATATCTCAGCTGGAAACCCAACGAAACCGAAGATATCGCAGTTTCCGCATGACAATCGCACTGTGGAGTGCTGAAAGCACCATAAAATGTGTTTCTCGCATTCAATAGCACGAAAACAGCGATTTCGGTGATTCTGCACACTTGTCACAGAAGAATCATGAAGCTTATCACCGAAAATGCGTAGCTCAGCTGGAAACCCAACGAAACCGAAGATATCGCAGTTTCCGCATGTCAAACGCACTGTGGAGTGCTGAAAACACCAGAAAACGTGTTTCTCGCATTCAATAGCACGAAACCAGCGATTTCGGTGATTCTGCACACTTGTCACAGAAGAATCATGAAGCTTATCACCGAAAATGCGTAGCTCAGCTGGAAACCCAACGAAACCGAAGATATCGCAGTTTCCGCATGTCAAACGCACTGTGGAGTGCTGAAAACACCAGAAAACGTGTTTCTCGCATTCAATAGCACAAAAACAGCGATTTCGGTGATTCCGCATACTTCTGACAGAAGAATATCCAAGAATATCGTAGGAAATGCATGTCTCAGCTGGAAACCCTACGAAAACGGAGATATCGCAGTTTACGCATGTCAAACGCACTGTGGAGTGCTGAAAACACCATAAAACGTGTTTCTCGCATTCAATAGCACGAATACAGCGATTTCGGTGATTCTGCACACTTGTCACAGAAGAATCATGAAGACTATCACCGAAAATGCATATCTCAGCTGGAAACCCAACGAAACCGAAGATATCGCAGTTTCCGCATGTCAAACGCACTGTGGAGTGCTGAAAACCCCAGAAAACGTGTTTTTCGCATTCAATAGCACGAAAACAGCGATTTCGGTGATTCTGCACACTTGTCACAGAAGAATCATGAAGATTATCACCGAAAATGCGTAGCTCAGCTGGAAACCCAACGAAACCGAAGATATCGCAGTTTCCGCATGTCAAACGCACTGTGGAGTGCTGAAAACACCAGAAAACGTGTTTCTCGCATTCAATAGCACGAAAACAGCGATTTCGGTGATTCTGCACACTTGTCACAGAAGAATCATGAAGATTATCACCGAAAATGCGTAGCTCAGCTGGAAACCCAACGAAATCGAAGATATCGCAGTTTCCGCATGTCAAACGCACTGTGGAGTGCTGAAAACACCAGGAAACGTGTTTTTCGTATTCAGTAGCACGAAAACAGCAATGTCGGTGATTCTGCACACTTGTCACAGCAGAATCATGAAGACTATCGCTGAAAATGCATATCTCAGCTGGAAACCCAACGAAACCGAAGATATCGCAGTTTCCGCATGACAAACGCACTGTGGACTGCTGAAACCACCTGAAAACGTGTTTCTCGCATTCAATAGCACAAAAACAGCGATTCCGGTGATTCTGCACACTTGTCACAGAAGAATCATTAAGCATATCACAGAAAATGCATATCTCAGCTGGAAACCCAACGAAACCGAAGATATCGCAGTTTCCGCATGTCAAACGCACTGTGGACTGCTGAAACCACCAGAAAACGTGTTTCTCGCATTCAATAGCACAAAAACAGAGATTTCGGTGATTCTGCATAGTTCTCACAGAAGAACATCCAAGAATATCGTAGGAAATGCATGTCTCAGCTGGAAACCCTACGAAAACGAAGATATCGCAGTTTCCGCATGTCAAACGCACTGTGGACTGCTGAAACCACCAGAAAACGTGTTTCTCGCATTCAATAGCACAAAAACAGCGATTTCGGTGATTCTGCACACTTGTCACAAAAGAATCATGAAGCATATCACAGAAAATGCATATCTCAGCTGGAAACCCAACGAAACCGAAGATATCGCAGTTTCCGCATGTCAAACGCACTGTGGAGTGCTGAAAACACCATAAAATGTGTTTCTCGCATTCAAAAGCACGAAAACAGCGATTTCGGTGATTCTGCACACTTGTCACAGAAGAATCATGAAGATTATCACCGAAAATGCGTATCTCAGCTGGAAACCCAACGAAACCGAAGATATCGCAGTTTCCGCATGTCAAACGCACTGTGGAGTGCTGAAACCACCAGAAAACGTGTTTCTCGCATTCAATAGCACAAAAACAGCGATTTCGGTGATTCTGCACACTTGTCACAGAACAATCATGATGCTTATCACAGAAAATGCATATCTCAGCTGGAAACCCAACGAAACCGAAGATATCGCAGTTTCCGCATGACAAACGCACTGTGGAGTGCTGAAAGCACCATAAAATGTGTTTCTCGCATTCAATAGCACGAAAACAGCGATTTCGGTGATTCTGCACACTTGTCACAGAAGAATCATGAAGCTTATCACCGAAAATGCGTAGCTCAGCTGGAAACCCAACGAAACCGAAGATATCGCAGTTTCCGCATGTCAAACGCACTGTGGAGTGCTGAAAACACCAGAAAACGTGTTTCTCGCGTTCAATAGCACGAAACCAGCGATTTCGGTGATTCTGCACACTTGTCACAGAAGAATCATGAAGATTATCACAGCAAATGCATATCTCAGCTGGAAACCCAACGAAACCGAAGATATCGCAGTTTCCGCATGTCAAACGCACTGTGGAGTGCTGAAACCACCAGAAAACGTGTTTCTCGCATTCAATAGCACAAAAACAGCGATTTCGGTGATTCTGCACACTTGTCACAGAAGAATCATGATGCTTATCACAGAAAATGCATATCTCAGCTGGAAACCCAACGAAACCGAAGATATCGCAGTTTCCGCATGACAAACGCACTGTGGAGTGCTGAAAGCACCATAAAATGTGTTTCTCGCATTCAATAGCACGAAAACAGCGATTTCGGTGATTCTGCACACTTGTCACAGAAGAATCATGCAGACTATCACTGAAAATGCATATCTCAGCTGGAAACCCAACGAAACCGAAGATATCGCAGTTTCCGCATGTCAAACGCACTGTGGAGTGCTGAAAACCCCAGAAAACGTGTTTTTCGCATTCAATAGCACGTAAGCACCGATTTCGGTGATTCTGCATACTTCTCACAGAAGAATCTCGACGATTATCACAGAAAATGCGTATCTCAGCTGGAAACCCTACGAAACCGAAGATATCGCAGTTTCCGCATGACAAACGCACTGTGGAGTGCTGAAAGCATCATAAAATGTGTTTCTCGCATTCAATAGCACGAAAACAGCGATTTCGGTGATTCTGCACACTTGTCACAGAAGAATCATGAAGCTTATCACCGAAAATGCGTAGCTCAGCTGGAAACCCAACGAAACCGAAGATATCGCAGTTTCCGCATGTCAAACGCACTGTGGAGTGCTGAAAACACCAGAAAACGTGTTTCTCGCATTCAATAGCACGAAACCAGCGATTTCGGTGATTCTGCACACTTGTCACAGAAGAATCATGAAGATTATCACCGAAAATGCGTATCTCAGCTGGAAACCCAACGAAACCGAAGATATCGCAGTTTCCGAATGACAAACGCACTGTGGAGTTCTGAAAGCACCATAAAATGTGTTTCTCGCATTCAAAAGCACGAAAACAGCGATTTCGGTGATTCTGCACACTTGTCACAGAAGAATCATGAAGCTTATCACAGAAAATGCATATCTCAGCTGGAAACCCAACGAAACCGAAGATATCGCAGTTTCCGCATGTCAAACGCACTGTGGACTGCTGAAACCACCAGAAAACGTGTTTCTCGCATTCAATAGCACAAAAACAGCGATTTCGGTGATTCCGCATACTTCTGACAGTAGAATATCCAAGAATATCGTAGGAAATGCATGTCTCAGCTGGAAACCCTACGAAAACGAAGATATCGCAGTTTACGCATGTCAAACGCACTGTGGAGTGCTGAAAACACCATAAAACGTGTTTCTCGCATTCAATAGCACGAATACAGCGATTTCGGTGATTCTGCACACTTGTCACAGAAGAATCATGAAGATTATCACAGAAAATGCGTAGCTCAGCTGGAAACCCATCGAAACCGAAGATATCGCAGTTTCCGCATGTCAAACGCACTGTGGAGTGCTGAAAACACCAGAAAACGTGTTTCTCGCATTCAATAGCACGAAACCAGCGATTTCGGTGATTCTGCACACTTGTCACAGAAGAATCATGAAGATTATCACCGAAAATGCGTATCTCAGCTGGAAACCCAACGAAACCGAAGATATCGCAGTTTCCGAATGACAAACGCACTGTGGAGTTCTGAAAGCACCATAAAATGTGTTTCTCGCATTCAAAAGCACGAAAACAGCGATTTCGGTGATTCTGCACACTTGTCACAGAAGAATCATGAAGCTTATCACAGAAAATGCATATCTCAGCTGGAAACCCAACGAAACCGAAGATATCGCAGTTTCCGCATGTCAAACGCACTGTGGAGTGCTGAAAACACCAGAAAACGTGTTTCTCGCATTCAATAGCACAAAAACAGCGATTTCGGTGATTCTGCATATTTCTCATAGAAGAATATCCAAGAATATCGTAGGAAATGCATGTCTCAGCTGGAAACCCTACGAAAACGAAGATATCGCAGTTTCAGCATGTCAAACGCACTGTGGAGTGCTGAAAACACCATCAAACGCGGTTCTCGCATTCAAAAGCACGAAAACAGCGATTTCGGTGATTCTGCACACTTGTCACAGAAGAATCATGAAGACTATCACCGAAAATGCATATCTCAGCTGGAAACCCAACGAAACCGAAGATATCGCAGTTTCCGCATGTCAAACGCACTGTGGAGTGCTGAAAACCACAGAAAACGTGTTTTTCGCATTCAATAGCACGAAAACAGCGATTTCGGTGATTCTGCACACTTGTCACAGAAGAATCATGAAGATTATCACCGAAAATGCGTAGCTCAGCTGGAAACCCAACGAAACCGAAGATATCGCAGTTTCCGCATGTCAAACGCACTGTGGAGTGCTGAAAACACCAGAAAACGTGTTTCTCGCATTCAATAGCACGAAAACAGCGATTTCGGTGATTCTGCACACTTGTCACAGAAGAATCATGAAGATTATCACCGAAAATGCGTAGCTCAGCTGGAAACCCAACGAAATCGAAGATATCGCAGTTTCCGCATGTCAAACGCACTGTGGAGTGCTGAAAACACCAGGAAACGTGTTTTTCGTATTCAGTAGCACGAAAACAGCAATGTCGGTGATTCTGCACACTTGTCACAGCAGAATCATGAAGACTATCGCTGAAAATGCATATCTCAGCTGGAAACCCAACGAAACCGAAGATATCGCAGTTTCCGCATGACAAACGCACTGTGGACTGCTGAAACCACCTGAAAACGTGTTTCTCGCATTCAATAGCACAAAAACAGCGATTCCGGTGATTCTGCACACTTGTCACAGAAGAATCATTAAGCATATCACAGAAAATGCATATCTCAGCTGGAAACCCAACGAAACCGAAGATATCGCAGTTTCCGCATGTCAAACGCACTGTGGACTGCTGAAACCACCAGAAAACGTGTTTCTCGCATTCAATAGCACAAAAACAGAGATTTCGGTGATTCTGCATAGTTCTCACAGAAGAACATCCAAGAATATCGTAGGAAATGCATGTCTCAGCTGGAAACCCTACGAAAACGAAGATATCGCAGTTTCCGCATGTCAAACGCACTGTGGACTGCTGAAACCACAAGAAAACGTGTTTCTCGCATTCAATAGCACAAAAACAGCGATTTCGGTGATTCTGCACACTTGTCACAAAAGAATCATGAAGCATATCACAGAAAATGCATATCTCAGCTGGAAACCCAACGAAACCGAAGATATCGCAGTTTCCGCATGTCAAACGCACTGTGGAGTGCTGAAAACACCATAAAATGTGTTTCTCGCATTCAAAAGCACGAAAACAGCGATTTCGGTGATTCTGCACACTTGTCACAGAAGAATCATGAAGATTATCACCGAAAATGCGTATCTCAGCTGGAAACCCAACGAAACTGAAGATATCGCAGTTTCCGCATGTCAAACGCACTGTGGAGTGCTGAAAACACCAGAAAACGTGTTTCTCGCATTCAATAGCACGAAAACAGCGATCTCGGTGATTCTGCACACTTGTCACAGAAGAATCATGATGCTTATCACAGAAAATGCAAATCTCAGCTGGAAACCCAATGAAACCGAAGATATCGCAGTTTCCGCATGACAAACGCACTGTGGAGTGCTGAAAGCACCATAAAATGTGTTTCTCGCATTCAATAGCACGAAAACAGCGATTTCGGTGATTCTGCACACTTGTCACAGAAGAATCATGAAGCTTATCACCGAAAATGCGTAGCTCAGCTGGAAACCCAACGAAACCGAAGATATCGCAGTTTCCGCATGTCAAACGCACTGTGGACTGCTGAAACCACCAGAAAACGTGTTTCTCGCATTCAATAGCACAAAAACAGCGATTTCGGTGATTCCGCCTACTTCTGACAGAAGAATATCCAAGAATATCGTAGGAAATGCATGTCTCAGCTGGAAACCCTACGAAAACGGAGATATCGCAGTTTACGCATGACAAACGCACTGTGGACTGCTGAAACCACCAGAAAACGTGTTTCTCGCATTCAATAGCACAAAAACAGCGATTCCGGTGATTCTGCACACTTGTCACAGAAGAATCATTAAGCATATCACAGAAAATGCATATCTCAGCTGGAAACCCAACGAAACCGAAGATATCGCAGTTTCCGCATGTCAAACGCACTGTGGACTGCTGAAACCACCAGAAAACGTGTTTCTCGCATTCAATAGCACAAAAACAGCGATTTCGGTGATTCTGCATAGTTCTCATAGAAGAATATCCAAGAATATCGTAGGAAATGCATGTCTCAGCTGGAAACCCTACGAAAACGGAGATATCGCAGTTTACGCATGACAAACGCACTGTGGACTGCTGAAACCACCAGAAAACGTGTTTCTCGCATTCAATAGCACAAAAACAGCGATTCCGGTGATTCTGCACACTTGTCACAGAAGAATCATTAAGCATATCACAGAAAATGCATATCTCAGCTGGAAACCCAACGAAACCGAAGATATCGCAGTTTCCGCATGTCAAACGCACTGTGGACTGCTGAAACCACCAGAAAACGTGTTTCTCGCATTCAATAGCACAAAAACAGCGATTTCGGTGATTCTACATAGTTCTCATAGAAGAATATCCAAGAATATCGTAGGAAATGCATGTCTCAGCTGGAAACCCTACGAAAACGAAGATATCGCAGTTTCCGCATGTCAAACGCACTGTGGAGTGCTGAAAACACCATAAAACGCGGTTCTCGCATTCAATAGCACGAAAACAGCGATTTCGGTGATTCTGCACACTTGTCACAGAAGAATCATGAAGACTATCACCGAAAATGCGTAGCTCAGCTGGAAACCCAACGAAACCGAAGATATCGCAGTTTCCGCATGTCAAACGCACTGTGGAGTGCTGAAAACACCAGAAAACGTGTTACTCGCATTCAATAGCACGCAAACACCGATTTCGGTGATTCTGCATACTTCTCACAGAAGAATCATGAAGCTTATCACCGAAAATGCGTAGCTCAGCTGGAAACCCAACGAAACCGAAGATATCGCAGTTTCCGCATGTCAAACGCACTGTGGAGTGCTGAAAACACCAGAAAACGTGTTTCTCGCATTCAATAGCACGAAACCAGCGATTTCGGTGATTCTGCACACTTGTCACAGAAGAATCTCGGCGATTATCACTGAAAATGCATATCTCAGCTGGAAACCCAACGAAACCGAAGATATCGCAGTTTCCGCATGTCAAACGCACTGTGGAGTGCTGAAACCACCAGAAAACGTGTTTCTCGCATTCAATAGCACAAAAACAGCGATTTCGGTGATTCTGCACACTTGTCACAGAAGAATCATGATGCTTATCACAGAAAATGCATATCTCAGCTGGAAACCCAACGAAACCGAAGATATCGCAGTTTCCGCATGACAAACGCACTGTGGAGTGCTGAAAGCACCAGAAAACGTGTTTCTCACATTCAATAGCACAAAAACAGCGATTTCGGTGATTCTGCACACTTGTCACAGAAGAATCATGATGCTTATCACAGAAAATGCATATCTCAGCTGGAAACCCAACGAAACCGAAGATATCGCAGTTTCCGCATGTCAAACGCACTGTGGAGTGCTGAAAACACCAGAAAACGTGTTTCTCGCATTCAATAGCACGAAAACAGGGATCTCGGTGATTCTGCACACTTGTCACAGAAGAATCTCGGCGATTATCACTGAAAATGCATGTCTCAGCTGGAAACCCAACGAAACCGAAGATATCGCAGTTTCCGCATGTCAAACGCACTGTGGAGTGCTGAAACCACCAGAAAACGTGTTTCTCGCATTCAATAGCACAAAAACAGCGATTTCGGTGATTCTGCACACTTGTCACAGAAGAATCATGATGCTTATCACAGAAAATGCATATCTCAGCTGGAAACCCAACGAAACCGAAGATATCGCAGTTTCCGCATGACAAACGCACTGTGGAGTGCTGAAAGCACCATAAAATGTGTTTCTCGCATTCAATAGCACGAAAACAGCGATTTCGGCGATTCTGCACACTTGTCACAGAAGAATCATGCAGACTATCACTGAAAATGCATATCTCAGCTGGAAACCCAACGAAATCGAAGATATCGCAGTTTCCGCATGTCAAACGCACTGTGGAGTGCTGAAAACACCAGGAAACGTGTTTTTCGTATTCAGTAGCACGAAAGCAGCAATGTCGGTGATTCTGCACACTTGTCACAGCAGAATCATGAAGACTATCGCTGAAAATGCATATCTCAGCTGGAAACCCAACGAAACCGAAGATATCGCAGTTTCCGCATGTCAAACGCACTGTGGACTGCTGAAACCACCAGAAAACGTGTTTCTCGCATTCAATAGCACAAAAACAGAGATTTCGGTGATTCTGCACACTTGTCACAGAAGAATCATGAAGACTATAACTGAAAATGCATATCTCAGCTGGAAACCCAACGAAACCGAAGATATCGCAGTTTCCGCATGTCAAACGCACTGTGGAGTGCTGAAAACACCAGAAAACGTGTTTTTCGTATTCAATAGCACGAAAACAGCAATGTCGGTGATTCTGCACACTTGTCACAGAAGAATCATGAAGACTATAACTGAAAATGCATATCTCAGCTGGAAACCCAACGAAACCGAAGATATCGCAGTTTCCGCATGTCAAACGCACTGTGGAGTGCTGAAAACACCAGAAAACGTGTTTTTCGTATTCAATAGCACGAAAACAGCAATGTCGGTGATTCTGCACACTTGTCACAGAAGAATCATGAAGACTATAACTGAAAATGCATATCTCAGCTGGAAACCCAACGAAACCGAAGATATCGCAGTTTCCGCATGTCAAACGCACTGTGGAGTGCTGAAAACCCCAGAAAACGTGTTTTTCGCATTCAATAGCACGTAAACACCGATTTCGGTGATTCTGCATACTTCTCACAGAAGAATCTCGACGATTATCACAGAAAATGCGTATCTCAGCTGGAAACCCAACGAAACCGAAGATATCGCAGTTTCCGCATGACAAACGCACTGTGGAGTGCTGAAAGCACCATAAAATGTGTTTCTCGCATTCAATAGCACGAAAACAGCGATTTCGGTGATTCTGCACACTTGTCACAGAAGAATCTCGGCGATTATCACTGAAAATGCATATCTCAGCTGGAAACCCAACGAAACCGAAGGTATCGCAGTTTGCGCATGTCAAACGCACTGTGGAGTGCTGAAACCACCAGAAAACGTGTTTCTCGCATTCAATAGCACAAAAACAGCGATTTCGGTGATTCTGCACACTTGTCACAGAAGAATCATGAAGCTTATCACAGAAAATGCATATCTCAGCTGGAAACCCAACGAAACCGAAGATAACGCAGTTTCCGCATGTCAAACGCACTGTGGAGTGCTGAAAGCACCATAAAATGTGTTTCTCCCATTCAATAGCACGAAAACAGCGATTTCGGTGATTCTGCACACTTGTCACAGAAGAATCATGAAGACTATCACTGAAAATGCATATCTCAGCTGGAAACCCAACGAAACCGAAGATATCGCAGCTTCCGCATGTCAAACGCACTGTGGAGTGCTGAAAACCCCAGAAAACGTGTTTTTCGCATTTAATAGCACGTAAACACCGATTTCGGTGATTCTGCATACTTCTCACAGAAGAATCTCGACGATTATCACAGAAAATGCGTATCTCAGCTGGAAACCCAACGAAACCGAAGATATCGCAGTTTCCGCATGACAAACGCACTGTGGAGTGCTGAAAGCACCATAAAATGTGTTTCTCGCATTCAATAGCACGAAAACAGCGATTTCGGTGATTCTGCACACTTGTCACAGAAGAATCTCGGCGATTATCACTGAAAATGCATATCTCAGCTGGAAACCCAACGAAACCGAAGATATCGCAGTATGCGCATGTCAAACGCACTGTGGAGTGCTGAAAACACCATAAAACGTGTTTCTCGCATTCAATAGCACGAATACAGCGATTTCGGTGATTCTGCACACTTGTCACAGAAGAATCAGGAAGATTATCACCGAAAATGCGTAGCTCAGCTGGAAACCCAACGAAACCGAAGATATCGCAGTTTCCGCATGTCAAACGCACTGTGGAGTGCTGAAAACACCAGAAAACGTGTTTCTCGCATTCAATAGCACGAAAACAGCGATTCCGGTGATTCTGCACTCTTGTCACAGAAGAATCATTAAGCATATCACAGAAAATGCATATCTCAGCTTGAAACCCAACGAAACCGAAGATATCGCAGTTTCCGCATGTCAAACTCACTGTGGAGTGCTGAAAACACCATAAAACGTGTTTCTCGCATTCAATAGCACGAATACAGCGATTTCGGTGATTCTGCACACTTGTCACAGAAGAATCAGGAAGATTATCACCGAAAATGCGTAGCTCAGCTGGAAACCCAACGAAACCGAAGATATCGCAGTTTCCGTATGTCAAACGCACTGTGGAGTGCTGAAAACACCAGAAAACGTGTTTCTCGCATTCAATAGCACGAAAACAGCGATTTCGGTGATTCTGCACACTTGTCACAGAAGAATCAGGAAGATTATCACCGAAAATGCGTAGCTCAGCTGGAAACCCAACGAAACCGAAGATATCGCAGTTTCCGTATGTCAAACGCACTGTGGAGTGCTGAAAACACCAGAAAACGTGTTTCTCGCATTCAATAGCACGAAAACAGCGATTTCGGTGATTCTGCACACTTGTCACAGAAGAATCATGAAGACTATCACTGAAAATGCATATCTCAGCTGGAAACCCAACGAAACCGAAGATATCGCAGCTTCCGCATGTCAAACGCACTGTGGAGTGCTGAAAACCCCAGAAAACGTGTTTTTCGCATTCAATAGCACGTAAACACCGATTTCGGTGATTCTGCATACTTCTCACAGAAGAATCTCGACGATTATCACAGAAAATGCGTATCTCAGCTGGAAACCCAACGAAACCGAAGATATCGCAGTTTCCGCATGACAAACGCACTGTGGAGTGCTGAAAGCACCATAAAATGTGTTTCTCGCATTCAATAGCACGAAAACAGCGATTTCGGTGATTCTGCACACTTGTCACAGAAGAATCAGGAAGATTATCACCGAAAATGCGTAGCTCAGCTGGAAACCCAACGAAACCGAAGATATCGCAGTATGCGCATGTCAAACGCACTGTGGAGTGCTGAAAACACCATAAAACGTGTTTCTCGCATTCAATAGCACGAATACTGCGATTTCGGTGATTCTGCACACTTGTCACAGAAGAATCAGGAAGATTATCACCGAAAATGCGTAGCTCAGCTGGAAACCCAACGAAACCGAAGATATCGCAGTTTCCGCATGTCAAACGCACTGTGGAGTGCTGAAAACACCAGAAAACGTGTTTCTCGCATTCAATAGCACGAAAACAGCGATTTCGGTGATTCTGCACACTTGTCACAGAAGAATCATGAAGATTATCACCGAAAATGCGTAGCTCAGCTGGAAACCCAACGAAACCGAAGATATCGCAGATTCCGCATGTCAAACGCACTGTGGAGTGCTGAAAACACCAGGAAACGTGTTTTTCGTATTCAGTAGCACGAAAACAGCAATGTCGGTGATTCTGCACACTTGTCACAACAGAATCATGAAGACTATCGCTGAAAATGCATATCTCAGCTGGAAACCCAACGAAACCGAAGATATCGCAGTTTCCGCATGACAAACGCACTGTGGACTGCTGAAACCACCAGAAAACGTGTTTCTCGCATTCAATAGCACGAAAACAGCGATTCCGGTGATTCTGCACACTTGTCACAGAAGAATCATTAAGCATATCACAGAAAATGCATATCTCAGCTGGAAACCCAACGAAACCGAAGATACCGCAGTTTCCGCATGTCAAACTCACTGTGGAGTGCTGAAAACACCATAAAACGTGTTTCTCGCATTCAATAGCACGAATACAGCGATTTCGGTGATTCTGCACACTTGTCACAGAAGAATCAGGAAGATTATCACCGAAAATGCGTAGCTCAGCTGGAAACCCAACGAAACCGAAGATATCGCAGTTTCCGTATGTCAAACGCACTGTGGAGTGCTGAAAACACCAGAAAACGTGTTTCTCGCATTCAATAGCACGAAAACAGCGATTTCGGTGATTCTGCACACTTGTCACAGAAGAATCATGAAGATTATCACCGAAAATGCGTAGCTCAGCTGGAAACCCAACGAAACCGAAGATATCGCAGATTCCGCATGTCAAACGCACTGTGGAGTGCTGAAAACACCAGGAAACGTGTTTTTCGTATTCAGTAGCACGAAAACAGCAATGTCGGTGATTCTGCACACTTGTCACAACAGAATCATGAAGACTATCGCTGAAAATGCATATCTCAGCTGGAAACCCAACGAAACCGAAGATATCGCAGTTTCCGCATGACAAACGCAGTGTGGACTGCTGAAACCACCAGAAAACGTGTTTCTCGCATTCAATAGCACGAAAACAGCGATTCCGGTGATTCTGAACACTTGTCACAGAAGAATCATTAAGCATATCACAGAAAATGCATATCTCAGCTGGAAACCCAACGAAACCGAAGATATCGCAGTTTCCGCATGTCAAACGCACTGTGGACTGCTGAAACCACCAGAAAACGTGTTTCTCGCATTCAATAGCACAAAAACAGCGATTTCGGTGATTCTGCATACTTCTCACAGAAGAATATCCAAGAATATCGTAGGAAATGCATATCTCAGCTGGAAACCCAACGAAACCGAAGATATCGCAGTTTCCGCATGACAAACGCACTGTGGAGTGCTGAAAGCACCATAAAATGTGTCTCTCGCATTCAATAGCACGAAAACAGCGATTTCGGTGATTCTGCACACTTGTCACAGAAGAATCTCGGCGATTATCACTGAAAATGCATATCTCAGCTGGAAACCCAACGAAACCGAAGATATCGCAGTATGCGCATGTCAAACGCACTGTGGAGTGCTGAAAACACCATAAAACGTGTTTCTCGCATTCAATAGCACGAATACAGCGATTTCGGTGATTCTGCACACTTGTCACAGAAGAATCAGGAAGATTATCACCGAAAATGCGTAGCTCAGCTGGAAACCCAACGAAACCGAAGATATCGCAGTTTCCGCATGTCAAACGCACTGTGGAGTGCTGAAAACACCAGAAAACGTGTTTCTCGCATTCAATAGCACGAAAACAGCGATTCCGGTGATTCTGCACACTTGTCACAGAAGAATCATTAAGCATATCACAGAAAATGCATATCTCAGCTTGAAACCCAACGAAACCGAAGATATCGCAGTTTCCGCATGTCAAACTCACTGTGGAGTGCTGAAAACACCATAAAACGTGTTTCTCGCATTCAATAGCACGAATACAGCGATTTCGGTGATTCTGCACACTTGTCACAGAAGAATCAGGAAGATTATCACCGAAAATGCGTAGCTCAGCTGGAAACCCAACGAAACCGAAGATATCGCAGTTTCCGTATGTCAAACGCACTGTGGAGTGCTGAAAACACCAGAAAACGTGTTTCTCGCATTCAATAGCACGAAAACAGCGATTTCGGTGATTCTGCACACTTGTCACAGAAGAATCAGGAAGATTATCACCGAAAATGCGTAGCTCAGCTGGAAACCCAACGAAACCGAAGATATCGCAGTTTCCGTATGTCAAACGCACTGTGGAGTGCTGAAAACACCAGAAAACGTGTTTCTCGCATTCAATAGCACGAAAACAGCGATTTCGGTGATTCTGCACACTTGTCACAGAAGAATCATGAAGACTATCACTGAAAATGCATATCTCAGCTGGAAACCCAACGAAACCGAAGATATCGCAGCTTCCGCATGTCAAACGCACTGTGGAGTGCTGAAAACCCCAGAAAACGTGTTTTTCGCATTCAATAGCACGTAAACACCGATTTCGGTGATTCTGCATACTTCTCACAGAAGAATCTCGACGATTATCACAGAAAATGCGTATCTCAGCTGGAAACCCAACGAAACCGAAGATATCGCAGTTTCCGCATGACAAACGCACTGTGGAGTGCTGAAAGCACCATAAAATGTGTTTCTCGCATTCAATAGCACGAAAACAGCGATTTCGGTGATTCTGCATACTTCTCACAGAAGAATATTCAAGAATATTGTAGAAAATGCATGTCTCAGCTGGAAACCCTACGAAAACGAAGATATCGCAGTTTCCGCATGACATACGCACTGTGGAGTGCTGAAAACACCAGGAAACGTGTTTTTCGTATTCAGTAGCATGAAAACAGCGATTTCGGTGATTCTGCATACTTGACACAGAAGAATCTCGACGATTATCACAGAAAATGCGTATCAGCTGGAAACCCAACGAAACCGAAGATATCGCAGTTTCCGCATGACAAACGCACTGTGGAGTGCTGAAAACACCAGAAAACGTGTTTCTCGCATTCAATAGCACGAAAACAGCGATTTCGGTGATTCTGCACACTTGTCACAGAAGAATCATGAAGATTATCACCGAAAATGCGTAGCTCAGCTGGAAACCCAACGAAACCGAAGATATCGCAGATTCCGCATGTCAAACGCACTGTGGAGTGCTGAAAACACCAGGAAACGTGTTTTTCGTATTCAGTAGCACGAAAACAGCAATGTCGGTGATTCTGCACACTTGTCACAACAGAATCATGAAGACTATCGCTGAAAATGCATATCTCAGCTGGAAACCCAACGAAACCGAAGATATCGCAGTTTCCGCATGACAAACGCACTGTGGACTGCTGAAACCACCAGAAAACGTGTTTCTCGCATTCAATAGCACGAAAACAGCGATTCCGGTGATTCTGCACACTTGTCACAGAAGAATCATTAAGCATATCACAGAAAATGCATATCTCAGCTGGAAACCCAACGAAACCGAAGATACCGCAGTTTCCGCATGTCAAACTCACTGTGGAGTGCTGAAAACACCATAAAACGTGTTTCTCGCATTCAATAGCACGAATACAGCGATTTCGGTGATTCTGCACACTTGTCACAGAAGAATCAGGAAGATTATCACCGAAAATGCGTAGCTCAGCTGGAAACCCAACGAAACCGAAGATATCGCAGTTTCCGTATGTCAAACGCACTGTGGAGTGCTGAAAACACCAGAAAACGTGTTTCTCGCATTCAATAGCACGAAAACAGCGATTTCGGTGATTCTGCACACTTGTCACAGAAGAATCATGAAGATTATCACCGAAAATGCGTAGCTCAGCTGGAAACCCAACGAAACCGAAGATATCGCAGATTCCGCATGTCAAACGCACTGTGGAGTGCTGAAAACACCAGGAAACGTGTTTTTCGTATTCAGTAGCACGAAAACAGCAATGTCGGTGATTCTGCACACTTGTCACAACAGAATCATGAAGACTATCGCTGAAAATGCATATCTCAGCTGGAAACCCAACGAAACCGAAGATATCGCAGTTTCCGCATGACAAACGCAGTGTGGACTGCTGAAACCACCAGAAAACGTGTTTCTCGCATTCAATAGCACGAAAACAGCGATTCCGGTGATTCTGAACACTTGTCACAGAAGAATCATTAAGCATATCACAGAAAATGCATATCTCAGCTGGAAACCCAACGAAACCGAAGATATCGCAGTTTCCGCATGTCAAACGCACTGTGGACTGCTGAAACCACCAGAAAACGTGTTTCTCGCATTCAATAGCACAAAAACAGCGATTTCGGTGATTCTGCATACTTCTCACAGAAGAATATCCAAGAATATCGTAGGAAATGCATATCTCAGCTGGAAACCCAACGAAACCGAAGATATCGCAGTTTCCGCATGACAAACGCACTGTGGAGTGCTGAAAGCACCATAAAATGTGTCTCTCGCATTCAATAGCACGAAAACAGCGATTTCGGTGATTCTGCACACTTGTCACAGAAGAATCTCGGCGATTATCACTGAAAATGCATATCTCAGCTGGAAACCCAACGAAACCGAATATATCGCAGTTTGCGCATGTCAAACGCACTGTGGAGTGCTGAAACCACCAGAAAACGTGTTACTCGCATTCAATAGCACGAAAACAGCGATTTCGGTGAGACTGCACACTTGTCACAGAAGAATCATGAAGATTATCACCGAAAATGCGTAGCTCAGCTGGAAACCGAACGAAACCGAAGATATCGCAGTTTCCGCATGTCAAACGCACGGTGGAGTGCTGAAAACACCAGAAAACGTGTTACTCGCATTCAATAGCACGAAAACAGCGATTTCGGTGAGACTGCACACTTGTCACAGAAGAATCATGAAGATTATCACCAAAAATGCGTAGCTCAGCTGGAAACCCAACGAAACCGAAGATATCGCAGTTTCCGCATGTCAAACGCACTGTGGAGTGCTGAAAACACCAGAAAACGTGTTACTCGCATTCAATAGCACGAAAACAGCGATTTCGGTGATTCTGCACACTTGTCACAGAAGAATCATGAAGATTATCACTGAAAATGCGTATCTCAGCTGGAAACCCAACGAAACCGAAGATATCGCAGTTTCCGCATGTCAAACGCACTGTGGACTGCTGAAACCACCAGAAAACGTGTTTCTCGCATTCAATAGCACAAAAACAGCGATTTCGGCGATTCTGCACACTTGTCACAAAAGAATCATGAAGCATATCACAGAAAATGCATATCTCAGCTGGAAACCCAACGAAACCGAAGATATCGCAGTTTCCGCATGTCAAACGCACTGTGGAGTGCTGAAAACACCAGAAAACGTGTTTCTCGCATTCAATAGCACGAAAACAGCGACCTCGGTGATTCTGCACACTTGTCACAGAAGAATCTCGGCGATTATCATTGAAAATGCATATCTCAGCTGGAAACCCAACGAAACCGAAGATATCGCAGTTTCCGCATGTCAAACGCACTGTGGAGTGCTGAAACCACCAGAAAACGTGTTTCTCGCATTCAATAGCACAAAATCAGCGATTTCGGTGATTCTGCACACTTGTCACAGAAGAATCATTAAGCTTTACACAGAAAATTGATATCTCAGCTGGAAACCCAACGAAACCGAAGATATCGCAGTTTCCGCATGTCAAACGCACTGTGGAGTTCTGAAAACCCCAGAAAATGTGTTTTTCGCATTCAATAGCACGAAAACAGCGATTTCGGTGATTCTGCACACTTGTCACAGAAGAATCTCGGCGATTATCACTGAAAATGCATATCTCAGCTGGAAACCCAACGAAACCGAAGATATCGCAGTTTGCGCATGTCAAACGCACTGTGGAGTGCTGAAACCACCAGAAAACGTGTTTCTCGCATTCAATAGCACAAAAACAGCGATTACGGTGATTCTGCACACTTGTCGCAGAAGAATCATGAAGCTTATCACAGAAAATGCATATCTCAGTTGGAAACCCAACGAAACCGAAGATATCGCAGTTTCCGCATGTCAAACGCACTGTGGAGTGCTGAAAACACCAGAAAACGTGTTTTTCGTATTCAATAGCACGAAAACAGCAATGTAGGTGATTCTGCACACTTGTCACAGAAGAATCATGAAGACTATCACTGAAAATGCATATCTCAGCTGGAAACCCAACGAAACCGAAGATATCGCAGTTTCCGCATGTCAAACGCACTGTGGAGTGCTGAAAACACCAGAAAACGTGTTTTTCGTATTCAATAGCACGAAAACAGCAATGTAGGTGATTCTGCACACTTGTCACAGAAGAATCATGAAGACTATCACTGAAAATGCATATCTCAGCTGGAAACCCAACGAAACCGAAGATATCGCAGTTTCCGCATGTCAAACGCACTGTGGAGTGCTGAAAACACCAGAAAACGTGTTTTTCGTATTCAATAGCACGAAAACAGCAATGTAGGTGATTCTGCACACTTGTCACAGAAGAATCATGAAGACTATCACTGAAAATGCATATCTCAGCTGGAAACCCAACGAAACCGAAGATATCGCAGTTTCCGCATGTCAAACGCACTGTGGAGTGCTGAAAACACCAGAAAACGTGTTTTTCGTATTCAATAGCACGAAAACAGCAATGTAGGTGATTCTGCACACTTGTCACAGAAGAATCATGAAGACTATCACTGAAAATGCATATCTCAGCTGGAAACCCAACGAAACCGAAGATATCGCAGTTTCCTCATGTCAAACGCACTGTGGAGTGCTGAAAACCCCAGAAAACGTGTTTCTCGCATTCAATAGCACGTAAACACCGATTTCGGTGATTCTGCATACTTCTCACAGAAGAATATCCAAGAATATAGTAGAAAATGTATGTCTCAGCTGGAAACCCTTCGAAAACGAAGATATCGCAGTTTCCGCATGACAAACGAACTATGGAGTGCTGAAAACACCAGGAAACGTGTTTTTCGTATTCAGTAGCATGAAAACAGCGATTTCGGTGATTCTGCATACATGACACAGAAGAATCTCGACGATTATCACAGAAAATGCGTATCAGCTGGAAACCCAACGAAACCGAAGATATCGCAGTTTCCGCATGTCAAACGCACTGTGGAGTGCTGAAAACCCCAGAAAACGTGTTTCTCGCATTCAATAGCACGTAAACACCGATTTCGGTGATTCTGCATACTTCTCACAGAAGAATATCCAAGAATATAGTAGAAAATGCATGTCTCAGCTGGAAACCCTACGAAAACGAAGATATCGCAGTTTCCGCATGACAAACGCACTGTGGAGTGCTGAAAACACCAGGAAACGTGTTTTTCGTATTCAGTAGCATGAAAACAGCGATTTCGGTGATTCTGCACACTTGTCGCAGAAGAATCATGAAGCTTATCACAGAAAATGCATATCTCAGCTGGAAACCCAACGAAACCGAAGATATCGCAGTTTCCGCATGTCAAACGCACTGTGGAGTGCTGAAAACACCAGAAAACGTGTTTTTCGTATTCAATAGCACGAAAACAGCAATGTAGGTGATTCTGCACACTTGTCACAGAAGAATCATGAAGACTATCACTGAAAATGCATATCTCAGCTGGAAACCCAACGAAACCGAAGATATCGCAGTTTCCTCATGTCAAACGCACTGTGGAGTGCTGAAAACCCCAGAAAACGTGTTTCTCGCATTCAATAGCACGTAAACACCGATTTCGGTGATTCTGCATACTTCTCACAGAAGAATATCCAAGAATATAGTAGAAAATGTATGTCTCAGCTGGAAACCCTTCGAAAACGAAGATATCGCAGTTTCCGCATGACAAACGAACTATGGAGTGCTGAAAACACCAGGAAACGTGTTTTTCGTATTCAGTAGCATGAAAACAGCGATTTCGGTGATTCTGCATACATGACACAGAAGAATCTCGACGATTATCACAGAAAATGCGTATCAGCTGGAAACCCAACGAAACCGAAGATATCGCAGTTTCCGCATGTCAAACGCACTGTGGAGTGCGGAAACCACCAGAAAACGTGTTTCTCGCATTCAATAGCACAAAAACAGCAATGTCGGTGATTCTGCACACCTGTCACAGAAGTATCATGAAGACTATCACTGAAAATGCATATCTCAGCTGGAAACCCAACGAAACCGAAGATATCGCAGTTTCCGCATGTGGAGTGCTGAAAAAACCAGGAAACCTGTTTTTCGCATTCAATAGCACGAAAACAGCGATCTCGGTGATTCTGCACACTTGTCACAGAAGGATCATGAAGCTTATCACAGAAAATGCGTATCAGCTGGAAACCCAACGAAACCGAAGATATCGCAGTTTCCGCATGACAAACGCACTGTGGAGTGCTGAAAACTCCAGAAAACATGTTTTTCGCATTCAATAGCACGTAAACACCGATTTCGGTGATTCTGCATACTTCTCACAGAAGAATATCCAAGAATATAGTAGAAAATGCATGTCTCAGCTGGAAACCCTACGAAAACGAAGATATCGCAGTTTCCGCATGACAAACGCACTGTGGAGTGCTGAAAACACCAGGAAACGTGTTTTTCGTATTCAGTAGCATGAAAACAGCGATTTCGGTGATTCTGCACACTTGTCGCAGAAGAATCATGAAGCTTATCACAGAAAATGCATATCTCAGCTGGAAACCCAACGAAACCGAAGATATCGCAGTTTCCGCATGTCAAACGCACTGTGGAGTGCTGAAAACACCAGAAAACGTGTTTTTCGTATTCAATAGCACGAAAACAGCAATGTAGGTGATTCTGCACACTTGTCACAGAAGAATCATGAAGACTATCACTGAAAATGCATATCTCAGCTGGAAACCCAACGAAACCGAAGATATCGCAGTTTCCGCATGTCAAACGCACTGTGGAGTGCTGAAAACACCAGAAAACGTGTTTTTCGTATTCAATAGCACGAAAACAGCAATGTAGGTGATTCTGCACACTTGTCACAGAAGAATCATGAAGACTATCACTGAAAATGCATATCTCAGCTGGAAACCCAACGACACCGAAGATATCGCAGTTTCCGCATGTCAAACGCACTGTGGAGTGCTGAAAACTCCAGAAAACGTGTTTTTCGTATTCAATAGCACGAAAACAGCAATGTAGGTGATTCTGCACACTTGTCACAGAAGAATCATGAAGACTATCACTGAAAATGCATATCTCAGCTGGAAACCCAACGAAACCGAAGATATCGCAGTTTCCTCATGTCAAACGCACTGTGGAGTGCTGAAAACCCCAGAAAACGTGTTTCTCGCATTCAATAGCACGTAAACACCGATTTCGGTGATTCTGCATACTTCTCACAGAAGAATATCCAAGAATATAGTAGAAAATGTATGTCTCAGCTGGAAACCCTTCGAAAACGAAGATATCGCAGTTTCCGCATGACAAACGAACTATGGAGTGCTGAAAACACCAGGAAACGTATTTTTCGTATTCAGTAGCATGAAAACAGCGATTTCGGTGATTCTGCATACATGACACAGAAGAATCTCGACGATTATCACAGAAAATGCGTATCAGCTGAAAACCCAACGAAACCGAAGATATCGCAGTTTCCGCATGTCAAACGCACTGTGGAGTGCGGAAACCACCAGAAAACGTGTTTCTCGCATTCAATAGCACAAAAACAGCAATGTCGGTGATTCTGCACACCTGTCACAGAAGTATCATGAAGACTATCACTGAAAATGCATATCTCAGCTGGAAACCCAACGAAACCGAAGATATCGCAGTTTCCGCATGTGGAGTGCTGAAAAAACCAGGAAACCTGTTTTTCGCATTCAATAGCACGAAAACAGCGATCTCGGTGATTCTGCACACTTGTCACAGAAGGATCATGAAGCTTATCACAGAAAATGCGTATCAGCTGGAAACCCAACGAAACCGAAGATATCGCAGTTTCCGCATGACAAACGCACTGTGGAGTGCTGAAAACTCCAGAAAACATGTTTCTCGCATTCAATAGCACGTAAACACCGATTTCGGTGATTCTGCATACTTCTCACAGAAGAATATCCAAGAATATAGTAGAAAATGCATGTCTCAGCTGGAAACCCTACGAAAACGAAGATATCGCAGTTTCCGCATGACATACGCACTGTGGAGTGCTGAAAACACCAGAAAACGTGTTTTTCGTATTCAGTAGCATGAAAACAGCGATTTCGGTGATTCTGCACACTTGTCACAGAAGAATCTCGGCGATTATCACTGAAAATGCATATCTCAGCTGGAAACCCAACGAAACCGAAGATATCGCAGTTTCCGCATGTCAAACGCACTGTGGAGTGCTGAAAACCCCAGAAAACGTGTTTTTCGCATTCAATAGCACGTAAACACCGATTTCGGTGATTCTGCATACTTCTCACAGAAGAATATCCAAGAATATAGTAGAAAATGCATGTCTCAGCTGGAAACCCTACGAAAACGAAGATATCGCAGTTTCCGCATGACAAACGCACTGTGGAGTGCTGAAAACACCAGGAAACGTGTTTTTCGTATTCAGTAGCATGAAAACAGCGATTTCGGTGATTCTGCACACTTGTCGCAGAAGAATCATGAAGCTTATCACAGAAAATGCATATCTCAGCTGGAAACCCAACGAAACCGAAGATATCGCAGTTTCCGCATGTCAAACGCACTGTGGAGTGCTGAAAACACCAGAAAACGTGTTTTTCGTATTCAATAGCACGAAAACAGCAATGTAGGTGATTCTGCACACTTGTCACAGAAGAATCATGAAGACTATCACTGAAAATGCATATCTCAGCTGGAAACCCAACGAAACCGAAGATATCGCAGTTTCCGCATGTCAAACGCACTGTGGAGTGCTGAAAACACCAGAAAACGTGTTTTTCGTATTCAATAGCACGAAAACAGCAATGTAGGTGATTCTGCACACTTGTCACAGAAGAATCATGAAGACTATCACTGAAAATGCATATCTCAGCTGGAAACCCAACGAAACCGAAGATATCGCAGTTTCCGCATGTCAAACGCACTGTGGAGTGCTGAAAACACCAGAAAACGTGTTTTTCGTATTCAATAGCACGAAAACATCAATGTAGGTGATTCTGCACACTTGTCACAGAAGAATCATGAAGACTATCACTGAAAATGCATATCTCAGCTGGAAACCCAACGAAACCGAAGATATCGCAGTTTCCGCATGTCAAACGCACTGTGGAGTGCTGAAAACACCAGAAAACGTGTTTTTCGTATTCAATAGCACGAAAACAGCAATGTAGGTGATTCTGCACACTTGTCACAGAAGAATCATGAAGACTATCACTGAAAATGCATATCTCAGCTGGAAACCCAACGAAACCGAAGATATCGCAGTTTCCTCATGTCAAACGCACTGTGGAGTGCTGAAAACCCCAGAAAACGTGTTTCTCGCATTCAATAGCACGTAAACACCGATTTCGGTGATTCTGCATACTTCTCACAGAAGAATATCCAAGAATATAGTAGAAAATGTATGTCTCAGCTGGAAACCCTTCGAAAACGAAGATATCGCAGTTTCCGCATGACAAACGAACTATGGAGTGCTGAAAACACCAGGAAACGTGTCTTTCGTATTCAGTAGCATGAAAACAGCGATTTCGGTGATTCTGCATACATGACACAGAAGAATCTCGACGATTATCACAGAAAATGCGTATCAGCTGGAAACCCAACGAAACCGAAGATATCGCAGTTTCCGCATGTCAAACGCACTGTGGAGTGCAGAAACCACCAGAAAACGTGTTTCTCGCATTCAATAGCACAAAAACAGCAATGTCGGTGATTCTGCACACCTGTCACAGAAGTATCATGAAGACTATCACTGAAAATGCATATCTCAGCTGGAAACCCAACGAAACCGAAGATATCGCAGTTTCCGCATGTGGAGTGCTGAAAAAACCAGGAAACCTGTTTTTCGCATTCAATAGCACGAAAACAGCGATCTCGGTGATTCTGCACACTTGTCACAGAAGGATCATGAAGCTTATCACAGAAAATGCGTATCAGCTGGAAACCCAACGAAACCGAAGATATCGCAGTTTCCGCATGACAAACGCACTGTGGAGTGCTGAAAACTCCAGAAAACATGTTTCTCGCATTCAATAGCACGTAAACACCGATTTCGGTGATTCTGCATACTTCTCACAGAAGAATATCCAAGAATATAGTAGAAAATGCATGTCTCAGCTGGAAACCCTACGAAAACGAAGATATCGCAGTTTCCGCATGACATACGCACTGTGGAGTGCTGAAAACACCAGAAAACGTGTTTTTCGTATTCAGTAGCATGAAAACAGCGATTTCGGTGATTCTGCACACTTGTCACAGAAGAATCTCGGCGATTATCACTGAAAATGCATATCTCAGCTGGAAACCCAACGAAACCGAAGATATCGCAGTTTCCGCATGTCAAACGCACTGTGGAGTGCTGAAAACCCCAGAAAACGTGTTTTTCGCATTCAATAGCACGTAAACACCGATTTCGGTGATTCTGCATACTTCTCACAGAAGAATATCCAAGAATATAGTAGAAAATGCATGTCTCAGCTGGAAACCCTACGAAAACGAAGATATCGCAGTTTCCGCATGACAAACGCACTGTGGAGTGCTGAAAACACCAGGAAACGTGTTTTTCGTATTCAGTAGCATGAAAACAGCGATTTCGGTGATTCTGCACACTTGTCGCAGAAGAATCATGAAGCTTATCACAGAAAATGCATATCTCAGCTGGAAACCCAACGAAACCGAAGATATCGCAGTTTCCGCATGTCAAACGCACTGTGGAGTGCTGAAAACACCAGAAAACGTGTTTTTCGTATTCAATAGCACGAAAACAGCAATGTAGGTGATTCTGCACACTTGTCACAGAAGAATCATGAAGACTATCACTGAAAATGCATATCTCAGCTGGAAACCCAACGAAACCGAAGATATCGCAGTTTCCGCATGTCAAACGCACTGTGGAGTGCTGAAAACACCAGAAAACGTGTTTTTCGTATTCAATAGCACGAAAACAGCAATGTAGGTGATTCTGCACACTTGTCACAGAAGAATCATGAAGACTATCACTGAAAATGCATATCTCAGCTGGAAACCCAACGAAACCGAAGATATCGCAGTTTCCGCATGTCAAACGCACTGTGGAGTGCTGAAAACACCAGAAAACGTGTTTTTCGTATTCAATAGCACGAAAACATCAATGTAGGTGATTCTGCACACTTGTCACAGAAGAATCATGAAGACTATCACTGAAAATGCATATCTCAGCTGGAAACCCAACGAAACCGAAGATATCGCAGTTTCCGCATGTCAAACGCACTGTGGAGTGCTGAAAACACCAGAAAACGTGTTTTTCGTATTCAATAGCACGAAAACAGCAATGTAGGTGATTCTGCACACTTGTCACAGAAGAATCATGAAGACTATCACTGAAAATGCATATCTCAGCTGGAAACCCAACGAAACCGAAGATATCGCAGTTTCCTCATGTCAAACGCACTGTGGAGTGCTGAAAACCCCAGAAAACGTGTTTCTCGCATTCAATAGCACGTAAACACCGATTTCGGTGATTCTGCATACTTCTCACAGAAGAATATCCAAGAATATAGTAGAAAATGTATGTCTCAGCTGGAAACCCTTCGAAAACGAAGATATCGCAGTTTCCGCATGACAAACGAACTATGGAGTGCTGAAAACACCAGGAAACGTGTCTTTCGTATTCAGTAGCATGAAAACAGCGATTTCGGTGATTCTGCATACATGACACAGAAGAATCTCGACGATTATCACAGAAAATGCGTATCAGCTGGAAACCCAACGAAACCGAAGATATCGCAGTTTCCGCATGTCAAACGCACTGTGGAGTGCAGAAACCACCAGAAAACGTGTTTCTCGCATTCAATAGCACAAAAACAGCAATGTCGGTGATTCTGCACACCTGTCACAGAAGTATCATGAAGACTATCACTGAAAATGCATATCTCAGCTGGAAACCCAACGAAACCGAAGATATCGCAGTTTCCGCATGTGGAGTGCTGAAAAAACCAGGAAACCTGTTTTTCGCATTCAATAGCACGAAAACAGCGATCTCGGTGATTCTGCACACTTGTCACAGAAGGATCATGAAGCTTATCACAGAAAATGCGTATCAGCTGGAAACCCAACGAAACCGAAGATATCGCAGTTTCCGCATGACAAACGCACTGTGGAGTGCTGAAAACTCCAGAAAACATGTTTCTCGCATTCAATAGCACGTAAACACCGATTTCGGTGATTCTGCATACTTCTCACAGAAGAATATCCAAGAATATAGTAGAAAATGCATGTCTCAGCTGGAAACCCTACGAAAACGAAGATATCGCAGTTTCCGCATGACATACGCACTGTGGAGTGCTGAAAACACCAGGAAACGTGTTTTTCGTATTCAGTAGCATGAAAACAGCGATTTCGGTGATTCTGCACACTTGTCACAGAAGAATCTCGGCGATTATCACTGAAAATGCATATCTCAGCTGGAAACCCAACGAAACCGAAGATATCGCAGTTTCCGCATGTCAAACGCACTGTGGAGTGCTGAAAACCCCAGAAAACGTGTTTTTCGCATTCAATAGCACGTAAACACCGATTTCGGTGATTCTGCATACTTCTCACAGAAGAATATCCAAGAATATAGTAGAAAATGCATGTCTCAGCCGGAAACCCTACGAAAACGAAGATATCGCAGTTTCCGCATGACAAACGCACTGTGGAGTGCTGAAAACACCAGGAAACGTGTTTTTCGTATTCAGTAGCATGAAAACAGCGATTTCGGTGATTCTGCATACTTGACACAGAAGGATCATGAAGCTTATCACAGAAAATGCGTATCAGCTGGAAACCCAACGAAACCGAAGATATCGCAGTTTCCGCATGACAAACGCACTGTGGAGTGCTGAAAACTCCAGAAAACATGTTTCTCGCATTCAATAGCACGTAAACACCGATTTCGGTGATTCTGCATACTTCTCACAGAAGAATATCCAAGAATATAGTAGAAAATGCATGTCTCAGCTGGAAACCCTACGAAAACGAAGATATCGCAGTTTCCGCATGACATACGCACTGTGGAGTGCTGAAAACACCAGAAAACGTGTTTTTCGTATTCAGTAGCATGAAAACAGCGATTTCGGTGATTCTGCACACTTGTCACAGAAGAATCTCGGCGATTATCACTGAAAATGCATATCTCAGCTGGAAACCCAACGAAACCGAAGATATCGCAGTTTCCGCATGTCAAACGCACTGTGGAGTGCTGAAAACCCCAGAAAACGTGTTTTTCGCATTCAATAGCACGTAAACACCGATTTCGGTGATTCTGCATACTTCTCACAGAAGAATATCCAAGAATATAGTAGAAAATGCATGTCTCAGCTGGAAACCCTACGAAAACGAAGATATCGCAGTTTCCGCATGACAAACGCACTGTGGAGTGCTGAAAACACCAGGAAACGTGTTTTTCGTATTCAATAGCACGAAAACAGCAATGTAGGTGATTCTGCACACTTGTCACAGAAGAATCATGAAGACTATCACTGAAAATGCATATCTCAGCTGGAAACCCAACGAAACCGAAGATATCGCAGTTTCCTCATGTCAAACGCACTGTGGAGTGCTGAAAACCCCAGAAAACGTGTTTCTCGCATTCAATAGCACGTAAACACCGATTTCGGTGATTCTGCATACTTCTCACAGAAGAATATCCAAGAATATAGTAGAAAATGTATGTCTCAGCTGGAAACCCTTCGAAAACGAAGATATCGCAGTTTCCGCATGACAAACGAACTATGGAGTGCTGAAAACACCAGGAAACGTGTCTTTCGTATTCAGTAGCATGAAAACAGCGATTTCGGTGATTCTGCATACATGACACAGAAGAATCTCGACGATTATCACAGAAAATGCGTATCAGCTGGAAACCCAACGAAACCGAAGATATCGCAGTTTCCGCATGTCAAACGCACTGTGGAGTGCAGAAACCACCAGAAAACGTGTTTCTCGCATTCAATAGCACAAAAACAGCAATGTCGGTGATTCTGCACACCTGTCACAGAAGTATCATGAAGACTATCACTGAAAATGCATATCTCAGCTGGAAACCCAACGAAACCGAAGATATCGCAGTTTCCGCATGTGGAGTGCTGAAAAAACCAGGAAACCTGTTTTTCGCATTCAATAGCACGAAAACAGCGATCTCGGTGATTCTGCACACTTGTCACAGAAGGATCATGAAGCTTATCACAGAAAATGCGTATCAGCTGGAAACCCAACGAAACCGAAGATATCGCAGTTTCCGCATGACAAACGCACTGTGGAGTGCTGAAAACTCCAGAAAACATGTTTCTCGCATTCAATAGCACGTAAACACCGATTTCGGTGATTCTGCATACTTCTCACAGAAGAATATCCAAGAATATAGTAGAAAATGCATGTCTCAGCTGGAAACCCTACGAAAACGAAGATATCGCAGTTTCCGCATGACATACGCACTGTGGAGTGCTGAAAACACCAGGAAACGTGTTTTTCGTATTCAGTAGCATGAAAACAGCGATTTCGGTGATTCTGCACACTTGTCACAGAAGAATCTCGGCGATTATCACTGAAAATGCATATCTCAGCTGGAAACCCAACGAAACCGAAGATATCGCAGTTTCCGCATGTCAAACGCACTGTGGAGTGCTGAAAACCCCAGAAAACGTGTTTTTCGCATTCAATAGCACGTAAACACCGATTTCGGTGATTCTGCATACTTCTCACAGAAGAATATCCAAGAATATAGTAGAAAATGCATGTCTCAGCCGGAAACCCTACGAAAACGAAGATATCGCAGTTTCCGCATGACAAACGCACTGTGGAGTGCTGAAAACACCAGGAAACGTGTTTTTCGTATTCAGTAGCATGAAAACAGCGATTTCGGTGATTCTGCATACTTGACACAGAAGAATCTCGACGATTATCACAGAAAATGCGTATCAGCTGGAAACCCAACGAATCCGAAGATATCGCAGTTTCCGCATGACAAACGCACTGCGGAGTGCTGAAAACACCAGAAAACGTGTTTCTCGCATTCAATAGCACGAAAACAGCGATTTCGGTGGTTCTGCACACTTGTCACAGAAGAATCATGAAGCTTATCACAGAAAATGCATATCTCAGCTGGAAACCCAACGAAACCGAAGATATCGCAGTTTCCGCATGTCAAACGCACTGTGGAGTGCTGAAAACCCCAGAAAACGTGTTTTTCGCATTCAACAGCACGTAAACACTGATTTCGGTGATTCTGCATACTTCTCACAGAAGAATATCCAAGAACATAGTAGAAAATGCATGTCTCAGCTGGAAACCCTACGAAAACGAAGATATCGCAGTTTCCGCATGACAAACGAACTATGGAGTGCTGAAAACACCAGGAAACGTGTTTTTCGTATTCAGTAGCATGAAAACAGCGATTTCGGTGATTCTGCATACATGACACAGAAGAATCTCGACGATTATCACAGAAAATGCGTATCAGCTGGAAACCCAACGAAACCGAAGATATCGCAGTTTCCGCATGTCAAACGCACTGTGGAGTGCGGAAACCACCAGAAAACGTGTTTCTCGCATTCAATAGCACAAAAACAGCAATGTCGGTGATTCTGCACACCTGTCACAGAAGTATCATGAAGACTATCACTGAAAATGCATATCTCAGCTGGAAACCCAACGAAACCGAAGATATCGCAGTTTCCGCATGTGGAGTGCTGAAAAAACCAGGAAACCTGTTTTTCGCATTCAATAGCACGAAAACAGCGATCTCGGTGATTCTGCACACTTGTCACAGAAGGATCATGAAGCTTATCACAGAAAATGCGTATCAGCTGGAAACCCAACGAAACCGAAGATATCGCAGTTTCCGCATGACAAACGCACTGTGGAGTGCTGAAAACTCCAGAAAACATGTTTCTCGCATTCAATAGCACGTAAACACCGATTTCGGTGATTCTGCATACTTCTCACAGAAGAATATCCAAGAATATAGTAGAAAATGCATGTCTCAGCTGGAAACCCTACGAAAACGAAGATATCGCAGTTTCCGCATGACATACGCACTGTGGAGTGCTGAAAACACCAGGAAACGTGTTTTTCGTATTCAGTAGCATGAAAACAGCGATTTCGGTGATTCTGCACACTTGTCACAGAAGAATCTCGGCGATTATCACTGAAAATGCATATCTCAGCTGGAAACCCAACGAAACCGAAGATATCGCAGTTTCCGCATGTCAAACGCACTGTGGAGTGCTGAAAACCCCAGAAAACGTGTTTTTCGCATTCAATAGCACGTAAACACCGATTTCGGTGATTCTGCATACTTCTCACAGAAGAATATCCAAGAATATAGTAGAAAATGCATGTCTCAGCTGGAAACCCTACGAAAACGAAGATATCGCAGTTTCCGCATGTCAAACGCACTGTGGAGTGCGGAAACCACCAGAAAACGTGTTTCTCGCATTCAATAGCACAAAAACAGCAATGTCGGTGATTCTGCACACCTGTCACAGAAGTATCATGAAGACTATCACTGAAAATGCATATCTCAGCTGGAAACCCAACGAAACCGAAGATATCGCAGTTTCCGCATGTGGAGTGCTGAAAAAACCAGGAAACCTGTTTTTCGCATCAAATAGCACGACAACAGCGATTTCAGTAATTCTGCACACTTGTCACAGAAGAATCATGAAGATTATCACCGAAAATGCGTATCTCAGCTGGAAACCCAACGAAACCGAAGATATCGCAGTTTCCGCATGTCAAACGCACTGTGGAGTGCAGAAAACATCAGAAGACGTGTTTTTCGCATCAAATAGCACGACAACAGCGATTTCAGTAATTCTGCACACTTGTCACAGAAGAATCATGAAGCTTATCACAGAAAATGCATATCTAAGCTGGAAACCCAACGAAACCGAAGGTATCGCAGTTTCCGCATGTCAAACGCACTGTGGAGTGCAGAAAACACCAGAAGACGTGTTTTTCGCATCAAATAGCACGACAACAGCGATTTCAGTAATTCTGCATCCTTCTCACAGAAGAATATTCAAGATTATCACTGAAAATGCATATCTCAGCTGGAAACCCAACGAAACCGAAGATATCGCAGTTTCCGCATGTCAAACGCACTGTGGAGTGCTGAAAACACCATAAAATGTGTTTCTTGCATTCAATAGCACGAAAACAGCGATTTCGGTGATTCTGCACACTTGTCACAGAAGAATCATGAAGATTATCACCGAAAATGCGTATCTAAGCTGGAAACCCAACGAAACCGAAGATATCGCAGTTTCCGCATGTCAAACGCACTGTGGAGTGCAGAAAACATCAGAAGACGTGTTTTTCGCATCAAATAGCACGACAACAGCGATTTCAGTAATTCTGCACACTTGTCACAGAAGAATCATGAAGCTTATCACAGAAAATGCATATCTCAGCTGGAAACCCAACGAAACCGAAGGTATCGCAGTTTCCGCATGTCAAACGCACTGTGGAGTGCAGAAAACACCAGAAGACGTGTTTTTCGCATCAAATAGCACGACAACAGCGATTTCAGTAATTCTGCATCCTTCTCACAGAAGAATATTCAAGATTATCACTGAAAATGCATATCTCAGCTGGTAACCCAACGAAACCGCAGATATCGCGGTTTCCGTATGTCAAACGCACTGTCGAGTGCTGAAAACACCAGAAGACGTGTTTTTCGCATCAAATAGCACGACAACAGCGATTTCAGTAATTCTGCATCCTTCTCACAGAAGAATATTCAAGATTATCACTGAAAATGCATATCTCAGCTGGAAACCCAACGAAACCGAAGATATCGCAGTTTCCGCATGTCAAACGCACTGTGGAGTGCTGAAAACACCAGAAAATGTGTTTTTCGTATTCAATAGCACGAAAACAGCGATTTCGGTGATTCTCCACACTTGACACAGAAGAATCTCGACGATTATCACAGAAAATGCAAATCTCAGCTGGAAACCTAACGAAAACGAAGATATCGCAGTTTCCGCATGTCAAACGCACTGTGGAGTGCAGAAAACACCAGAAGACGTGTTTTTCGCATCAAATAGCACGGCAACAGCGATTTCAGTAATTCTGCATCCTTCTCACAGACGAATATTCAAGATTATCACTGAAAATGCATATCTCAGCTGGAAACCCAACGAAACCGAAGATATCGCAGTTTCCGCATGTCAAACGCACTGTGGAGTGCTGAAAACACCAGAAAACGTGTTTTTCGTATTCAATAGCACGAAAACAGCGATTTCGGTGATTCTCCACACTTGACACAGAAGAATCTCGACGATTATCACAGAAAATGCAAATCTCAGCTGGAAACCCAACGAAACCGAAGTTATCGCAGTTTCCGCATGTCAAACGCACTGTGGAGTGCTGAAAACACCATAAAATGTGTTTCTCGCATTCAATACCACGAAAACAGCGATTTCGGTGATTCTGCACACTTGTCACAGAAGAATCATGAAGATTATCACAGAAAATGCGTATCTCAGCGGGAAACCCAACGAAACCGAAGATATCGCAGTTTCCGCATGTCAAACGCACTGTGGAGTGCTGAAAACACCAGAAAACGTGTTTCTCGCATTCAATAGCACATAAACAGCGATTTCGGTGATTCTGCACACTTGTCACAGAAGAATCATGAAGATTATCACCGAAAATGCGTATCTCAGCTGGAAACCCAACGAAACCGAAGATATCGCAGTTTCCGCATGTGGAGTGCTGAAAAAACCAGGAAACCTGTTTTTCGCATTCAATAGCACGTAAGCACCGAATACGGTGATTCTGCATACTTCTCACAGAAGAATATCCAAGAACATAGTAGAAAATGCATGTCTCAGCTGGAAACCCTACGAAAACGAAGATATCGCAGTTTCCGCATGACAAACGCACTGTGGAGTGCTGAAAACGCCAGGAAACGTGTTTTTCGTATTCAGTAGCATGAAAACAGCGATTTCGGTGATTCTGCACACTTGTCACAGAATAATCTCGGCGATTATCACTGAAAATGCATATCTCAGCTGGAAACCCAACGAAACCGAAGATATCGCAGTTTCCGCATGTCAAACGCACTGTGGAGTGCTGAAAACCCCAGAAAACGTGTTTTTCGCATTCAATAGCACGTAAACACCGATTTCGGTGATTCTGCATACTTCTCACAGAAGAATATCCAAGAATATAGTAGAAAATGCATGCCTCAGCTGGAAATCCTACGAAAACGAAGATATCGCAGTTTCCGCATGACAAACGCACTGTGGAGTGCTGAAAACACCAGGAAACGTGTTTTTCGTATTCAGTAGCATGAAAACAGCGATTTCGGTGATTCTGAGTACTTGACACAGAAGAATCTCGACGATTATCACAGAAAATGCGTATCAGCTGGAATCCCAACGAAACCGAAGATATCGCAGTTTCCGCATGTCAAACGCACTGCGGAGTGCAGAAAACACCAGAAGACGTGTTTTTCGCATCAAATAGCACGACAACAGCGATTTCAGTAATTCTGCATCCTTCTCACAGAAGAATATTCAAGATTATCACTGAAAATGCATATCTCAGCTGGAAACCCAACGAAACCGAAGATATCGCAGTTTCCGCATGTCAAACGCACTGTGGAGTGCCGAAAACACCAGAAAACGTGTTTCTCGCATTCAATAGCACAAAAACAGCGATTTCGGTGATTCTGCACACTTGTCACAGAATAATCATGAAGCTTATCACAGAAAATGCATATCTCCGCTGGAAACCCAACGAAACCGAAGGTATCGCAGTTTCCGCATGTCAAACGCACTGTGGAGTGCAGAAAACACCAGAAGACGTGTTTTTCGCATCAAATAGCACGACAACAGCGATTTCAGTAATTCTGCATCCTTCTCACAGAAGAAGATTCAAGATTATCACTGAAAATGCATATCTCAGCTGGAAACATAACGAAACCGAAGATATCGCAGTTTCCGCATGTCAAACGCACTGTGGAGTGCTGAAAACACCAGAAAACGTGTTTTTCGTATTCAATAGCACGAAAACAGCGATTTCGGTGATTCTCCACACTTGACACAGAAGAATCTCGACGATTATCACAGAAAATGCAGATCTCAGCTGGAAACCTAACGAAAACGAAGATATCGCAGTTTCCGCATGTCAAACGCACTGTGGAGTGCTGAAAACACCATAAAATGTGTTTCTCGCATTCAATACCACGAAAACAGCGATTTCGGTGATTCTGCACACTTGTCACAGAAGAATCATGAAGATTATCTCCGAAAATGCGTATCTCAGCGGGAAACCCAACGAAACCGAAGATATCGCAGTTTCCGCATGTCAAACGCACTGTGGAGTGCTGAAAACACCAGAAAACGTGTTTCTCGCATTCAATAGCACATAAACAGCGATTTCGGTGATTCTGCACACTTGTCACAGAAGAATCATGAAGATTATCACCGAAAATGCGTATCTCAGCTGGAAACCCAACGAAACCGAAGATATCGCAGTTTCCGCATGTCAAACGCACTGTGGAGTGCTTAAAACACCAGAAAACGTGTTTCTCGCATTCAATAGCACATAAACAGCGATTTCGGTGATTCTGCACACTTGTCACAGAAGAATCATGAAGATTATCACCAAAAATGCGTATCTCAGCTGGAAAACCAACGAAACCGAAGATATCGCAGTTACCGCATGTCAAACGCACTGTGGAGTGCTGAAACCACCAGAAAACGTGTTTCTCGCATTCAATAGCACAAAAACAGCGTTTTCGGTGATTCTGCACACTTGTCACAGAAGAATCTCGACGATTATCACAGAAAATGCAGATCTCAGCTGGAAACCCAACGAAAACGAAGATATCGCAGTTTCCGCATATCAAAAGCACAGTGGAGTGCTGAAAACACCAGAAAACGTGTTTTTCGTATTCAATAGCACGAAAACAGCGATTTCGGTGATTCTGCACACTTGTCACAGAAGAATCATGAAGATTATCACCGAAAATGCGTATCTCAGCTGGAAACCCAACGAAACCGAAGATATCGCAGTTTCCGCATGTCAAACGCACTGTGGAGTGCTGAAAACACCAGAAAACGTGTTTTTCGTATTCAATAGCACGAAAACAGCGATTTCGGTGATTCTCCACACTTGACACAGAAGAATCTCGACGATTATCACAGAAAATGCAAATCTCAGCTGGATACCCAACGAAACCGAAGATATCGCAGTTTCCGCATGTCAAACGCACTGTGGAGTGCTGAAAACACCAGAAAACGTGTTTCTCGCATTCAATAGCACATAAACAGCGATTTCGGTGATTCTGCACACTTGTCACAGAAGAATCATGAAGATTATCACCGATAATGCGTATCTCAGCTGGAAACCCAACGAAAACGAAGATATCGCAGTTACCGCATGTCAAACGCACTGTGGAGTGCTGAAAACACCAGAAAACGTGTTTCTCGCATTCAATAGCACGAAATCAGCGATTTCGGTGATTCTGCACACTTGTCACAGAAGAATCTCGGCGATTATCAATGAAAATGCATATCTCAGCTGGAAACCCAACGAAACCGAAGATATCGCAGTTTCCGCATGTCAAACGCACTGTGGAGTGCAGAAAACACCAGAAGACGTGTTTTTCGCATCAAATAGCACGGCAACAGCGATTTCAGTAATTCTGCATCCTTCTCACAGAAGAATATTCAAGATTATCACTGAAAATGCATATCTCAGCTGGAAACCCAACGAAACCGAAAATATCGCAGTTTCCGCATGTCAAACGCACTGTGGAGTGCTGAAAACACCAGAAAACGTGTTTTTCGTATTCAATAGCACGAAAACAGCGATTTCGGTGATTCTCCACACTTGACACAGAAGAATCTCGACGATTATCACAGAAAATGCAAATCTCAGCTGGAAACCCAACGAAACCGAAGATATCGCAGTTTCCGCATGTCAAACGCACTGTGGAGTGCTGAAAACACCAGAAAACGTGTTTCTCGCATTCAATAGCACATAAACAGCGATTTCGGTGATTCTGCACACTTGTCACAGAAGAATCATGAAGATTATCACCGAAAATGCGTATCTCAGCTGGAAACCCAACGAAACCGAAGATATCGCAGTTACCGCATGTCAAACGCACTGTGGAGTGCTGAAAACACCAGAAAACGTGTTTCTCGCATTCAATAGCACGAAATCAGCGATTTCGGTCATTCTGCACACTTGTCACAGAAGAATCTCGGCGATTATCAATGAAAATGCATATCTCAGCTGGAAACCCAACGAAACCGAAGATATCGCAGTTTCCGCATGTCAAACGCACTGTGGAGTGCTGAAAACACCAGAAAACGTGTTTCTCGCATTCAATAGCACATAAACAGCGATTTCGGTGATTCTGCACACTTGTCACAGAAGAATCATGAAGATTATCACCAAAAATGCGTATCTCAGCTGAAAACCCAACGAAACCGAAGATATCGCAGTTACCGCATGTCAAACGCACTGTGGACTGCTGAAACCACCAGAAAACGTGTTTCTCGCATTCAATAGCACAAAAACAGCGATTTTGGTGATTCTGCACACTTGTCACAAAAGAATCATGAAGCATATCACAGAAAATGCATATCTCAGCTGGAAACCCAACGAAACCGAAGATAACGCAGTTTCCGCATGTCAAACGCACTGTGGAGTGCTGAAAACACCAGAAAACGTGTTTTTCGTATTCAATAGCAAGAAAACAGCGATTTCGGTGATTCTGCACACTTGACACAGAAGAATCTCGACGATTATCACAGCAAATGCATATCTCAGCTGGAAACCCAACGAAACCGAAGATATCGCAGTTTCCGCATGTCAAACGCACTGTGGAGTGCTGAAAACACCAGAAAACGTGTTTTTCGTATTCAATAGCACGAAAACAGCGATTTCGGTGATTCTCCACACTTGACACAGAAGAATCTCCACGATTATCACAGAAAATGCAAATCTCAGCTGCAAACCCAAAGAAACCGCAGATATCGCAGTTCCTGCATTTCAAACGCACTGTGGAGTGCAGAAAACACCAGAAGACGTGTTTTTCGCATCAAGTAGCACGACAACAGCGATTTCAGTAATTCTGCATCCTTCTCACAGAAGAATTATCAAGATTATCACTGAAAATGCATATCTCAGCTGGAAACCCAACGAAACCGAAGATATCGCAGTTTCCGCATGTCAAATGCACTGTGGAGTGCTGAAAACACCAGGAAACGTGTTTTTCGTATTCAGTAGCATGAAAACAGCGATTTCGGTGAATCTGCATACTTGACACAGAAGAATCTCGACGATTATCACAGAAAATGCGTATCTCAGCTGGAAACCCAACGAAACCGAAGATATCGCAGTTTCCGCATGTCAAACGCACTGTGGACTGCTGAAACCACCAGAAAACGTGTTTCTCGCATTCAATAGCACAAAAACAGCGATTTCGGTGATTCTGCATACTTCTCACAGACGAATATCCAAGAATTTCGTAGAAAATGCATGTCTCAGCTGGAAACCCTACGAAAACGAAGATATCGCAGTTTCCGCATGTCAAACGCACTGTGGAGTGCTGAAACCACCAGAAAACGTGTTTCTCGCATTCAATAGCACAAAAACAGCGATTTCGGTGATTCTGCACACTTGTCACAGAAGAATCATGATGCTTATCACAGAAAATGCATATCTCAGCTGGAAACCCAACGAAACCGAAGATATCGCAGTATCCGCATGACAAACGCACTGTGGAGTGCTGAAAGCACCATAAAATGTGTTTCTCGCATTCAATAGCACGAAAACAGCGATTTCGGTGATTCTGCACACTTGTCACAGAAGAATCATGAAGCTTATCACCGAAAATGCGTAGCTCAGCTGGAAACCCAACGAAACCGAAGATATCGCAGTTTCCGCATGACAAACGCAGTGTGGACTGCTGAAACCACCAGAAAACGTGTTTCTCGCATTCAATAGCACGAAAACAGCGATTCCGGTGATTCTGAACACTTGTCACAGAAGAATCATTAAGCATATCACAGAAAATGCATATCTCAGCTGGAAACCCAACGAAACCGAAGATATCGCAGTTTCCGCATGTCAAACGCACTGTGGACTGCTGAAACCACCAGAAAACGTGTTTCTCGCATTCAATAGCACAAAAACAGCGATTTCGGTGATTCTGCATACTTCTCACAGAAGAATATCCAAGAATATCGTAGGAAATGCATATCTCAGCTGGAAACCCAACGAAACCGAAGATATCGCAGTTTCCGCATGACAAACGCACTGTGGAGTGCTGAAAGCACCATAAAATGTGTCTCTGGCATTCAATAGCACGAAAACAGCGATTTCGGTGATTCTGCACACTTGTCACAGAAGAATCTCGGCGATTATCACTGAAAATGCATATCTCAGCTGGAAACCCAACGAAACCGAATATATCGCAGTTTGCGCATGTCAAACGCACTGTGGAGTGCTGAAACCACCAGAAAACGTGTTACTCGCATTCAATAGCACGAAAACAGCGATTTCGGTGAGACTGCACACTTGTCACAGAAGAATCATGAAGATTATCACCGAAAATGCGTAGCTCAGCTGGAAACCCAACGAAACCGAAGATATCGCAGTTTCCGCATGTCAAACGCACGGTGGAGTGCTGAAAACACCAGAAAACGTGTTACTCGCATTCAATAGCACGAAAACAGCGATTTCGGTGAGACTGCACACTTGTCACAGAAGAATCATGAAGATTATCACCAAAAATGCGTAGCTCAGCTGGAAACCCAACGAAACCGAAGATATCGCAGTTTCCGCATGTCAAACGCACTGTGGAGTGCTGAAAACACCAGAAAACGTGTTACTCGCATTCAATAGCACGAAAACAGCGATTTCGGTGATTCTGCACGCTTGACACAGAAGAATCATGAAGATTATCACTGAAAATGCGTATCTCAGCTGGAAACCCAACGAAACCGAAGATATCGCAGTTTCCGCATGTCAAACGCACTGTGGACTGCTGAAACCACCAGAAAACGTGTTTCTCGCATTCAATAGCACAAAAACAGCGATTTCGGCGATTCTGCACACTTGTCACAAAAGAATCATGAAGCATATCACAGAAAATGCATATCTCAGCTGGAAACCCAACGAAACCGAAGATATCGCAGTTTCCGCATGTCAAACGCACTGTGGAGTGCTGAAAACACCAGAAAACGTGTTTCTCGCATTCAATAGCACGAAAACAGCGATCTCGGTGATTCTGCACACTTGTCACAGAAGAATCTCGGCGATTATCATTGAAAATGCATATCTCAGCTGGAAACCCAACGAAACCGAAGATATCGCAGTTTCCGCATGTCAAACGCACTGTGGAGTGCTGAAACCACCAGAAAACGTGTTTCTCGCATTCAATAGCACAAAATCAGCGATTTCGGTGATTCTGCACACTTGTCACAGAAGAATCATTAAGCTTTACACAGAAAATTGATATCTCAGCTGGAAACCCAACGAAACCGAAGATATCGCAGTTTCCGCATGTCAAACGCACTGTGGAGTTCTGAAAACCCCAGAAAACGTGTTTTTCGCATTCAATAGCACGAAAACAGCGATTTCGGTGATTCTGCACACTTGTCACAGAAGAATCTCGGCGATTATCACTGAAAATGCATATCTCAGCTGGAAACCCAACGAAACCGAAGATATCGCAGTTTGCGCATGTCAAACGCACTGTGGAGTGCTGAAACCACCAGAAAACGTGTTTCTCGCATTCAATAGCACAAAAACAGCGATTTCGGTGATTCTGCACACTTGTCGCAGAAGAATCATGAAGCTTATCACAGAAAATGCATATCTCAGTTGGAAACCCAACGAAACCGAAGATATCGCAGTTTCCGCATGTCAAACGCACTGTGGAGTGCTGAAAACACCAGAAAACGTGTTTTTAGTATTCAATAGCACGAAAACAGCAATGTAGGTGATTCTGCACACTTGTCACAGAAGAATCATGAAGACTATCACTGAAAATGCATATCTCAGCTGGAAACCCAACGAAACCGAAGATATCGCAGTTTCCGCATGTCAAACGCACTGTGGAGTGCTGAAAACACCAGAAAACGTGTTTTTCGTATTCAATAGCACGAAAACAACAATGTAGGTGATTCTGCACACTTGTCACAGAAGAATCATGAAGACTATCACAGAAAATGCATATCTCAGCTGGAAACCCAACGAAACCGAAGATATCGCAGTTTCCGCATGTCAAACGCACTGTGGAGTGCTGAAAACACCAGAAAACGTGTTTCTCGCATTCAATAGCACGAAAACAGCGATTTCGGTGATTCTGCACACTTGTCACAGAAGAATCTCGGCGATTATCACTGAAAATGCATATCTCAGCTGGAAACCCAACGAAACCGAAGATATCGCAGTTTGCGCATGTCAAACGCACTGTGGAGTGCTGAAACCACCAGAAAACGTGTTTCTCGCATTCAATAGCACAAAAACAGCGATTTCGGTGATTCTGCACACTTGTCGCAGAAGAATCATGAAGCTTATCACAGAAAATGCATATCTCAGTTGGAAACCCAACGAAACCGAAGATATCGCAGTTTCCGCATGTCAAACGCACTGTGGAGTGCTGAAAACACCAGAAAACGTGTTTTTCGTATTCAATAGCACGAAAACAGCAATGTAGGTGATTCTGCACACTTGTCACAGAAGAATCATGAAGACTATCACTGAAAATGCATATCTCAGCTGGAAACCCAACGAAACCGAAGATATCGCAGTTTCCGCATGTCAAACGCACTGCGGAGTGCTGAAAACACCAGAAAACGTGTTTTTCGTATTCAATAGCACGAAAACAACAATGTAGGTGATTCTGCACACTTGTCACAGAAGAATCATGAAGACTATCACTGAAAATGCATATCTCAGCTGGAAACCCAACGAAACCGAAGATATCGCAGTTTCCGCATGTCAAACGCACTGTGGAGTGCTGAAAACACCAGAAAACGTGTTTTTCGTATTCAATAGCACGAAAACAGCAATGTAGGTGATTCTGCACACTTGTCACAGAAGAATCATGAAGACTATCACTGAAAATGCATATCTCAGCTGGAAACCCAACGAAACCGAAGATATCGCAGTTTCCGCATGTCAAACGCACTGTGGAGTGCTGAAAACACCAGGAAACGTGTTTTTCGTATTCAGTAGCATGAAAACAGCGATTTCGGTGATTCTGCACACTTGTCACAGAAGAATCTCGGCGATTATCAGTGAAAATGCATATCTCAGCTGGAAACCCAACGAAACCGAAGATATCGCAGTTTCCGCATGTCAAACGCACTGTGGAGTGCTGAAAACCCCAGAAAACGTGTTTTTCGCATTCAATAGCACGTAAACACCGATTTCGGTGATTCTGCATACTTCTCACAGAAGAATATCCAAGAATATAGTAGAAAATGCATGTCTCAGCTGGAAACCCTACGAAAACGAAGATATCGCAGTTTCCGCATGACAAACGCACTGTGGACTGCTGAAAACACCAGGAAACGTGTTTTTCGTATTCAGTAGCATGAAAACAGCGATTTCGGTGATTCTGCACACTTGTCGCAGAAGAATCATGAAGCTTATCACAGAAAATGCATATCTCAGCTGGAAACCCAACGAAACCGAAGATATCGCAGTTTCCGCATGTCAAACGCACTGTGGAGTGCTGAAAACACCAGAAAACGTGTTTTTCGTATTCAATAGCACGAAAACAGCAATGTAGGTGATTCTGCACACTTGTCACAGAAGAATCATGAAGACTATCACTGAAAATGCATATCTCAGCTGGAAACCCAACGAAACCGAAGATATCGCAGTTTCCTCATGTCAAACGCACTGTGGAGTGCTGAAAACCCCAGAAAACGTGTTTCTCGCATTCAATAGCACGTAAACACCGATTTCGGTGATTCTGCATACTTCTCACAGAAGAATATCCAAGAATATAGTAGAAAATGTATGTCTCAGCTGGAAACCCTTCGAAAACGAAGATATCGCAGTTTCCGCATGACAAACGAACTATGGAGTGCTGAAAACACCAGGAAACGTGTTTTTCGTATTCAGTAGCATGAAAACAGCGATTTCGGTGATTCTGCATACATGACACAGAAGAATCTCGACGATTATCACAGAAAATGCGTATCAGCTGGAAACCCAACGAAACCGAAGATATCGCAGTTTCCGCATGTCAAACGCACTGTGGAGTGCGGAAACCACCAGAAAACGTGTTTCTCGCATTCAATAGCACAAAAACAGCAATGTCGGTGATTCTGCACACCTGTCACAGAAGTATCATGAAGACTATCACTGAAAATGCATATCTCAGCTGGAAACCCAACGAAACCGAAGATATCGCAGTTTCCGCATGTGGAGTGCTGAAAAAACCAGGAAACCTGTTTTTCGCATTCAATAGCACGAAAACAGCGATCTCGGTGATTCTGCACACTTGTCACAGAAGGATCATGAAGCTTATCACAGAAAATGCGTATCAGCTGGAAACCCAACGAAACCGAAGATATCGCAGTTTCCGCATGACAAACGCACTGTGGAGTGCTGAAAACTCCAGAAAACATGTTTCTCGCATTCAATTGCACGTAAACACCGATTTCGGTGATTCTGCATACTTCTCACAGGAGAATATCCAAGAATATAGTAGAAAATGCATGTCTCAGCTGGAAACCCTACGAAAACGAAGATATCGCAGTTTCCGCATGACATACGCACTGTGGAGTGCTGAAAACACCAGGAAACGTGTTTTTCGTATTCAGTAGCATGAAAACAGCGATTTCGGTGATTCTGCACACTTGTCACAGAAGAATCTAGGCGATTATCACTGAAAATGCATATCTCAGCTGGAAACCCAACGAAACCGGAGATATCGCAGTTTCCTCATGTCAAACGCACTGTGGAGTGCTGAAAACCCCAGAAAACGTGTTTCTCGCATTCAATAGCACGTAAACACCGATTTCGGTGATTCTGCATACTTCTCACAGAAGAATATCCAAGAATATAGTAGAAAATGTATGTCTCAGCTGGAAACCCTTCGAAAACGAAGATATCGCAGTTTCCGCATGACAAACGAACTATGGAGTGCTGAAAACACCAGGAAACGTGTTTTTCGTATTCAGTAGCATGAAAACAGCGATTTCGGTGATTCTGCATACATGACACAGAAGAATCTCGACGATTATCACAGAAAATGCGTATCAGCTGGAAACCCAACGAAACCGAAGATATCGCAGTTTCCGCATGTCAAACGCACTGTGGAGTGCGGAAACCACCAGAAAACGTGTTTCTCGCATTCAATAGCACAAAAACAGCAATGTCGGTGATTCTGCACACCTGTCACAGAAGTATCATGAAGACTATCACTGAAAATGCATATCTCAGCTGGAAACCCAACGAAACCGAAGATATCGCAGTTTCCGCATGTGGAGTGCTGAAAAAACCAGGAAACCTGTTTTTCGCATTCAATAGCACGAAAACAGCGATCTCGGTGATTCTGCACACTTGTCACAGAAGGATCATGAAGCTGATCACAGAAAATGCGTATCAGCTGGAAACCCAACGAAACCGAAGATATCGCAGTTTCCGCATGACAAACGCACTGTGGAGTGCTGAAAACTCCAGAAAACATGTTTCTCGCATTCAATTGCACGTAAACACCGATTTCGGTGATTCTGCATACTTCTCACAGGAGAATATCCAAGAATATAGTAGAAAATGCATGTCTCAGCTGGAAACCCTACGAAAACGAAGATATCGCAGTTTCCGCATGACATACGCACTGTGGAGTGCTGAAAACACCAGGAAACGTGTTTTTCGTATTCAGTAGCATGAAAACAGCGATTTCGGTGATTCTGCACACTTGTCACAGAAGAATCTCGGCGATTATCACTGAAAATGCATATCTCAGCTGGAAACCCAACGAAACCGAAGATATCGCAGTTTCCGCATGTCAAACGCACTGTGGAGTGCTGAAAACCCCAGAAAACGTGTTTTTCGCATTCAATAGCACGTAAACACCGATTTCGGTGATTCTGCATACTTCTCACAGAAGAATATCCAAGAATATAGTAGAAAATGCATGTCTCAGCTGGAAACCCTACGAAAACGAAGATATCGCAGTTTCCGCATGACAAACGCACTGTGGAGTGCTGAAAACACCAGGAAACGTGTTTTTCGTATTCAGTAGCATGAAAACAGCGATTTCGGTGTTTCTGCACACTTGTCGCAGAAGAATCATGAAGCTTATCACAGAAAATGCATATCTCAGCTGGAAACCCAACGAAACCGAAGATATCGCAGTTTCCGCATGTCAAACGCACTGTGGAGTGCTGAAAACACCAGAAAACGTGTTTTTCGTATTCAATAGCACGAAAACAGCAATGTAGGTGATTCTGCACACTTGTCACAGAAGAATCATGAAGACTATCACTGAAAATGCATATCTCAGCTGGAAACCCAACGAAACCGAAGATATCGCAGTTTCCGCATGTCAAACGCACTGTGGAGTGCTGAAAACACCAGAAAACGTGTTTTTCGTATTCAATAGCACGAAAACAGCAATGTAGGTGATTCTGCACACTTGTCACAGAAGAATCATGAAGACTATCACTGAAAATGCATATCTCAGCTGGAAACCCAACGAAACCGAAGATATCGCAGTTTCCGCATGTCAAACGCACTGTGGAGTGCTGAAAACACCAGAAAACGTGTTTTTCGTATTCAATAGCCCGAAAACAGCAATGTAGGTGATTCTGCACACTTGTCACAGAAGAATCATGAAGACTATCACTGAAAATGCATATCTCAGCTGGAAACCCAATGAAACCGAAGATATCGCAGTTTCCGCATGTCAAACGCACTGTCGAGTGCTGAAAACACCATAAAACGTGTTTTTCGTATTCAATAGCACGAAAACAGCAATGTAGGTGATTCTGCACACTTGTCACAGAAGAATCATGAAGACTATCACTGAAAATGCATATCTCAGCTGGAAACCCAACGAAACCGAAGATATCGCAGTTTCCTCATGTCAAACGCACTGTGGAGTGCTGAAAACCCCAGAAAACGTGTTTCTCGCATTCAATAGCACGTAAACACCGATTTCGGTGATTCTGCATACTTCTCACAGAAGAATATCCAAGAATATAGTAGAAAATGTATGTCTCAGCTGGAAACCCTTCGAAAACGAAGATATCGCAGTTTCCGCATGACAAACGAACTATGGAGTGCTGAAAACACCAGGAAACGTGTTTTTCGTATTCAGTAGCATGAAAACAGCGATTTCGGTGATTCTGCATACATGACACAGAAGAATCTCGACGATTATCACAGAAAATGCGTATCAGCTGGAAACCCAACGAAACCGAAGATATCGCAGTTTCCGCATGTCAAACGCACTGTGGAGTGCGGAAACCACCAGAAAACGTGTTTCTCGCATTCAATAGCACAAAAACAGCAATGTCGGTGATTCTGCACACCTGTCACAAAAGTATCATGAAGACTATCACTGAAAATGCATATCTCAGCTGGAAACCCAACGAAACCGAAGATATCGCAGTTTCCGCATGTGGAGTGCTGAAAAAACCAGGAAACCTGTTTTTCGCATTCAATAGCACGAAAACAGCGATCTCGGTGATTCTGCACACTTGTCACAGAAGGATCATGAAGCTTATCACAGAAAATGCGTATCAGCTGGAAACCCAACGAAACCGAAGATATCGCAGTTTCCGCATGACAAACGCACTGTGGAGTGCTGAAAACTCCAGAAAACATGTTTCTCGCATTCAATAGCACGTAAACACCGATTTCGGTGATTCTGCATACTTCTCACAGAAGAATATCCAAGAATATAGTAGAAAATGCATGTCTCAGCTGGAAACCCTACGAAAACGAAGATATCGCAGTTTCCGCATGACATACGCACTGTGGAGTGCTGAAAACACCAGGAAACGTGTTTTTCGTATTCAGTAGCATGAAAACAGCGATTTCGGTGATTCTGCACACTTGTCACAGAAGAATCTCGGCGATTATCACTGAAAATGCATATCTCAGCTGGAAACCCAACGAAACCGAAGATATCGCAGTTTCCGCATGTCAAACGCACTGTGGAGTGCTGAAAACCCCAGAAAACGTGTTTTTCGCATTCAATAGCACGTAAACACCGATTTCGGTGATTCTGCATACTTCTCACAGAAGAATATCCAAGAATATAGTAGAAAATGCATGTCTCAGCTGGAAACCCTACGAAAACGAAGATATCGCAGTTTCCGCATGACAAACGCACTGTGGAGTGCTGAAAACACCAGGAAACGTGTTTTTCGTATTCAGTAGCATGAAAACAGCGATTTCGGTGATTCTGCATACTTGACACAGAAGAATCTCGACGATTATCACAGAAAATGCGTATCAGCTGGAAACCCAACGAATCCGAAGATATCGCAGTTTCCGCATGACAAACGCACTGTGGAGTGCTGAAAACACCAGAAAACGTGTTTCTCGCATTCAATAGCACGAAAACAGCGATTTCGGTGGTTCTGCACACTTGTCACAGAAGAATCATGAAGCTTATCACAGAAAATGCATATCTCAGCTGGAAACCCAACGAAACCGAAGATATCGCAGTTTCCGCATGTCAAACGCACTGTGGAGTGCTGAAAACCCCAGAAAACGTGTTTTTCGCATTCAACAGCACGTAAACACTGATTTCGGTGATTCTGCATACTTCTCACAGAAGAATATCCAAGAACATAGTAGAAAATGCATGTCTCAGCTGGAAACCCTACGAAAACGAAGATATCGCAGTTTCCGCATGTGGAATGCTGAAAAAACCAGGAAACCTGTTTTTCGCATTCAATAGCACGAAAACAGCGATCTCGGTGATTCTGCACACTTGTCACAGAAGGATCATGAAGCTTATCACAGAAAATGCGTATCAGCTGGAAACCCAACGAAACCGAAGATATCGCAGTTTCCGCATGACAAACGCACTGTGGAGTGCTGAAAACCCCAGAAAACGTGTTTTTCGCATTCAACAGCACGTAAACACCGATTTCGGTGATTCTGCATACTTCTCACAGAAGAATATCCAAGAATATAGTAGAAAATGCATGTCTCAGCTGGAAACCCTACGAAAACGAAGATATCGCAGTTTCCGCATGTCAAACGCACTGTGGAGTGCTGAAAACCCCAGAAAACGTGTTTTTCGCATTCAACAGCACGTAAACACCGATTTCAGTGATTCTGCATACTTCTCACAGAAGAATACCCAAGAACATAGTAGAAAATGCATGTCTCAGCTGGAAACCCTACGAAAACGAAGATATCGCAGTTTCCGCATGTGGAGTGCTGAAAAAACCAGGAAACCTGTTTTTCGCATTCAATAGCACGAAAACAGCGATCTCGGTGATTCTGCACACTTGTCACAGAAGGATCATGAAGCTTATCACAGAAAATGCGTATCAGCTGGAAACCCAACGAAACCGAAGATATCGCAGTTTCCGCATGACAAACGCACTGTGGAGTGCTGAAAACTCCAGAAAACATGTTTCTCGCATTCAATAGCACGTAAACACCGATTTCGGTGATTCTGCATACTTCTCACAGAAGAATATTCAAGAATATTGTAGAAAATGCATGTCTCAGCTGGAAACCCTACGAAAACGAAGATATCGCAGTTTCCGCATGACATACGCACTGTGGAGTGCTGAAAACACCAGGAAACGTGTTTTTCGTATTCAGTAGCATGAAAACAGCGATTTCGGTGATTCTGCATACTTGACACAGAAGAATCTCGACGATTATCACAGAAAATGCGTATCAGCTGGAAACCCAACGAAACCGAAGATATCGCAGTTTCCGCATGACAAACGCACTGTGGAGTGCTGAAAACACCAGAAAACGTGTTTCTCGCATTCAATAGCACGAAAACAGCGATTTCGGTGATTCTGCACACTTGTCACAGAAGAATCATGAAGCTTACCACAGAAAATGCATATCTCAGCTGGAAACCCAACGAAACCGAAGATATCGCAGTTTCCGCATGTCAAACGCACTGTGGGGTGCTGAAAACCCCAGAAAACGTGTTTTTCGCATTCAACAGCACGTAAACACCGATTTCGGTGATTCTGCATACTTCTCACAGAAGAATATCCAAGAACATAGTAGAAAATGCATGTCTCAGCTGGAAACCCTACGAAAACGAAGATATCGCAGTTTCCGCATGACAAACGAACTGTGGAGTGCTGAAAACACCAGGAAACGTGTTTTTCGTATTCAGTAGCATGAAAACAGCGATTTCGGTGATTCTGCATACTTGACACAGAAGAATCTCGACGATTATCACAGAAAATGCGTATCAGCTGGAAACCCAACGAAACCGAAGATATCGCAGTTTCCGCATGACAAACGCACTGTGGAGTGCTGAAAACACCAGAAAACGTGTATCTCGCATTCAATAGCACGAAAACAGCGATTTCGGTGATTCTGCACACTTGTCACAGAAGAATCATGAAGCTTATCACAGAAAATGCATATCTCAGCTGGAAACCCAACGAAACCGAAGATATCGCAGTTTCCGCATGTCAAACGCACTGTGGGGTGCTGAAAACCCCAGAAAACGTGTTTTTCGCATTCAACAGCACGTAAACACCGATTTCGGTGATTCTGCATACTTCTCACAGAAGAATATCCAAGAACATAGTAGAAAATGCATGTCTCAGCTGGAAACCCTACGAAAACGAAGATATCGCAGTTTCCGCATGACAAACGAACTGTGGAGTGCTGAAAACACCAGGAAACGTGTTTTTCGTATTCAGTAGCATGAAAACAGCGATTTCGGTGATTCTGCACACTTGTCACAGAAGAATCTCGGCGATTATCACTGAAAATGCATATCTCAGCTGGAAACCCAACGAAACCGAAGATATCGCAGTTTCCGCATGACAAACGCACTGTGGAGTGCTGAAAACACCGGAAAACGTGTTTCTCGCATTCAATAGCACGAAAACAGCGATTTCGGTGATTCTGCACACTTGTCACAGAAGAATCATGAAGCTTATCACAGAAAATGCATATCTCAGCTGGAAACCCAACGAAACCGAAGATATCGCAGTTTCCGCATGTCAAACGCACTGTGGGGTGCTGAAAACCCCAGAAAACGTGTTTTTCGCATTCAATAGCACGTAAACACCGATTTCGGTGATTCTGCATACTTCTCACAGAAGAATATCCAAGAATATAGTAGAAAATGCATGTCTCAGCTGGAAACCCTAGGAAAACGAAGATATCGTAGTTTCCGCATGACATACGCACTGTGGAGTGCTGAAAACACCAGGAAACGTGTTTTTCGTATTCAGTAGCATGAAAACAGCGATTTCGGTGATTCTGCATACTTGACACAGAAGAATCTCGACGATTATCACAGAAAATGCGTATCAGCCTGAAACCCAACGAAACCGAAGATATCGCAGTTTCCGCATGTCAAACGCACTGTGGGGTGCTGAAAACCCCAGAAAACGTGTTTTTCGCATTCAACAGCACGTAAACACCGATTTCGGTGATTCTGCATACTTCTCACAGAAGAATATCCAAGAACATAGTAGAAAATGCATGTCTCAGCTGGAAACCCTACGAAAACGAAGATATCGCAGTTTCCGCATGACAAACGAACTGTGGAGTGCTGAAAACACCAGGAAACGTGTTTTTCGTATTCAGTAGCATGAAAACAGTGATTTCGGTGATTCTGCACACTTGTCACAGAAGAATCTCGGCGATTATCACTGAAAATGCATATCTCAGCTGGAAACCCAACGAAACCGAAGATATCGCAGTTTCCGCATGACAAACGCACTGTGGAGTGCTGAAAACACCAGAAAACGTGTTTCTCGCATTCAATAGCACGAAAACAGCGATTTCGGTGATTCTGCACACTTGTCACAGAAGAATCATGAAGCTTATCACAGAAAATGCATATCTCAGCTGGAAACCCAACGAAACCGAAGATATCGCAGTTTCCGCATGTCAAACGCACTGTGGGGTGCTGAAAACCCCAGAAAACGTGTTTTTCGCATTCAATAGCACGTAAACACCGATTTCGGTGATTCTGCATACTTCTCACAGAAGAATATCCAAGAATATAGTAGAAAATGCATGTCTCAGCTGGAAACCCTAGGAAAACGAAGATATCGTAGTTTCCGCATGCCAAACGCACTGTGGAGTGCTGAAAACACCAGGAATCGTGTTTTTCGTGTTCAGTAGCATGAAAACAACGATTACGGTGATTCTGCACACTTGTCACAGAAGAATCTCGACGATTATCACAGAAAATGCGTATCAGCTGGTAAACCCAACGAAACCGAAGATATCGCAGTTTCCGCATGTCAAACGCACTGTGGAGTGCTGAAAACACATCAGAAAACGTGTTTCTCGCATTCAATAGCACAAAAACAGCAATGTCGGTGATTCTGCACACTTGTCACAGGAGAATCATGAAGACTATCACTGAAAATGCATATCACAGCTGGAAACCCAACGAAACCGAGGATATCGCAGTTTCCGCATGTGGAGTGCTGAAAAAACCAGGAAACCTGTTTTTCGCATTCTATAGCACGAAAACAGCGATCTCGGTGATTCTGCACACTTGTCACAGAAGAATCATGAAGCTTATCACAGAAAATGCATATCTCAGCTGGAAACCCAACCAAACCGAAGATATCGCAGTTTCCGCATGTCAAACGCACTGTGGAGTGCTGAAAACCCCAGAAAACGTGTTTTTCGCATTCAATAGCACCTAAACACCGATTTCGGTGATTCTGCATACTTCTCACAGAAGAATATCCAAGAATACAGTAGAAAATGCATGTCTCAGCTGGAAACCCTACGAAAACGAAGATATCGCAGTTTCCGCATGACAAACGCACTGTGGAGTGCTGAAAACACCAGGAAACGTGTTTTTCGTATTCAGTAGCATGAAAACAGCGATTTCGGTGATTCTGCATACTTGACACAGAAGAATCTCGACGATTATCACAGAAAATGGGTATCAGCTGGAAACCCAACGAAACCGAAGATATCGCAGTTTCCGCATGACAAACGCACTGTGGAGTGCTGAAAACACCAGAAAACGTGTTTCTCGCATTCAATAGCACGAAAACAGCGATTTCGGTGATTCTGCACACTTGTCACAGAAGAATCATGAAGCTTATCACTGAAAATGCATATCTCAGCTGGAAACCCAACGAAACCGAAGATATCGCAGTTTCCGCATGTCAAACGCACTGTGGAGTGCTGAAAACACATCAGAAAACGTGTTTCTCGCATTCAATAGCACGTAAACACCGATTTCGGTGATTCTGCATACTTCTCACAGAAGAATATCCAAGAATATAGTAGAAAATGCATATCTCAGCTGGAAACCCAACGAAACCGAGGATATCGCAGTTTCCGCATGTGGAGTGCTGAAAAAACCAGGAAACCTGTTTTTCGGATTCTATAGCACGAAAACAGCGATCTCGGTGATTCTGCACACTTGTCACAGAAGAATCATGAAGCTTATCACAGAAAATGCACATCTCAGCTGGAAACCCAACCAAACCGAAGAAATCGCAGTTTCCGCATGTCAAACGCACTGTGGAGTGCTGAAAACCCCAGAAAACGTGTTTTTCGCATTCAATAGCACCTAAACACCGATTTCGGTGATTCTGCATACTTCTCACAGAAGAATATCCAAGAATATAGTAGAAAATGCATGTCTCAGCTGGAAACCCAACGAAAACGAAGATATCGCAGTTTCCGCATGACAAACGCACTGTGGAGTGCTGAAAACACCAGAAAACGTGTTTCTCGCATTCAATAGCACGAAAACAGCGATTTCGGTGATTCTGCACACTTGTCACAGAAGAATCATGAAGCTTATCACAGAAAATGCATATCTTATCTGGAAACCCAACGAAACTGAAGATATCGCAGTTTCCGCATGACAAACGCACTGTGGAGTGCTGAAAACACCACGAAACGTGTTTTTCGTATTCAGTAGCATGAAAACAGCGATTTCGGTGATTCTGCATACTTGACACAGAAGAATCTCGACGATTATCACAGAAAATGGGTATCAGCTGGAAACCCAACGAAACCGAAGATATCGCAGTTTCCGCATGACAAACGCACTGTGGAGTGCTGATAACACCAGGAAACGTGTTTTTCGTATTCAGTAGCATGAAAACAGCGATTTCGGTGATTCTGCATACTTGACACAGAAGAATCTCGACGATTATCACAGAAAATGCGTATCAGCTGGTAAACCCAACGAAACCGAAGATATCGCAGTTTCCGCATGTCAAACGCACTGTGGAGTGCTGAAAACACCTGAAAACGTGTTTCTCGCATTCAATAGCACGAATACAGCGATTTCGGTGATTCTGCACACTTGTCACAGAAGAATCATGAAGCTTATCACAGAAAATGCATATCTCAGCTGGAAACCCAACGAAACCGAGGATATCGCAGTTTCCGCATGTGGAGTGCTGAAAAAACCAGGAAACCTGTTTTTCGGATTCTATAGCACGAAAACAGCGATCTCGGTGATTCTGCACACTTGTCACAGAAGAATCATGAAGCTTATCACAGAAAATGCATATGTCAGCTGGAAACCCAACGAAACCCAAGATATCGCAGTTTCCGCATGTCAAACGCACTGTGGAGTGCTGAAAACACCTGAAAACGTGTTTCTCGCATTCTATAGCACGAAAACAGCGATCTCGGTGATTCTGCACACTTGTCACAGAAGGATCATGAAGCTTATCACAGAAAATGCATATCTCAGCTGGAAACCCAACCAAACCGAAGATATCGCAGTTTCCGCATGTCAAACGCACTGTGGAGTGCTGAAAACCCCAGAAAACGTGTTTTTCGCATTCAATAGCACCTAAACACCGATTTCGGTGATTCTGCATACTTCTCACAGAAGAATATCCAAGAATATAGTAGAAAATGCATGTCTCAGCTGGAAACCCTACGAATACGAAGATATCGCAGTTTCCGCATGACAAACGCACTGTGGAGTGCTGAAAACACCAGGAAACCTGTTTTTCGGATTCTATAGCACGAAAACAGCGATCTCGGTGATTCTGCACAATTGTCACAGAAGAATCATGAAGCTTATCACAGAAAATGCATATCTCAGCTGGAAACCCAACCAAACCGAAGATATCGCAGTTTCCGCATGTCAAACGCACTGTGGAGTGCTGAAAACCTCAGAAAACGTGTTTTTCGCATTCAATAGCACCTAAACACCGATTTCGCTGATTCTGCATACTTCTCACAGAAGAATATCCAAGAATATAGTAGAAAATGCATGTCTCAGCTGGAAACCCTACGAAAACGAAGATATCGCAGTTTCCGCATTACAAACGCACTGTGGAGTGCTGAAAACACCAGGAAACGTGTTTTTCGTATTCAGTAGCATGAAAACAGCGATTTCGGTGATTCTGCATACTTGACACAGAAGAATCTCGACGATTATCACAGAAAATGCGTATCAGCTGGAAACCCAACGAAACCGAAGATATCGCAGTTTCCGCATGTCAAACGCACTGTGGAGTGCTGAAAACACATCAGAAAACGTGTTTCTCGCATTCAATAGCACGTAAACACCGATTTCGGTGATTCTGCATACTTCTCACAGAAGAATATCCAAGAATATAGTAGAAAATGCATATCTCAGCTGGAAACCCAACGAAACCGAGGATATCGCAGTTTCCGCATGACAAACGCACTGTGGAGTGCTGAAAAAACCAGGAAACCTGTTTTTCGGATTCTATAGCACGAAAACAGCGATCTCGGTGATTCTGCACACTTGTCACAGAAGAATCATGAAGCTTATCACAGAAAATGCATATCTCAGCTGGAAACCCAACCAAACCGAAGATATCGCAGTTTCCGCATGTCAAACGCACTGTGGAGTGCTGAACACCCCAGAAAACGTGTTTTTCGCATTCAATAGCACCTAAACACCGATTTCGGTGATTCTGCATACTTCTCACAGAAGAATATCCAAGAATATAGTAGAAAATGCATGTCTCAGCTGGAAACCCTACGAAAACGAAGATATCGCAGTTTCCGCATGACAAACGCACTGTGGAGTGCTGAAAACACCAGAAAACGTGTTTTTCGCATTCAATAGCACAAAAACAGCAATGTTGGTGATTCTGCACACTTGTCACAGAAGAATCATGAAGACTATCACTGAAAATGCATATCTCAGCTGGAAACCCAACGAAACCGAGGATATCGCAGTTTCCGCATGTGGAGTGCTGAAAAAACCAGGAAACCTGTTTTTCGCATTCTATAGCACGAAAACAGCGATCTCGGTGATTCTGCACACTTGTCACAGAAGAATCATGAAGCTTATCACAGAAAATGCATATCTCAGCTGGAAACCCAACCAAACCGAAGATATCGCAGTTTCCGCATGTCAAACGCACTGTGGAATGCTGAAAACCCCAGAAAACGTGTTTTTCGCATTCAATAGCACCTAAACACCGATTTCGGTGATTGTGCATACTTCTCACAGAAGAATATCCAAGAATACAGTAGAAAATGCATGTCTCAGCTGGAAACCCTACGAAAACGAAGATATCGCAGTTTCCGCATGACAAACGCACTGTGGAGTGCTGAAAACACCAGGAAACGTGTTTTTCGTATTCAGTAGCATGAAAACAGCGATTTCGGTGATTCTGCATACTTGACACAGAAGAATCTCGACGATTATCACAGAAAATGGGCATCAGCTGGAAACCCAACGAAACCGAAGATATCGCAGTTTCCGCATGACAAACGCACTGTGGAGTGCTGAAAACACCAGAAAACGTGTTTTTCGCATTCAATAGCACGTAAACACCGATTTCGGTGATTCTGCATACTTCTCACAGAAGAATATCCAAGAATATAGTAGAAAATGCATGTCTCAGCTGGAAACCCTACGAAAACGAAGATATCGCAGTTTCCGCATGACAAACGCACTGTGGAGTGCTGAAAACACCAGAAAACGTGTTTCTCGCATTCAATAGCACGAAAACAGCGATTTCGGTGATTCTGCACACTTGTCACAGAAGAATCATGAAGCTTATCACTGAAAATGCATATCTCAGCTGGAAACCCAACGAAACCGAAGATATCGCAGTTTCCGCATGTCAAACGCACTGTGGAGTGCTGAAAACACATCAGAAAACGTGTTTCTCGCATTCAATAGCACGTAAACACCGATTTCGGTGATTCTGCATACTTCTCACAGAAGAATATCCAAGAATATAGTAGAAAATGCATATCTCAGCTGGAAACCCAACGAAACCGAGGATATCGCAGTTTCCGCATGTGGAGTGCTGAAAAAACCAGGAAACCTGTTTTTCGGATTCTATAGCACGAAAACAGCGATCTCGGTGATTCTGCACACTTGTCACAGAAGAATCATGAAGCTTATCACAGAAAATGCATATCTCAGCTGGAAACCCAACCAAACCGAAGAAATCGCAGTTTCCGCATGTCAAACGCACTGTGGAGTGCTGAAAACCCCAGAAAACGTTTTTTTCGCATTCAATAGCACCTAAACACCGATTTCGGTGATTCTGCATACTTCTCACAGAAGAATATCCAAGAATATAGTAGAAAATGCATGTCTCAGCTGGAAACCCAACGTAAACGAAGATATCGCAGTTTCCGCATGACAAACGCACTGCGGAGTGCTGAAAACACCAGAAAACGTGTTTCTCGCATTCAATAGCACGAAAACAGCGATTTCGGTGATTCTGCACACTTGTCACAGAAGAATCATGAAGCTTATCACAGAAAATGCATATCTTATCTGGAAACCCAACGAAACCGAAGATATCGCAGTTTCCGCATGTCAAACGCACTGTGGAGTGCTGAAAACCCCAGAAAACGTGTTTTTCGCATTCAACAGCACGCAAACACCGATTTCGGTGATTCTGCATACTTCTCACAGAAGAATATCCAAGAACATAGTAGAAAATGCATGTCTCAGCTGGAAACCCTACGAAAACGAAGATATCGCAGTTTCCGCATGACAAACGTACTGTGGAGTGCTGATAACACCAGGAAACGTGTTTTTCGTATTCAGTAGCATGAAAACAGCGATTTCGGTGATTCTGCATACTTGACACAGAAGAATCTCGACGATTATCACAGAAAATGCGTATCAGCTGGTAAACCCAACGAAACCGAAGATATCGCAGTTTCCGCATGTCAAACGCACTGTGGAGTGCTGAAAACACCTGAAAACGTGTTTCTCGCATTCAATAGCACGAATACAGCGATTTCGGTGATTCTGCACACTTGTCACAGAAGAATCATGAAGCTTATCACAGAAAATGCATATCTCAGCTGGAAACCCAACGAAACCGAGGATATCGCAGTGTCCGCATGTGGAGTGCTGAAAAAACCAGGAAACCTGTTTTTCGCATTCTATAGCACGAAAACAGCGATCTCGGTGATTCTGCACACTTGTCACAGAAGAATCATGAAGCTTATCACAGAAAATGCATATCTCAGCTGGAAACCCAACCAAACCGAAGATATCGCAGTTTCCGCATGTCAAACGCACTGTGGAGTGCTGAAAACCTCAGAAAACGTGTTTTTCGCATTCAATAGCACCTAAACACCGATTTCGCTGATTCTGCATACTTCTCACAGAAGAATATCCAAGAATATAGTAGAAAATGCATGTCTCAGCTGGAAACCCTACGAAAACGAAGATATCGCAGTTTCCGCATTACAAACGCACTGTGGAGTGCTGAAAACACCAGGAAACGTGTTTTTCGTATTCAGTAGCATGAAAACAGCGATTTCGGTGATTCTGCATACTTGACACAGAAGAATCTCGACGATTATCACAGAAAATGCGTATCAGCTGGAAACCCAACGAAACCGAAGATATCGCAGTTTCCGCATGTCAAACGCACTGTGGAGTGCTGAAAACACATCAGAAAACGTGTTTCTCGCATTCAATAGCACGTAAACACCGATTTCGGTGATTCTGCATACTTCTCACAGAAGAATATCCAAGAATATAGTAGAAAATGCATATCTCAGCTGGAAACCCAACGAAACCGAGGATATCGCAGTTTCCGCATGACAAACGCACTGTGGAGTGCTGAAAAAACCAGGAAACCTGTTTTTCGGATTCTATAGCACGAAAACAGCGATCTCGGTGATTCTGCACACTTGTCACAGAAGAATCATGAAGCTTATCACAGAAAATGCATATCTCAGCTGGAAACCCAACCAAACCGAAGATATCGCAGTTTCCGCATGTCAAACGCACTGTGGAGTGCTGAACACCCCAGAAAACGTGTTTTTCGCATTCAATAGCACCTAAACACCGATTTCGGTGATTCTGCATACTTCTCACAGAAGAATATCCAAGAATATAGTAGAAAATGCATGTCTCAGCTGGAAACCCTACGAAAACGAAGATATCGCAGTTTCCGCATGACAAACGCACTGTGGAGTGCTGAAAACACCAGAAAACGTGTTTTTCGCATTCAATAGCACAAAAACAGCAATGTCGGTGATTCTGCACACTTGTCACAGAAGAATCATGAAGACTATCACTGAAAATGCATATCTCAGCTGGAAACCCAACGAAACCGAGGATATCGCAGTTTCCGCATGTGGAGTGCTGAAAAAACCAGGAAACCTGTTTTTCGCATTCTATAGCACGAAAACAGCGATCTCGGTGATTCTGCACACTTGTCACAGAAGAATCATGAAGCTTATCACAGAAAATGCATATCTCAGCTGGAAACCCAACCAAACCGAAGATATCGCAGTTTCCGCATGTCAAACGCACTGTGGAATGCTGAAAACCCCAGAAGACGTGTTTTTCGCATTCAATAGCACCTAAACACCGATTTCGGTGATTCTGCATACTTCTCACAGAAGAATATCCAAGAATATAGTAGAAAATGCATGTCTCAGCTGGAAACCCTACGAAAACGAAGATATAGCAGTTTCCGCATGACAAACGCACTGTGGAGTGCTGAAAACACCAGGAAACGTGTTTTTCGTATTCAGTAGCATGAAAACAGCGATTTCGGTGTTTCTGCATACTTGACACAGAAGAATCTCGACGATTATCACAGAAAATGCGTATCAGCTGGAAACCCAAAGAAACCGAAGATATCGCAGTTTCCGCATGACAAACGCACTGTGGAGTGCTGAAAACACCAGAAAACGTGTTTCTGGCATTCAATAGCACGTAAACACCGATTTCGGTGATTCTGCATACTTCTCACAGAAGAATATCCAAGAATATAGTAGAAAATGCATGTCTCAGCTGGAAACCCTACGAAAACGAAGATAACGCAGTTTCCGCATGACAAACGAACTGTGGAGTGCTGAAAACACCAAGAAACGTGTTTCTCGTATTCTGTAGCATGAAAACAGCGATTTCGGTGATTCTGCACACTTGTCACAGAAGAATCTCGGCGATTATCACTGAAAATGCATATCTCAGCTGGAAACCCAACGAAACCGAAGATATCGCAGTTTCCGCATGTAAAACGCACTGTGCTGAGCTGAAAACCCCAGAAAACGTGTTTTTCGCATTCAATAGCACGTAAACACCGATTTCGGTGATTCTGCATACTTCTCACAGAAGAATATCCAAGAATATAGTAGAAAATGCATGTCTCAGCTGGAAACCCTACGAAAACGAAGATAACGCAGTTTCCGCATGACAAACGAACTGTGGAGTGCTGAAAACACCAGGAAACGTGTTTTTCGTATTCAGTTGCATGAAAACAGCGATTTCGGTGATTCTGCACACTTGTCACAGACGAATCATGAAGATTATCACTGAAAATGCATATCTCAGCTGTGGAACCCAACGAAACCGAAGATATCGCAGTTTCCGCATGTCAAGCACACTGTGGAGTGCTGAAAACACCACAAAACATGATTATCGCATTTAAGAGCACGAAAGCAGCGATTTTGGAGATTCTGCACACTTGTCACAGAAGCAACTCGAAGATTATCACAGAAAATGCATATCTCAGCTGGAAACCCAACGAAACCGAAGATATCGCAGTTTCCGCATGTCAAACGCTCTGTGGAGTGCTGAAAACACCAGCAAACGTGTTTTTCACATTCAATAGCACGAAAACAGCAATGTCGGTGATTCTGCAGACTTGTCACAGACGAATCATGAAGATTATCACTGAAAATGCATATCTCAGCTGGGAACCCAACGAAACCGAAGATATCGCAGTTTCCGCATGTCTAGCACACTGTGGAGTGCTGAAAACACCACAAAACATGATTATGGCATTTAAGAGCACGAAAGCAGCGATTTTGGTGATTCTGCACACTTGTCACAGAAGAAACTCGAAGATTATCACAGAAAATGCATATCTCAGCTCGAAACCCAACGAAACCGAAGATATCGCAGTTTCCGCATGACAAACGCACTGTGGAGTGCTGAAAACACCAGCAAACGTGTTTTTCACATTCAATAGCACGAAAACAGCAATGTCGGTGATTCTGCACACTTGTCACAGAAGAATCATGAAGATTATCACTGAAAATGCATATCTCAGCTGGGAACCCAACGAAACCGAAGATATCGCAGTTTCCGCATGTCAAGCACATTGTGGAGTGCTGAAAACACCACAAAACATGATTATCGGATTTAAGAGCACGAAAGCAGCGATTTTGGTGATTCTGCACACTTGTCACAGAAGAAACTCGAAGATTATCACAGAAAATGCATATCTCAGCTGGAAACCCAACGAAACCGAAGATATCGCAGTTTCCGCATGACAAACGCACTGTGGAGTGCTGAAAACACCAGAAAACGTGTTTCCCGCATTTAATAGCACGAAAACAGCGATCTCGGTGATTCTGCACACATGTCACAGACGAATCATGAAGCTTATCACAGAAAATGCATATATCAGCTGGAAACCCAACGAAACCGAAGATATCGCAGTTTCCGCATGTCAAACGCACTGTGGAGTGCTGAAAACACCAGCAAACGTGTTTTTCACATTCAATAGCACGAAAACAGCAATGTCGGTGAATCTGCACACTTGTCACAGAAGCATCATGAAGATTATCACTGAAAATGCATATCTCAGCTGGGAACCCAACGAAACCGCAGATATCGCAGTCTCCGCATGTCAAGCACACTGTGGAGTGCTGAAAACACCACAAAACATGATTATCGCATTTAAGAGCACGAAAGCAGCGATTTTGGTGATTCTGCACACTTGTCACAGAAGAAACTCGAAGATTATCACAGAAAATGCATATCTCAGCTGGAAACCCAACGAAAACGAAGATATCGCAGTTTCTGCATGACAAACGCACTGTGGAGTGCTGAAAACACCAGGAAACGTGTTTTTCGTATTCAGCAGCATGAAAACAGCGATTTCGGTGATTCTGCATACTTCTCACAGAAGAATATCCAAGAACATAGCAGAAAATGCATGTCTCAGCTGGAAACCCTACGAAAACGAAGATATCGCAGTTTCTGCATGACAAACGCACTGTGGAGTGCTGAAAACACCAGGAAACGTGTTTTTCGTATTCAGTAGCATGAAAACAGCGATTTCGGTGATTCTGCATACTTGTCACAGAATAATCTCGGCGATGATCACTGAAAATGCATATCTCAGCTGGAAACCCAACGAAACCGAAGATATCGCAGTTTCCGCATGTCAAACGCACTGTGGTGTGCTGAAAACCCCAGAAAACGTGTTTTTCGCATTCAATAGCACGTAAACACCGATTTCGGTGATTCAGCATACTTCTCACAGAAGAATATCCAAGAACATAGCAGAAAATGCATGTCTCAGCTGGAAACCCTACGAAAACGAAGATATCGCAGTTTCTGCATGACAAAGGCACTGTGGAGTGCTGAAAACACCAGGAAACGTGTTTTTCGTATTCAGTAGCATGAAAACAGCGATTTCGGTGATTCTGCACACTTGTCACAGAAGAATCATGAAGATTATCACTGAAAATGCATATCGCAGCTGTGGTACCCAACGAAACCGAAGATATCGCAGTTTCCGCATGTCAAGCACACTGTGGAGTGCTGAAAACACCACAAAACATGATTATCGCATTTAAGAGCACGAAAGCAGCGATTTTGGTGATTGTGCACACTTGTCACAGAAGAAACTCGAAGATTATCACAGAAAATGCTTATCACAGCTGCAAACCCAACGAAACCGAAGATATCGCAGTTTCCGCATGTCAAACGCTCTGTGGAGTGCTGAAAACACCAGAAAACGTGTTTCCCGCATTTAATAGCACGAAAACAGCGATCTCGGTGATTCTGCACACTTGTCACAGAAGAATCATGAAGCTTATCACAGAAAATGCATATCTCAGCTGGAAACCCAACGAAACCGAAGATATCGCAGTTTCCGCATGACAAACGCACTGTGGAGTGCTGAAAACACCAGCAAACGTGTTTTTCGCATTCAATAGCACGAAAACAGCAATGTCGGTGATTCTGCACACTTGTCACAAAAGAATCATGAAGATTATCACTGAAAATGCATATCTCAGCTGGGAACCCAACGAAACCGAAGATATCGCAGTTTCCGCATGTCAAGCACACTGTGGAGTGCTGAAAACACCACAAAACATGATTATCGCATTTAAGAGCACGAAAGCAGCGATTTTGGTGATTCTGCACACTTGTCACAGAAGCAACTCGAAGATTATCACAGAAAATGCATATCTCAGCTGGAAACCCAACGAAACCGAAGATATCGCAGTTTCCGCATGTCAAACGCTCTGTGGAGTGCTGAAAACACCAGCAAACGTGTTTTTCACATTCAATAGCACGAAAACAGCAATGTCGGTGATTCTGCAGACTTGTCACAGACGAATCATGAAGATTATCACTGAAAATGCATATCTCAGCTGGGAACCCAACGAAACCGAAGATATCGCAGTTTCCGCATGTCTAGCACACTGTGGAGTGCTGAAAACACCACAAAACATGATTATGGCATTTAAGAGCACGAAAGCAGCGATTTTGGTGATTCTGCACACTTGTCACAGAAGAAACTCGAAGATTATCACAGAAAATGCATATCTCAGCTCGAAACCCAACGAAACCGAAGATATCGCAGTTTCCGCATGACAAACGCACTGTGGAGTGCTGAAAACACCAGCAAACGTGTTTTTCACATTCAATAGCACGAAAACAGCAATGTCGGTGATTCTGCACACTTGTCACAGAAGAATCATGAAGATTATCACTGAAAATGCATATCTCAGCTGGGAACCCAACGAAACCGAAGATATCGCAGTTTCCGCATGTCAAGCACATTGTGGAGTGCTGAAAACACCACAAAACATGATTATCGGATTTAAGAGCACGAAAGCAGCGATTTTGGTGATTCTGCACACTTGTCACAGAAGAAACTCGAAGATTATCACAGAAAATGCATATCTCAGCTGGAAACCCAACGAAACCGAAGATATCGCAGTTTCCGCATGACAAACGCACTGTGGAGTGCTGAAAACACCAGAAAACGTGTTTCCCGCATTTAATAGCACGCAAACAGCGATCTCGGTGATTCTGCACACATGTCACAGACGAATCATGAAGCTTATCACAGAAAATGCATATATCAGCTGGAAACCCAACGAAACCGAAGATATCGCAGTTTCCGCATGACAAACGCACTGTGGAGTGCTGAAAACACCAGCAAACGTGTTTTTCACATTCAATAGCACGAAAACAGCAATGTCGGTGAATCTGCACACTTGTCACAGAAGAATCATGAAGATTATCACTGAAAATGCATATCTCAGCTGGGAACCCAACGAAACCGCAGATATCGCAGTCTCCGCATGTCAAGCACACTGCGGAGTGCTGAAAACACCACAAAACATGATTATCGCATTTAAGAGCACGAAAGCAGCGATTTTGGTGATTCTGCACACTTGTCACAGAAGAAACTCGAAGATTATCACAGAAAATGCATATCTCAGCTGGAAACCCAACGAAACCGAAGATATCGCAGTTTCCGCATGTCAAACGCTCTGTGGAGGGCTGAAAACACCAGAAACCGTGTTTTTCGCATTCAATAGCACGTAAACACCGATTACGGTGATTCTGCATACTTCTCACAGAAGAATATCCAAGAACATAGCAGAAAATGCATGTCTCAGCTGGAAACCCTACGAAAACGAAGATATCGCAGTTTCTGCTTGACAAACGCACTGTGGAGTGCTGAAAACACCAGGAAACGTGTTTTTCGTATTCAGTAGCATGAAAACAGCGATTTCGGTGATTCTGCACACTTGTCACAGAATAATCTCGGCGATTATCACTGAAAATGCATATCTCAGCTGGAAACCCAACGAAACCGAAGATATCGCAGTTTCCGCATGTCAAACGCACTGTGGTGTGCTGAAAACCCCAGAAAACGTGTTTTTCGCATTCAATAGCACGTAAACACCGATTTCGGTGATTCAGCATACTTCTCACAGAAGAATATCCAAGAATATAGTAGAAAATGCATGTCTCAGCTGGAAACCCTACGAAAACGAAGATATCGCAGTTTCCGCATGACAAACGCACTGTGGAGTGCTGAAAACACCAGGAAACGTGTTTTTCGTATTCAGTAGCATGAAAACAGCGATTTCGGTGTTTCTGCATACTTGACACAGAAGAATCTCGACGATTATCACAGAAAATGCGTATCAGCTGGAAACCCAAAGAAACCGAAGATATCGCAGTTTCCGCATGACAAACGCACTGTGGAGTGCTGAAAACACCAGAAAACGTGTTTCTGGCATTCAATAGCACGTAAACACCGATTTCGGTGATTCTGCATACTTCTCACAGAAGAATATCCAAGAATATAGTAGAAAATGCATGTCTCAGCTGGAAACCCTACGAAAACGAAGATAACGCAGTTTCCGCATGACAAACGAACTGTGGAGTGCTGAAAACACCAAGAAACGTGTTTCTCGTATTCTGTAGCATGAAAACAGCGATTTCGGTGATTCTGCACACTTGTCACAGAAGAATCTCGGCGATTATCACTGAAAATGCATATCTCAGCTGGAAACCCAACGAAACCGAAGATATCGCAGTTTCCGCATGTAAAACGCACTGTGCTGAGCTGAAAACCCCAGAAAACGTGTTTTTCGCATTCAATAGCACGTAAACACCGATTTCGGTGATTCTGCATACTTCTCACAGAAGAATATCCAAGAATATAGTAGAAAATGCATGTCTCAGCTGGAAACCCTACGAAAACGAAGATATCGCAGTTTCCGCATGACAAACGCACTGTGGAGTGCTGAAAACACCAGGAAACGTGTTTTTCGTATTCAGTAGCATGAAAACAGCGATTTCGGTGTTTCTGCATACTTGATACAGAAGAATCTCGACGATTATCACAGAAAATGCGTATCAGCTGGAAACCCAAAGAAACCGAAGATATCGCAGTTTCCGCATGACAAACGCTCTGTGGAGTGCTGAAAACACCACAAAACATGATTATGGCATTTAAGAGCACGAAAGCAGCGATTTTGGTGATTCTGCACACTTGTCACAGAAGAAACTCGAAGATTATCACAGAAAATGCATATCTCAGCTCGAAACCCAACGAAACCGAAGATATCGCAGTTTCCGCATGACAAACGCACTGTGGAGTGCTGAAAACACCAGCAAACGTGTTTTTCACATTCAATAGCACGAAAACAGCAATGTCGGTGATTCTGCACACTTGTCACAGAAGAATCATGAAGATTATCACTGAAAATGCATATCTCAGCTGGGAACCCAACGAAACCGAAGATATCGCAGTTTCCGCATGTCAAGCACATTGTGGAGTGATGAAAACACCACAAAACATGATTATCGGATTTAAGAGCACGAAAGCAGCGATTTTGGTGATTCTGCACACTTGTCACAGAAGAAACTCGAAGATTATCACAGAAAATGCATATCTCAGCTGGAAACCCAACGAAACCGAAGATATCGCAGTTTCCGCATGACAAACGCACTGTGGAGTGCTGAAAACACCAGAAAACGTGTTTCCCGCATTTAATAGCACGAAAACAGCGATCTCGGTGATTCTGCACACATGTCACAGACGAATCATGAAGCTTATCACAGAAAATGCATATATCAGCTGGAAACCCAACGAAACCGAAGATATCGCAGTTTCCGCATGTCAAACGCACTGTGGAGTGCTGAAAACACCAGCAAACGTGTTTTTCACATTCAATAGCACGAAAACAGCAATGTCGGTGAATCTGCACACTTGTCACAGAAGAATCATGAAGATTATCACTGAAAATGCATATCTCAGCTGGGAACCCAACGAAACCGCAGATATCGCAGTCTCCGCATGTCAAGCACACTGTGGAGTGCTGAAAACACCACAAAACATGATTATCGCATTTAAGAGCACGAAAGCAGCGATTTTGGTGATTCTGCACACTTGTCACAGAAGAAACTCGAAGATTATCACAGAAAATGCATATCTCAGCTGGAAACCCAACGAAAACGAAGATATCGCAGTTTCTGCATGACAAACGCACTGTGGAGTGCTGAAAACACCAGGAAACGTGTTTTTCGTATTCAGTAGCATGAAAACAGCGATTTCGGTGATTCTGCATACTTCTCACAGAAGAATATCCAAGAACATAGCAGAAAATGCATGTCTCAGCTGGAAACCCTACGAAAACGAAGATATCGCAGTTTCTGCATGACAAACGCACTGTGGAGTGCTGAAAACACCAGGAAACGTGTTTTTCGTATTCAGTAGCATGAAAACAGCGATTTCGGTGATTCTGCATACTTGTCACAGAATATTCTCGGCGATTATCACTGAAAATGCATATCTCAGCTGGAAACCCAACGAAACCGAAGATATCGCAGTTTCCGCATGTCAAACGCACTGCGGTGTGCTGAAAACCCCAGAAAACGTGTTTTTCGCATTCAATAGCACGTAAACACCGATTTCGGTGATTCAGCATACTTCTCACAGAAGAATATCCAAGAACATAGCAGAAAATGCATGTCTCAGCTGGAAACCCTACGAAAACGAAGATATCGCAGTTTCTGCATGACAAAGGCACTGTGGAGTGCTGAAAACACCAGGAAACGTGTTTTTCGTATTCAGTAGCATGAAAACAGCGATTTCGGTGATTCTGCATACTTGTCACAGAATAATCTCGGCGATTATCACTGAAAATGCATATCGCAGCTGTGGTACCCAACGAAACCGAAGATATCGCAGTTTCCGCATGTCAAGCACACTGTGGAGTGCTGAAAACACCACAAAACATGATTATCGCATTTAAGAGCACGAAAGCAGCGATTTTGGTGATTGTGCACACTTGTCACAGAAGAAACTCGAAGATTATCACAGAAAATGCTTATCTCAGCTGCAAACCCAACGAAACCGAAGATATCGCAGTTTCCGCATGTCAAACGCTCTGTGGAGTGCTGAAAACACCAGAAAACGTGTTTCCCGCATTTAATAGCACGAAAACAGCGATCTCGGTGATTCTGCACACTTGTCACAGAAGAATCATGAAGCTTATCACAGAAAATGCATATCTCAGCTGGAAACCCAACGAAACCGAAGATATCGCAGTTTCCGCATGACAAACGCACTGTGGAGTGCTGAAAACACCAGCAAACGTGTTTTTCGCATTCAATAGCACGAAAACAGCAATGTCGGTGATTCTGCACACTTGTCACAAAAGAATCATGAAGATTATCACTGAAAATGCATATCTCAGCTGGGAACCCAACGAAACCGAAGATATCGCAGTTTCCGCATGTCAAGCACACTGTGGAGTGCTGAAAACACCACAAAACATGATTATCGCATTTAAGAGCACGAAAGCAGCGATTTTGGTGATTCTGCACACTTGTCACAGAAGCAACTCGAAGATTATCACAGAAAATGCATATCTCAGCTGGAAACCCAACGAAACCGAAGATATCGCAGTTTCCGCATGTCAAACGCTCTGTGGAGTGCTGAAAACACCAGCAAACGTGTTTTTCACATTCAATAGCACGAAAACAGCAATGTCGGTGATTCTGCAGACTTGTCACAGACGAATCATGAAGATTATCACTGAAAATGCATATCTCAGCTGGGAACCCAACGAAACCGAAGATATCGCAGTTTCCGCATGTCTAGCACACTGTGGAGTGCTGAAAACACCACAAAACATGATTATGGCATTTAAGAGCACGAAAGCAGCGATTTTGGTGATTCTGCACACTTGTCACAGAAGAAACTCGAAGATTATCACAGAAAATGCATATCTCAGCTCGAAACCCAACGAAACCGAAGATATCGCAGTTTCCGCATGACAAACGCACTGTGGAGTGCTGAAAACACCAGCAAACGTGTTTTTCACATTCAATAGCACGAAAACAGCAATGTCGGTGATTCTGCACACTTGTCACAGAAGAATCATGAAGATTATCACTGAAAATGCATATCTCAGCTGGGAACCCAACGAAACCGAAGATATCGCAGTTTCCGCATGTCTAGCACACTGTGGAGTGCTGAAAACACCACAAAACATGATTATGGCATTTAAGAGCACGAAAGCAGCGATTTTGGTGATTCTGCACACTTGTCACAGAAGAAACTCGAAGATTATCACAGAAAATGCATATCTCAGCTCGAAACCCAACGAAACCGAAGATATCGCAGTTTCCGCATGACAAACGCACTGTGGAGTGCTGAAAACACCAGGAAACGTGTTTTTCGTATTCAGTAGCATGAAAACAGCGATTTCGGTGATTCTGCACACTCGTCACAGAATAATCTCGGCGATTATCACTGAAAATGCATATCTCAGCTGGAAACCCAACGAAACCGAAGATATCGCAGTTTCCGCATGTCAAACGCACTGTGGTGTGCTGAAAACCCCAGAAAACGTGTTTTTCGCATTCAATAGCACGTAAACACCGATTTCGGTGATTCAGCATACTTCTCACAGAAGAATATCCAAGAATATAGTAGAAAATGCATGTCTCAGCTGGAAACCCTACGAAAACGAAGATATCGCAGTTTCCGCATGACAAACGCACTGTGGAGTGCTGAAAACACCAGGAAACGTGTTTTTCGTATTCAGTAGCATGAAAACAGCGATTTCGGTGATTCTGCACACTTGTCACAGAAGAATCATGAAGATTATCACTGAAAATGCATATCGCAGCTGTGGTACCCAACGAAACCGAAGATATCGCAGTTTCCGCATGTCAAGCACACTGTGGAGTGCTGAAAACACCACAAAACATGATTATCGCATTTAAGAGCACGAAAGCAGCGATTTTGGTGATTGTGCACACTTGTCACAGAAGAAACTCGAAGATTATCACAGAAAATGCATATCTCAGCTGCAAACCCAACGAAACCGAAGATATCGCAGTTTCCGCATGTCAAACGCTCTGTGGAGTGCTGAAAACACCAGAAAACGTGTTTCCCGCATTTAATAGCACGAAAACAGCGATCTCGGTGATTCTGCACACTTGTCACAGAAGAATCATGAAGCTTATCACAGAAAATGCATATCTCAGCTGGAAACCCAACGAAACCGAAGATATCGCAGTTTCCGCATGACAAACGCACTGTGGAGTGCTGAAAACACCAGCAAACGTGTTTTTCGCATTCAATAGCACGAAAACAGCAATGTCGGTGATTCTGCACACTTGTCACAAAAGAATCATGAAGATTATCACTGAAAATGCATATCTCAGCTGGGAACCCAACGAAACCGAAGATATCGCAGTTTCCGCATGTCAAGCACACTGTGGAGTGCTGAAAACACCACAAAACATGATTATCGCATTTAAGAGCACGAAAACAGCGATTTTGGTGATTCTGCACACTTGTCACAGAAGAAACTCGAAGATTATCACAGAAAATGCATATCTCAGCTGGAAACCCAACGAAACCGAAGATATCGCAGTTTCCGCATGTCAAACGCACTGTGGAGTGCTGAAAACCCCAGAATACGTGTTTTTCGCATTCAATAGCACATAAACACCGATTTCGGTGATTCTGCACACTTCTCACAGAAGAATATCCAAGAACATAGTAGAAAATGCATGTCTCAGCTGGAAACCCTACGAAAACGAAGATATCGCAGTTTCCGCATGACAAACGCTCTGTGGAGTGCTGAAAACCCCAGAAAACGTGTTTTTCGCATTCAATAGCACGAAAGCAGCGATTTCGGTGATTCTGCATACTTCTCACAGAAGAATATCCAAGAATATAGTAGAAAATGCATGTCTCAGCTGGAAACCCTACGAAAACGAAGATATCGCAGTTTCCGCATGACAAACGCACTGTGGAGTGCTGAAAACACCAGGAAACGTGTTTTTCGTATTCAGTAGCATGAAAACAGCGATTTCGGTGATTCTGCACACTTGTCACAGAAGAATCTCGGCGATTATCACTGAAAATGCATATCTCAGCTGGAAACCCAACGAAACCGAAGATATCGCAGTTTCCGCATGTCAAACGCACTGTGGTGTGCTGAAAACCCCAGAAAACGTGTTTTTCGCATTCAATAGCACGTAAACACCGATTTCGGTGATTCAGCATACTTCTCACAGAAGAATATCCAAGAATATAGTAGAAAATGCATGTCTCAGCTGGAAACCCTACGAAAACGAAGATATCGCAGTTTCCGCATGACAAACGCACTGTGGAGTGCTGAAAACACCAGGAAACGTGTTTTTCGTATTCAGTAGCATGAAAACAGCGATTTCGGTGATTCTGCACACTTGTCACAGAAGAATCATGAAGATTATCACTGAAAATGCATATCTCAGCTGTGGAACCCAACGAAACCGAAGATATCGCAGTTTCCGCATGTCAAACACACTGTGGAGTGCTGAAAACACCAGCAAACGTGTTTTTCACATTCAATAGCACGAAAACAGCAATGTCGGTGATTCTGCACACTTGTCACAGACGAATCATGAAGATTATCACTGAAAATGCATATCTCAGCTGGGAACTCAACGAAACCGAAGATATCGCAGTTTCCGCATGTCAAGCACACTGTGGAGTGCTGAAAACACCACAAAACATGATTATCGCATTTAAGAGCACGAAAGCAGCGATTTTGGTGATTCTGCACACTTGTCACAGAAGAAACTCGAAGATTATCACAGAAAATGCATATCTCAGCTGGAAACCCAACGAAACCGAAGATATCGCAGTTTTCGCATGACAAACGCACTGTGGAGTGCAGAAAACACCAGAAAACGTGTTTTTCGCATTCAATAGCACGTAAACACCGATTTCGGTGATTCTGCATACTTCTCACAGAAGAATATCCAAGAATATAGTAGAAAATGCATGTCTCAGCTGGAAACCCTACGAAAACGAAGATATCGCAGATTCCGCATGACAAACGCACTGTGGAGTGCTGAAAACACCAGGAAACGTGTTTTTCGTATTCAGTAGCATGAAAACAGCGATTTCGGTGATTCTGCACACTTGTCACAGAAGAATCATGAAGATTATCACTGAAAATGCATATCTCAGCTGTGGAATCCAACGAAACCGAAGATATCGCAGTTTCCGCATGTCAAGCAAACTGTGGAGTGCTGAAAACACCACAAAGCATGATTATCGCATTTAAGAGCACGAAAGCAGCGATTTTGGTGAATGTGCACACTTGTCACAGAAGAAACTCGAAGATTATCACAGAAAATGCATATCTCAGCTGGAAACCCAACGAAACCGAACATATCGCAGTTTCCGCATGTCAAGCACTCTGTGGAGTGCTGAAAACACAACAAAACATGATTATCGCATTTAAGAGCACGAAAGCAGCGATTTTGGTGAATGTGCACACTTGTCACAGAAGAAACTCGAAGATTATCACAGAAAATGCATATCTCAGCTGGGAACCCAACGAAACCGAACATATCGCAGTTTCCGCATGTCAAGCACTCTGTGGAGTGCTGAAAACACAACAAAACATGATTATCGCATTTAAGAGCACGAAAGCAGCGATTTTGGTGATTCTGCACTCTTGTCACAGAAGAATCATGAAGATTATCACTGAAAATGCATATCTCAGCTGGGAACCCAACGAAACCGAAGATATCGCAGTTTCCGCATGACAAACGCACTGTGGAGTGCTGAAAACACCAGCAAACGTGTTGTTCACATTCAATAGCACGAAAACAGCAATGTCGGTGATTCTGCACACTTGTCACAGAGGAATCATGAAGATTATCACTGAAAATGCATATCTCAGCTGGGAACCCAACGAAACCGAAGATATCGCAGTTTCCGCATGTCAAGCACACTGTGGAGTGCTGAAAACACCACAAAACATGATTATCGCATTTAAGAGCACGAAAGCAGCGATTTTGGTGAATGTGCACACTTGTCACAGAAGAAACTCGAAGATTATCACAGAAAATGCATATCTCAGCTGGAAACCCAACGAAACCGAAGATATCGCGGTTTCCGCATGTCAAACGCTCTGTGGAGTGCTGAAAACACCAGAAAACGTGTTTTTCACATTCAATGGCACGAAAACAGCAATGTCGGTGATTCTGCACACTTGTCACAGACGAATCATGAAGATTATCACTGAAAATGCATATCTCAGCTGGGAACCCAACGAAACCGAAGATATCGCAGCTTCCGCATGTCAAGCACACTGTGGAGTGCTGAAAACACCACAAAACATGATTATCGCATTTAAGAGCACGAAAGCAGCGATTTTGGTGATTCTGCACACTTGTCACAGAAGAAACTCGAACATTATCACGGAAAATGCATATCTCAGCTGGGAATCCAACGAAACCGAAGATATCGCAGTTTCCGCATGACAAACGCACTGTGGAGTGCTGAAAACACCAGCAAACGTGTCGTTCACATTCAATAGCACGAAAACAGCAATGTCGGTGATTCTGCACACTTGTCACAGAAGAATCATGAAGATTATCACTGAAAATGCATATCTCAGCTGGGAACCCAACGAAACCGAAGATATCGCAGTTTCCGCATGTCAAGCACACTGTGGAGTGCTGAAAACACCACAAAACATGATTATCGCATTTAAGAGCACGAAAGCAGCGATTTTGGTGATTCTGCACACTTGTCACAGAAGAAACTCGAAGATTATCACAGAAAATGCATATCTCAGCTGGAAACCCAACGAAACCGAAGATATCGCAGTTTCCGCATGTCAAACGCTCTGTGGAGGGCTGAAAACACCAGAAAACGTGTTTTTCGCATTCAATAGCACCTAAACACCGATTTCGGTGATTCTGCATACTTCTGACAGAAGAATATCCAAGAATATAGTAGAAAATGCATGTCTCAGCTGGAAACCCTACGAAAACGAAGATATCGCAGTTTCCGCATGACAAACGCACTCTGGAGTGCTGAAAACACCAGGAAACGTGTTTTTCGTATTCAGTAGCATGAAAACAGCGATTTCGGTGATTCTGCACACTTGTCACAGAAGAATTATGAAGATTTTCACTGAAAATGCATATCTCAGCTGGGAACCCAACGAAACCGAAGATATCGCAGTTTCCGCATGTCAAGCACACTGTGGAGTGCTGAAAACACCACAAAACATGATTATCGCATTTAAGAGCACGAAAGCAGCGATTTTGGTGATTCTGCACACTTGTCACAGAACAATCTCGGCGATTATCACTGAAAATGCATATCTCAGCTGGAAACCCAACGAAACCGAAGATATCGCAGTTTCCGCATGTCAAACGCACTGTGGAGTGCTGAAAACCCCAGAAAACGTGTTTTTCGCATTCAATAGCACGTAAACACCGATTTCGGTGATTCTGCATACTTCTCACAGAAGAATATCCAAGAATATAGTAGAAAATGCATGCCTCAGCTGGAAACCCTACGAAAACGAAGATATCGCAGTTTCCGCATGACAAACGCACTGTGGAGTGCTGAAAACACCAGGAAACGTGTTTTTCGTATTCAGTAGCATGAAAACAGCGATTTCGGTGATTCTGCATACTTGACACAGAAGAATCTCGACGATTATCACAGAAAATGCGTATCAGCTGGAAACCCAACGAAACCGAAGATATCGCAGTTTCCGCATGTCAAACGCACTGTGGAGTCCTGAAAACACATCAGAAAACGTGTTTCTCGCATTCAATAGCACAAAAACAGCAATGTCGGTGATTCTGCACACCTGTCACAGAAGAATCATGAAGACTATCACTGAAAATGCATATCTCAGCTGGAAACCCAACGAAACCGAAGATATCGCAGTTTCCGCATGACAAACGCACTGTGAAGTGCTGAAAACCCCACAAAACGTGTTTTTCGCATTCAATAGCACGTAAACACCGATTTCGGTGATTCTGCATACTTCTCACAGAAGAATATCCAAGAACATAGTAGAAAATGCATGTCTCAGCTGGAAACCCTACGAAAACGAAGATATCGCAGTTTCCGCATGACAAACGTACTGTGGAGTGCTGAAAACACCAGGAAACGTGTTTTTCGTATTCAGTAGCATGAAAACAGCGATTTCGGTGATTCTGCATACTTGACACAGAAGAATCTCGACGATTATCACAGAAAATGCGTCTCAGCTGGATACCCAACGAAACCGAAGATATCGCAGTTTCCGCATGTCAAACGCACTGTGGAGTGCTGAAAACACATCAGAAAACGTGTCTCTCGCATTCAATAGCACGTAAACACCGATTTCGGTGATTCTGCATACTTTTCACAGAAGAATATCCAAGAATATAGTAGAAAATGCATGTCTCAGCTGGAAACCCTACGAAAACGAAGATATCGCAGTTTCCGCATGACAAACGCACTGTGGAGTGCTGAAAACACCAGGAAACGTGTTTTTCGTATTCAGTAGCATGAAAACAGCGATTTCGGTGATTCTGCATACTTGACACAGAAGAATCTCGACGATTATCACAGAAAATGCGTATCAGCCGGAAACCCAACGAAACCGAAGATATCGCAGTTTCCGCATGACAAACGCACTGTGGAGTGCTGAAAACACCAGAAAACGTGTTTCTCGCATTCAATAGCACGTAAACACCGATTTCGGTGATTCTGCATACTTCTCACAGAAGAATATCCAGAATATAGTAGAAAATGCATGTCCCAGCTGGAAACCCTACGAAAACGAAGATATCGCAGTTTCCGCATGACAAACGCACTGTGGAGTGCTGAAAACACCAGGAAACGTGTTTTTCGTATTCAGTAGCATGAAAACAGCGATTTCGGTGATTCTGCATACTTGACACAGAAGAATCTCGACGATTATCACAGAAAATGCGTATCAGCCGGAAACCCAACGAAACCGAAGATATCGCAGTTTCCGCATGACAAACGCACTGTGGAGTGCTGAAAACACCAGAAAACGTGTTTCTCGCATTCAATAGCACGTAAACACCGATTTCGGTGATTCTGCATACTTCTCACAGAAGAATATCCAGAATATAGTAGAAAATGCATGTCTCAGCTGGAAACCCTACGAAAACGAAGATATCGCAGTTTCCGCATGACAAACGAACTGTGGAGTGCTGAAAACACCAGGAAACGTGTTTTTCGTATTCAGTAGCATGAAAACAGCGATTTCGGTGATTCTGCACACTTGTCACAGAAGAATCTCGGCGATTATCACTGAAAATGCATATCTCAGCTGGAAACCCAACGAAACCGAAGATATCGCAGTTTCCGCATGTCAAACGCACTGTGGTGTGCTGAAAACCCCAGAAAACGTGTTTTTCGCATTCAATAGCACCTAAACACCGATTTCGGTGATTCTGCATACTTCTGACAGAAGAATATCCAAGAATATGGTAGAAAATGCGTGTCTCAGCTGGAAACCCTACGAAAACGAAGATATCGCAGTTTCCGCATGACAAACGCACTGTGGAGTGCTGAAAACACCAGGAAACGTGTTTTTCGTCTTCAGTAGCATGAAAACAGCGATTTCGCTGATTCTGCACACTTGTCACAGAAGAATTATGAAGATTTTCACTGAAAATGCATATCTCAGCTGGGAACCCAACGAAACCGAAGATATCGCAGTTTCCGCATGTCAAGCACACTGTGGAGTGCTGAAAACACCACAAAACATGATTATCGCATTTAAGAGCACGATAGCAGCGATTTTCGTGATTCTGCACACTTGTCACCGAACAATCTCGGGGCGATTATCACTGAAAATGCATATCTCAGCTGGAAACCCAACGAAACCGAAGATATCGCAGTTTCCGCATGTCAAACGCACTGTGGAGTGCTGAAAACACATCAGAAAACGTATTTCTCGCATTCAATAGCACAAAAACAGCAATGTCGGTGATTCTGCACACCTGTCACAGAAGAATCATGAAGACTATCACTGAAAATGCATATCTCAGCTGGAAACCCAACGAAACCGAAGATATCGCAGTTTCCGCATGACAAACGCACTGTGGAGTGCTGAAAACCCCAGAAAACGTGTTTTTCGCATTCAATAGCACGTAAACACCGATTTCGGTGATTCTGCATACTTCTCACAGAAGAATATCCAGAATATAGTAGAAAATGCATGTCTCAGCTTGAAACCCTACGAAAACGAAGATATCGCAGTTTCCGCATGACAAACGAACTGTGGAGTGCTGAAAACACCAGGAAACGTGTTTTTCATATTCAGTAGCATGAAAACAGCGATTTCGGTGATTCTGCACACTTGTCACAGAAGAATCTCGGCGATTATCACTGAAAATGCATATCTCAGCTGGAAACCCAACGAAACCGAAGATATCGCAGTTTCCGCATGTCAAACGCACTGTGGTGTGCTGAAAACACCAGGAAACGTGTTTTTCGTATTCAGTAGCATGAAAACAGCGATTTCGCTGATTCTGCACACTTGTCACAGAAGAATTATGAAGATTTTCACTGAAAATGCATATCTCAGCTGGGAACCCAACGAAACCGAAGATATCGCAGTTTCCGCATGTCAAGCACACTGTGGAGTGCTGAAAACACCACAAAACATGATTATCGCATTTAAGAGCACGATAGCAGCGATTTTGGTGATTCTGCACACTTGTCACCGAACAATCTCGGGGCGATTATCACTGAAAATGCATATCTCAGCTGGAAACCCAACGAAACCGAAGATATCGCAGTTTCCGCATGTCAAACGCACTGTGGAGTGCTGAAAACCCCAGAAAACGTGTTTTTCGCATTCAATAGCACGTAAACACCGATTTCGGTGATTCTGCATACTTCTCACAGAAGAGTATCCAAGAATATAGTAGAAAATGCATGCCTCAGCTGGAAACCCTACGAAAACGAAGATATCGCAGTTTCCGCATGACAAACGCACTGTGGAGTGCTGAAAACACCAGGAAACGTGTTTTTCGTATTCAGTAGCATGAAAACAGCGATTTCGGTGATTCTGCATACTTGACACAGAAGAATCTCGACGATTATCACAGAAAATGCGTATCAGCTGGAAACCCAACGAAACCGAAGATATCGCAGTTTCCGCATGTCAAACGCACTGTGGAGTCCTGAAAACACATCAGAAAACGTATTTCTCGCATTCAATAGCACAAAAACAGCAATGTCGGTGATTCTGCACACCTGTCACAGAAGAATTCAGAAGACTATCACTGAAAATGCATATCTCAGCTGGAAACCCAACGAAACCGAAGATATCGCAGTTTCCGCATGACAAACGCACTGTGGAGTGCTGAAAACCCCAGAAAACGTGTTTTTCGCATTCAATAGCACGTAAACACCGATTTCGGTGATTCTGCATACTTCTCACAGAAGAATATCCAGAATATAGTAGAAAATGCATGTCTCAGCTTGAAACCCTACGAAACCGAAGATATCGCAGTTTCCGCATGTCAAACGCACTGTGGAGTCCTGAAAACACATCAGAAAACGTATTTCTCGCATTCAATAGCACAAAAACAGCAATGTCGGTGATTCTGCACACTTGTCACAGAATAATCTCGGCGATTATCACTGAAAATGCATATCTCAGCTGGAAACCCAACGAAACCGAAGATATCGCAGTTTCCGCATGTCAAACGCACTGTGGTGTGCTGAAAACACCAGGAAACGTGTTTTTCGTATTCAGTAGCATGAAAACAGCGATTTCGGTGATTCTGCACACTTGTCACAGAAGAATTATGAAGATTTTCACTGAAAATGCATATCTCAGCTGGGAACCCAACGAAACCGAAGATATCGCAGTTTCCGCATGGCAAGCACACTGTGGAGTGCTGAAAACACCACAAAACATGATTATCGCATTTAAGAGCACGAAAGCAGCGATTTTGGTGATTCTGCACACTTGTCACAGAACAATCTCGGCGATTATCACTGAAAATGCATATCTCAGCTGGAAACCCAACGAAACCGAAGATATCGCAGTTTCCGCATGTCAAACGCACTGTGGAGTGCTGAAAACCCCAGAAAACGTGTTTTTCGCATTCAATAGCACGTAAACACCGATTTCGGTGATTCTGCATACTTCTCACAGAAGAATATCCAAGAATATAGTAGAAAATGCATGCCTCAGCTGGAAACCCTACGAAAACGAAGATATCGCAGTTTCCGCATGACAAACGCACTGTGGAGTTCTGAAAACACCAGGAAACGTGTTTTTCGTGTTCAGTAGCATGAAAACAGCGATTTCGGTGATTCTGCATACTTGACACAGAAGAATCATGAAGATTATCACTGAAAATGCATATCTCAGCTGGGAACCCAACGAAACCGAAGATATCGCAGTTTCCGCATGTCAAGCACACTGTGGAGTGCTGAAAACACCAGGAAACGTGTTTTTCGTATTCAGTAGCATGAAAACAGCGATTTCGGTGATTCTGCACACTTGTCACAGAAGAATTATGAAGATTTTCACTGAAAATGCATATCTCAGCTGGGAACCCAACGAAACCGAAGATATCGCAGTTTCCGCATGGCAAGCACACTGTGGAGTGCTGAAAACACCACAAAACATGATTATCGCATTTAAGAGCACGAAAGCAGCGATTTTGGTGATTCTGCACACTTGTCACAGAACAATCTCGGCGATTATCACTGAAAATGCATATCTCAGCTGGAAACCCAACGAAACCGAAGATATCGCAGTTTCCGCATGTCAAACGCACTGTGGAGTGCTGAAAACCCCAGAAAACGTGTTTTTCGCATTCAATAGCACGTAAACACCGATTTCGGTGATTCTGCATACTTCTCACAGAAGAATATCCAAGAATATAGTAGAAAACGCATGCCTCAGCTGGAAACCCTACGAAAACGAAGATATCGCAGTTTCCGCATGACAAACGCACTGTGGAGTGCTGAAAACACCAGGAAACGTGTTTTTCGTATTCAGTAGCATGAAAACAGCGATTTCGGTGATTCTGCATACTTGACACAGAAGAATCTCGACGATTATCACAGAAAATGCGTATCAGCTGGAAACCCAACGAAACCGAAGATATCGCAGTTTCCGCATGTCAAACGCACTGTGGTGTGCTGAAAACCCCAGAAAACGTGTTTTTCGCATTCAATAGCACCTAAACACCGATTTCGGTGATTCTGCATACTTCTGACAGAAGAATATCCAAGAATATAGTAGAAAACGCATGCCTCAGCTGGAAACCCTACGAAAACGAAGATATCGCAGTTTCCGCATGACAAACGCACTGTGGAGTGCTGAAAACACCAGGAAACGTGTTTTTCGTATTCAGTAGCATGAAAACAGCGATTTCGGTGATTCTGCATACTTGACACAGAAGAATCTCGACGATTATCACAGAAAATGCGTATCAGCTGGAAACCCAACGAAACCGAAGATATCGCAGTTTCCGCATGTCAAACGCGCTGTGGAGTGCTGAAAACACCAGGAAACGTGTTTTTCGTATTCAGTAGCATGAAAACAGCGATTTCGGTGATTCTGCATACTTGACACAGAAGAATCTCGACGATTATCACAGAAAATCCGTATCAGCTGGAAACCCAACGAAACCGAAGATATCGCAGTTTCCGCATGTCAAACGCACTGTGGAGTCCTGAAAACACATCAGAAAACGTGTTTCTCGCATTCAATAGCACAAAAACAGCAATGTCGGTGATTCTGCACACCTGTCACAGTAGAATCATGAAGACTATCACTGAAAATGCATATCTCAGCTGGAAACCCAACGAAACCGAAGATATCGCAGTTTCCGCATGACAAACGCACTGTGGAGTGCTGAAAACCCCACAAAACGTGTTTTTCGCATTCAATAGCACGTAAACACCGATTTCGGTGATTCTGCATCCTTCTCACAGAAGAATATCCAAGAACATAGTAGAAAATGCATGTCTCAGCTGGAAACCCTACGAAAACGAAGATATCGCAGTTTCCGCATGACAAACGTACTGTGGAGTGCTGAAAACACCAGGAAACGTGTTTTTCGTATTCAGTAGCATGAAAACAGCGATTTCGGTGATTCTGCATACTTGACACAGAAGAATCTCGACGATTATCACAGAAAATGCGTCTCAGCTGGAAACCCAACGAAACCGAAGATATCGCAGTTTCCGCATGTCAAACGCACTGTGGAGTGCTGAAAACACATCAGAAAACGTGTTTCTCGCATTCAATAGCACAAAAACAGCAATGTCGGTGATTCTGCACACTTGTCACAGAAGAATCATGAAGACTATCACTGAAAATGCATATCTCAGCTGGAAACCCAACGAAACCGAAGATATCGCAGTTTCCGCATGTGGAGTGCTGAAAAAACCAGGAAACCTGTTTTTCGCATTCAATAGCACGAAAACAGCGATCTCGGTGATTCTGCACACTTGTCACTGAAGAATCATGAAGCCATCCACAGAAAATGCGTATCAGCTGGAAACCCAACGAAACCGAAGATATCGCAGTTTCCGCATGTCAAACGCTCTGTGGAGTGCTGAAAACACCAGCAAACGTGTTTTTCACATTCAATAGCACGAAAACAGTAATGTCGGTGATTCTGCACACTTGTCACAGACGAATCATGAAGATTATCACTGAAAATGCATATCTCAGCTGGGAACCCAACGAAACCGAAGATATCGCAGCTTCCGCATGTCAAGCACACTGTGGAGTGCTGAAAACACCACAAAACATGACTATCGCATTTAAGAGCACGAAAGCAGCGATTTTGGTGATTCTGCACACTTGTCACAGAAGAAACTCGAAGATTATAACAGAAAATGCATATCTCAGCTGGAAACCCAACGAAACCGAAGATATCGCAGTTTCCGCATGACAAGCGCACTGTGGAGTGCTCAAAACACCAGAAAACGTGTTTCCCGCATTTAATAGCACGAAAACAGCGATCTCGGTGATTCTGCACACTTGTCACAGAAGAATCATGAAGCTCATCACAGAAAATGCATATCTCAGCTGGAAACCCAACGAAACCGAAGATATCGCAGTTTCCGCATGACAAACGCACTGTGGAGTGCTGAAAACACCAGCAAACGTGTTGTTCACATTCAATAGCACGAAAACAGCAATGTCGGTGATTCTGCACACTTGTCACAGAAGAATCATGAAGATTATCACTGAAAATGCATATCTCAGCTGGGAACCCAACGAAACCGAAGATATCGCAGTTTCCGCATGTCAAGCACACTGTGGAGTGCTGAAAACACCACAAAACATGATTATCGCATTTAATAGCACGAAAGCAGCGATTTTGGTGATTCTGCACACTTGTCACAGAAGAATCATGAAGATTATCACTGAAAATGCATATCTCAGCTGGGAACCCAACGAAACCGAAGATATCGCAGTTTCCGCATGTCAAGCACACTGTGGAGTGCTGAAAACACCACAAAACATGATTATCGCATTTAATAGCACGAAAGCAGCGATTTTGGTGATTCTGCACACTTGTCACAGAAGAAACTCGAAGATTATCACAGAAAATGCATATCTCAGCTGGAAACCCAACGAAACCGAAGATATCGCAGTTTCCGCATGACAAACGCACTGTGGAGTGCTGAAAACACCAGCAAACGTGTTGTTCACATTCAATAGCACGAAAACAGCAATGTCGGTGATTCTGCACACTTGTCACAGAACAATCTCGGCGATTATCACTGAAAATGCATATCTCAGCTGGAAACCCAACGAAACCGAAGATATCGCAGTTTCCGCATGTCAAACGCACTGTGGAGTGCTGAAAACCCCAGAAAACGTGTTTTTCGCATTCAATAGCACGTAAACACCGATTTCGGTGATTCTGCATACTTCTCACAGAAGAATATCCAAGAATATAGTAGAAAATGCATGCCTCAGCAGGAAACCCTACGAAAACGAAGATATCGCAGTTTCCGCATGACAAACGCACTGTGGAGTGCTGAAAACACCAGGAAACGTGTTTTTCGTATTCAGTAGCATGAAAACAGCGATTTCGGTGATTCTGCATACTTGACACAGAAGAATCTCGACGATTATCACAGAAAATGCGTATCAGCTGGAAACCCAACGAAACCGAAGATATCGCAGTTTCCGCATGTCAAACGCACTGTGGAGTCCTGAAAACACATCAGAAAACGTGTTTCTCGCATTCAATAGCACAAAAACAGCAATGTCGGTGATTCTGCACACCTGTCACAATAGAATCATGAAGACTATCACTGAAAATGCATATCTCAGCTGGAAACCCAACGAAACCGAAGATATCGCAGTTTCCGCATGACAAACGCACTGTGGAGTGCTGAAAACCCCACAAAACGTGTTTTTCGCATTCAATAGCACGTAAACACCGATTTCGGTGATTCTGCATCCTTCTCACCGAAGAATATCCAAGAACACAGTAGAAAATGCATGTCTCAGCTGGAAACCCTACGAAAACGAAGATATCGCAGTTTCCGCGTGACAAACGTACTGTGGAGTGCTGAAAACACCAGGAAACGTGTTTTTCGTATTCAGTAGCATGAAAACAGCGATTTCGGTGATTCTGCATACTTGACACAGAAGAATCTCGACGATTATCACAGAAAATGCGTCTCAGCTGGAAACCCAACGAAACCGAAGATATCGCAGTTTCCGCATGTCAAACGCACTGTGGAGTGCTGAAAACACATCAGAAAACGTGTTTCTCGCATTCAATAGCATAAAAACAGCAATGTCGGTGATTCTGCACACTTGTCACAGAAGAATCATGAAGACTATCACTGAAAATGCATATCTCAGCTGGAAACCCAACGAAACCGAAGATATCGCAGTTTCCGCATGTGGAGTGCTGAAAAAACCAGGAAACCTGTTTTTCGCATTCAATAGCACGAAAACAGCGATCTCGGTGATTCTGCACACTTGTCACTGAAGAATCATGAAGCCATCCACAGAAAATGCGTATCAGCTGGAAACCCAACGAAACCGAAGATATCGCAGTTTCCGCATGTCAAACGCTCTGTGGAGTGCTGAAAACACCAGCAAACGTGTTTTTCACATTCAATAGCACGAAAACAGCAATGTCGGTGATTCTGCACACTTGTCACAGACGAATCATGAAGATTATCACTGAAAATGCATATCTCAGCTGGGAACCCAACGAAACCGAAGATATCGCAGCTTCCGCATGTCAAGCACACTGTGGAGTGCTGAAAACACCACAAAACATGACTATCGCATTTAAGAGCAGGAAAGCAGCGATTTTGGTGATTCTGCACACTTGTCACAGAAGAAACTCGAAGATTATCACAGAAAATGCATATCTCAGCTGGAAACCCAACGAAACCGAAGATATCGCAGTTTCCGCATGTCAAACGCTCTGTGGAGTGCTGAAAACACCAGAAAACGTGTTTCTCGCATTTAATAGCACGAAAACAGCGATCTCGGTGATTCTGCACACTTGTCACAGAAGAATCATGAAGCTTATCACAGAAAATGCATATCTCAGCTGGAAAACACAACGAAACCGAAGATATCGCAGTTTCCGCATGTCAAACGCACTGTGGAGTGCTGAAAACCCCAGAAAACCTGTTTTTCGCATTCAATAGCACGTAAGCACCGAATACGGTGATTCTGCATACTTCTCACAGAAGAATATCCAAGAACATAGTAGAAAATGCATGTCTCAGCTGGAAACCCTACGAAAACGAAGATATCGCAGTTTCCGCATGACAAACGCACTGTGGAGTGCTGAAAACGCCAGGAAACGTGTTTTTCGTATTCAGTAGCATGAAAACAGCGATTTCGGTGATTCTGCACACTTGTCACAGAATAATCTCGGCGATTATCACTGAAAATGCATATCTCAGCTGGAAACCCAACGAAACCGAAGATATCGCAGTGTCCGCATGTCAAACGCACTGTGGTGTGCTGAAAACCCCAGAAAACGTGTTTTTCGCATTCAATAGCACCTAAACACCGATTTCGGTGATTCTGCATACTTCTGACAGAAGAATATCCAAGAATATAGTAGAAAATGCATGTCTCAGCTGGAAACCCTACGAAAACGAAGATATCGCAGTTTCCGCATGACAAACGAACTGTGGAGTGCTGAAAACACCAGGAAACGTGTTTTTCGTATTCAGTAGCATGAAAACAGCGATTTCGGTGATTCTGCACACTTGTCACAGAAGAATTATGAAGATTTTCACTGAAAATGCATATCTCAGCTGGGAACCCAACGAAACCGAAGATATCGCAGTTTCCGCATGTCAAACGCACTGTGGAGTCCTGAAAACACATCAGAAAACGTGTTTCTCGCATTCAATAGCACAAAAACAGCAATGTCGGTGATTCTGCACACCTGTCACAGAAGAATCATGAAGACTATCACTGAAAATGCATATCTCAGCTGGAAACCCAACGAAACCGAAGATATCGCAGTTTCCGCATGACAAACGCACTGTGGAGTGCTGAAAACCCCACAAAACGTGTTTTTCGCATTCAATAGCACGTAAACACCGATTTCGGTGATTCTGCATACTTCTCACAGAAGAATATCCAAGAACATAGTAGAAAATGCATGTCTCAGCTGGAAACCCTACGAAAACGGAGATATCGCAGTTTCCGGATGACAAACGTACTGTGGAGTGCTGAAAACACCAGGAAACGTGTTTTTCGTATTCAGTAGCATGAAAACAGCGATTTCGGTGATTCTGCATACTTGACACAGAAGAATCTCGACGATTATCACAGAAAATGCGTCTCAGCTGGAAACCCAACGAAACCGAAGATATCGCAGTTTCCGCATGTCAAACGCACTGTGGAGTGCTGAAAACACATCAGAAAACGTCTTTCTCGCATTCAATAGCACAAAAACAGCAATGTCGGTGATTCTGCACACTTGTCACAGCAGAATCATGAAGACTATCACTGAAAATGCATATCTCAGCTGGAAACCCAACGAAACCGAAGATATCGCAGTTTCCGCATGTGGAGTGCTGAAAAATCCAGGAAACCTGTTTTTCGCATTCAATAGCACGAAAACAGCGATCTCGGTGATTCTGCACACTTGTCACAGAAGAATCATGAAGCCATCCACAGAAAATGCGTATCAGCTGGAAACCCAACGAAACCGAAGATATCGCAGTTTCCGCATGTCAAACGCTCTGTGGAGTGCTGAAAACACCAGGAAACGTGTTTTTCGTATTCAGTAGCATGAAAACAGCGATTTCGGTGATTCTGCACACTTGTCACAGAAGAATTATGAAGATTTTCACTGAAAATGCATATCTCAGCTGGGAACCCAACGAAACCGAAGATATCGCAGTTTCCGCATGTCAAACGCACTGTGGAGTCCTGAAAACACATCAGAAAACGTGTTTCTCGCATTCAATAGCACAAAAACAGCAATGTCGGTGATTCTGCACACCTGTCACAGAAGAATCATGAAGACTATCACTGAAAATGCATATCTCAGCTGGAAACCCAACGAAACCGAAGATATCGCAGTTTCCGCATGACAAACGCACTGTGGAGTGCTGAAAACCCCACAAAACGTGTTTTTCGCATTCAATAGCACGTAAACACCGATTTCGGTGATTCTGCATACTTCTCACAGAAGAATATCCAAGAACATAGTAGAAAATGCATGTCTCAGCTGGAAACCCTACGAAAACGGAGATATCGCAGTTTCCGGATGACAAACGTACTGTGGAGTGCTGAAAACACCAGGAAACGTGTTTTTCGTATTCAGTAGCATGAAAACAGCGATTTCGGTGATTCTGCATACTTGACACAGAAGAATCTCGACGATTATCACAGAAAATGCGTCTCAGCTGGAAACCCAACGAAACCGAAGATATCGCAGTTTCCGCATGTCAAACGCACTGTGGAGTGCTGAAAACACATCAGAAAACGTGTTTCTCGCATTCAATAGCACAAAAACAGCAATGTCGGTGATTCTGCACACTTGTTACAGCAGAATCATGAAGACTATCACTGAAAATGCATATCTCAGCTGGAAACCCAACGAAACCGAAGATATCGCAGTTTCCGCATGTGGAGTGCTGAAAAATCCAGGAAACCTGTTTTTCGCATTCAATAGCACGAAAACAGCGATCTCGGTGATTCTGCACACTTGTCACAGAAGAATCATGAAGCCATCCACAGAAAATGCGTATCAGCTGGAAACCCAACGAAACCGAAGATATCGCAGTTTCCGCATGTCAAACGCTCTGTGGAGTGCTGAAAACACCAGCAAACGTGTTTTTCACATTCAATAGCACGAAAACAGCAATGTCGGTGATTCTGCACACTTGTCACAGACGAATCATGAAGATTATCACTGAAAATGCATATCTCAGCTGGGAACCCAAAGAAACCGAAGATATCGCAGCTTCCGCATGTCAAGCACACTGTGGAGTGCTGAAAACACCACAAAACATGACTATCGCATTTAAGAGCACGAAAGCAGCGATTTTGGTGATTCTGCACACTTGTCACAGAAGAAACTCGAAGATTATCACAGAAAATGCATATCTCAGCTGGAAACCCAACGAAACCGAAGATATCGCAGTTTCCGCATGACAAACGCACTGTGGAGTGCTGAAAACCCCAGAAAACGTGTTTTTCGCATTCAATAGCACGTAAACACCGATTTCGGTGATTCTGCATACTTCTCACAGAAGAATATCCAAGAATATAGTAGAAAATGCATGTCTCAGCAGGAAACCCTACGAAAACGAAGATATCGCAGTTTCCGCATGACAAACGCACTGTGGAGTGCTGAAAACACCAGGAAACGTGTTTTTCGTATTCAGTAGCATGAAAACAGCGATTTCGGTGATTCTGCACAGTTGTCACAGAAGAATCATGAAGATTATCACGGAAAATGTATATCTCAGCTGGAAACCCAACGAAACCGAAGATATCGCAGTTTCCGCATGTCAAACGCACTGTGGAGTGCTGAAAACCCCAGAAAACGTGTTTTTCGCATTCAATAGCACGTAAACACCGATTTCGGTGATTCTGCACACTTGTCACAGAAGAAACTCGAAGATTATCACAGAAAATGCATATCTCAGCTGGAAACCCAACGAAACCGAAGATATCGCAGTTTCCGCATGTCAAACGCTCTGTGGAGGGCTGAAAACACCAGAAAACGTGTTTCTCGCATTTAATAGCACGAAAACAGCGATCTCGGTGATTCTGCACACTTCTCACAGAAGAATCATGAAGCTTATCACAGAAAATGCATATCTCAGCTGGAAAACCCAACGAAACCGAAGATATCGCAGTTTCCGCATGTCAAACGCACTGTGGAGTGCTGAAAACCCCAGAAAACGTGTTTTTCGCATTCAATAGCACGTAAGCACCGAATACGGTGATTCTGCATACTTCTCACAGAAGAATATCCAAGAACATAGTAGAAAATGCATGTCTCAGCTGGAAACCCTACGAAAACGAAGATATCGCAGTTTCCGCATGACAAACGCACTGTGGAGTGCTGAAAACACCAGGAAACGTGTTTTTCGTATTCAGTAGCATGAAAACAGCGATTTCGGTGAATCTGCACACTTGTCACAGAATAATCTTGGCGATAATCACTGAAAATGCATATCTCAGCTGGAAACCGAACGAAACCGAAGATATCGCAGTGTCCGCATGTCAAACGCACTGTGGAGTGCTGAAAACCCCAGAAAACGTGTTTCCCGCATTTAATAGCACGAAAACAGCGATCTCGGTGATTCTGCACACTTGTCACAGAAGAATCATGAAACTTATCACAGAAAATGCATATCTCTGCTGGAAACCCAACGAAACCGAAGATATCGCAGTTTCCGCATGTCAAACGCACTGTGGAGTGCTGAAAACCCCAGAAAACGTGTTTTTCGCATTCAATAGCACGTAAACACCGATTTCGGTGATTCTGCATACTTCTCACAGAAGAATATCCAAGAACATAGTAGAAAATGCATGTCTCAGCTGGAAACCCTACGAAAACGAAGATATCGCAGTTTCCGCATGACAAACGCACTGTGGAGTGCTGAAAACACCAGGAAACGTGTTTTTCGTATTCAGTAGCATGAAAACAGCGATTTCGGTGATTCTGCACACTTGTCACAGAAGAATCTCGGCGATTATCACTGAAAATGTATATCTCAGCTGGAAACCCAACGAAACCGAAGATATCGCAGTTTCCGCATGTCAAACGCACTGTGGAGTGCTGAAAACCCCAGAAAACGTGTTTTTCGCATTCAATAGCACGTAAACACCGATTTCGGTGATTCTGCATACTTCTCACAGAAGAATATCCAAGAACATAGTAGAAAATGCATGTCTCAGCTGGAAACCCTACGAAAACGAAGATATCGCAGTTTCCGCATGACAAACGCACTGTGGAGTGCTGAAAACACCAGGAAACGTGTTTTTCGTATTCAGTAGCATGAAAACAGCGATTTCGGTGATTCTGCACAGTTGTCACAGAAGAATCATGAAGATTATCACGGAAAATGTATATCTCAGCTGGAAACCCAACGAAACCGAAGATATCGCAGTTTCCGCATGTCAAACGCACTGTGGAGTGCTGAAAACCCCAGAAAACGTGTTTTTCGCATTCAATAGCACGTAAACACCGATTTCGGTGATTCTGCACACTTGTCACAGAAGAAACTCGAAGATTATCACAGAAAATGCATATCTCAGCTGGAAACCCAACGAAACCGAAGATATCGCAGTTTCCGCATGTCAAACGCTCTGTGGAGGGCTGAAAACACCAGAAAACGTGTTTCTCGCATTTAATAGCACGAAAACAGCGATCTCGGTGATTCTGCACACTTCTCACAGAAGAATCATGAAGCTTATCACAGAAAATGCATATCTCAGCTGGAAAACCCAACGAAACCGAAGATATCGCAGTTTCCGCATGTCAAACGCACTGTGGAGTGCTGAAAACCCCAGAAAACGTGTTTTTCGCATTCAATAGCACGTAAGCACCGAATACGGTGATTCTGCATACTTCTCACAGAAGAATATCCAAGAACATAGTAGAAAATGCATGTCTCAGCTGGAAACCCTACGAAAACGAAGATATCGCAGTTTCCGCATGACAAACGCACTGTGGAGTGCTGAAAACACCAGGAAACGTGTTTTTCGTATTCAGTAGCATGAAAACAGCGATTTCGGTGAATCTGCACACTTGTCACAGAATAATCTTGGCGATAATCACTGAAAATGCATATCTCAGCTGGAAACCGAACGAAACCGAAGATATCGCAGTGTCCGCATGTCAAACGCACTGTGGAGTGCTGAAAACCCCAGAAAACGTGTTTCCCGCATTTAATAGCACGAAAACAGCGATCTCGGTGATTCTGCACACTTGTCACAGAAGAATCATGAAACTTATCACAGAAAATGCATATCTCTGCTGGAAACCCAACGAAACCGAAGATATCGCAGTTTCCGCATGTCAAACGCACTGTGGAGTGCTGAAAACCCCAGAAAACGTGTTTTTCGCATTCAATAGCACGTAAACACCGATTTCGGTGATTCTGCATACTTCTCACAGAAGAATATCCAAGAACATAGTAGAAAATGCATGTCTCAGCTGGAAACCCTACGAAAACGAAGATATCGCAGTTTCCGCATGACAAACGCACTGTGGAGTGCTGAAAACACCAGGAAACGTGTTTTTCGTATTCAGTAGCATGAAAACAGCGATTTCGGTGATTCTGCACACTTGTCACAGAAGAATCTCGGCGATTATCACTGAAAATGTATATCTCAGCTGGAAACCCAACGAAACCGAAGATATCGCAGTTTCCGCATGTCAAACGCACTGTGGAGTGCTGAAAACCCCAGAAAACGTGTTTTTCGCATTCAATAGCACGTAAACACCGATTTCGGTGATTCTGCATACTTCTCACAGAAGAATATCCAAGAACATAGTAGAAAATGCATGTCTCAGCTGGAAACCCTACGAAAACGAAGATATCGCAGTTTCCGCATGACAAACGCACTGTGGAGTGCTGAAAACACCAGGAAACGTGTTTTTCGTATTCAGTAGCATGAAAACAGCGATTTCGGTGATTCTGCACACTTGTCACAGAAGAATCTCGGCGATTATCACTGAAAATGTATATCTCAGCTGGAAACCCAACGAAACCGAAGATATCGCAGTTTCCGCATGTCAAACGCACTGTGGAGTGCTGAAAACCCCAGAAAACGTGTTTTTCCCATTCAATAGCACGTAAACACCGATTTCGGTGATTCTGCATCCTTCTCACAGAAGAATATCCAAGAACACAGTAGAAAATGCATGTCTCAGCTGGAAACCCTACGAAAACGAAGATATCGCAGTTTCCGCGTGACAAACGTACTGTGGAGTGCTGAAATCACCAGGAAACGTGTTTTTCGTATTCAGTAGCATGAAAACAGCGATTTCGGTGATTCTGCATACTTGACACAGAAGAATCTCGACGATTATCACAGAAAATGCGTCTCAGCTGGAAACCCAACGAAACCGAAGATATCGCAGTTTCCGCATGTCAAACGCACTGTGGAGTGCTGAAAACACATCAGAAAACGTGTTTCTCGCATTCAATAGCACAAAAACAGCAATGTCGGTGATTCTGCACACTTGTCACAGAAGAATCATGAAGACTATCACTGAAAATGCATATCTCAGCTGGAAACCCAACGAAACCGAAGATATCGCAGTTTCCGCATGTGGAGTGCTGAAAAAACCAGGAAACCTGTTTTTCGCATTCAATAGCACGAAAACAGCGATCTCGGTGATTCTGCACACTTGTCACTGAAGAATCATGAAGCCATCCACAGAAAATGCGTATCAGCTGGAAACCCAACGAAACCGAAGATATCGCAGTTTCCGCATGTCAAACGCTCTGTGGAGTGCTGAAAACACCAGCAAACGTGTTTTTCACATTCAATAGCACGAAAACAGCAATGTCGGTGATTCTGCACACTTGTCACAGACGAATCATGAAGATTATCACTGAAAATGCATATCTCAGCTGGGAACCCAACGAAACCGAAGATATCGCAGCTTCCGCATGTCAAGCACACTGTGGAGTGCTGAAAACACCACAAAACATGACTATCGCATTTAAGAGCAGGAAAGCAGCGATTTTGGTGATTCTGCACACTTGTCACAGAAGAAGGTCGAAGATTATCAGAGAAAATGCATATCTCAGCTGGAAACCCAACGAAACCGAAGATATCGCAGTTTCCGCATGTCAAACGCTCTGTGGAGTGCTGAAAACACCAGAAAACGTGTTTCTCGCATTTAATAGCACGAAAACAGCGATCTCGGTGATTCTGCACACTTGTCACAGAAGAATCATGAAGCTTATCACAGAAAATGCATATCTCAGCTGGAAAACACAACGAAACCGAAGATATCGCAGTTTCCGCATGTCAAACGCACTGTGGAGTGCTGAAAACACCAGGAAACGTGTTTTTCGTATTCAGTAGCATGAAAACAGCGATTTCGGTGATTCTGCACACTTGTCACAGAAGAATTATGAAGATTTTCACTGAAAATGCATATCTCAGCTGGGAACCCAACGAAACCGAAGATATCGCAGTTTCCGCATGTCAAACGCACTGTGGAGTGCTGAAAACCCCAGAAAACGTATTTTTCGCATTCAATAGCACGTAAACACCGATTTCGATGATTCTGCATACTTCTCACAGAAGAATATCCAAGAATATAGTAGAAAATGCATGCCTCAGCAGGAAACCCTACGAAAACGAAGATATCGCAGTTTCCGCATGACAAACGCACTGTGGAGTGCTGAAAACACCAGGAAACGTGTTTTTCGTATTCAGTAGCATGAAAACAGCGATTTCGGTGATTCTGCATACTTGACACAGAAGAATCTCGACGATTATCACAGAAAATGCGTATCAGCTGGAAACCCAACGAAACCGAAGATATCGCAGTTTCCGCATGTCAAACGCACTGTGGAGTCCTGAAAACACATCAGAAAACGTGTTTCTCGCATTCAATAGCACAAAAACAGCAATGTCGGTGATTCTGCACACCTGTCACAGTAGAATCATGAAGACTATCACTGAAAATGCATATCTCAGCTGGAAACCCAACGAAACCGAAGATATCGCAGTTTCCGCATGACAAACGCACTGTGGAGTGCTGAAAACCCCACAAAACGTGTTTTTCGCATTCAATAGCACGTAAACACCGATTTCGGTGATTCTGCATCCTTCTCACAGAAGAATATCCAAGAACACAGTAGAAAATGCATGTCTCAGCTGGAAACCCTACGAAAACGAAGATATCGCAGTTTCCGCGTGACAAACGTACTGTGGAGTGCTGAAATCACCAGGAAACGTGTTTTTCGTATTCAGTAGCATGAAAACAGCGATTTCGGTGATTCTGCATACTTGACACAGAAGAATCTCGACGATTATCACAGAAAATGCGTCTCAGCTGGAAACCCAACGAAACCGAAGATATCGCAGTTTCCGCATGTCAAACGCACTGTGGAGTGCTGAAAACACATCAGAAAACGTGTTTCTCGCATTCAATAGCACAAAAACAGCAATGTCGGTGATTCTGCACACTTGTCACAGAAGAATCATGAAGACTATCACTGAAAATGCATATCTCAGCTGGAAACCCAACGAAACCGAAGATATCGCAGTTTCCGCATGTGGAGTGCTGAAAAAACCAGGAAACCTGTTTTTCGCATTCAATAGCACGAAAACAGCGATCTCGGTGATTCTGCACACTTGTCACTGAAGAATCATGAAGCCATCCACAGAAAATGCGTATCAGCTGGAAACCCAACGAAACCGAAGATATCGCAGTTTCCGCATGTCAAACGCTCTGTGGAGTGCTGAAAACACCAGCAAACGTGTTTTTCACATTCAATAGCACGAAAACAGCAATGTCGGTGATTCTGCACACTTGTCACAGACGAATCATGAAGATTATCACTGAAAATGCATATCTCAGCTGGGAACCCAACGAAACCGAAGATATCGCAGCTTCCGCATGTCAAGCACACTGTGGAGTGCTGAAAACATCACAAAACATGACTATCGCATTTAAGAGCAGGAAAGCAGCGATTTTGGTGATTCTGCACACTTGTCACAGAAGAAACTCGAAGATTATCACAGAAAATGCATATCTCAGCTGGAAACCCAACGAAACCGAAGATATCGCAGTTTCCGCATGTCAAACGCTCTGTGGAGTGCTGAAAACACCAGAAAACGTGTTTCTCGCATTTAATAGCACGAAAACAGCGATCTCGGTTATTCTGCACACTTGTCACAGAAGAATCATGAAGCTTATCACAGAAAATGCATATCTCAGCTGGAAAACACAACGAAACCGAAGATATCGCAGTTTCCGCATGTCAAACGCACTGTGGAGTGCTGAAAACCCCAGAAAACCTGTTTTTCGCATTCAATAGCACGTAAGCACCGAATACGGTGATTCTGCATACTTCTCACAGAAGAATATCCAAGAACATAGTAGAAAATGCATGTCTCAGCTGGAAACCCTACGAAAACGAAGATATCGCAGTTTCCGCATGACAAACGCACTGTGGAGTGCTGAAAACGCCAGGAAACGTGTTTTTCGTATTCAGTAGCATGAAAACAGCGATTTCGGTGATTCTGCACACTTGTCACAGAATAATCTCGGCGATTATCACTGAAAATGCATATCTCAGCTGGAAACCCAACGAAACCGAAGATATCGCAGTTTCCGCATGTCAAACGCTCTGTGGAGTGCTGAAAACACCAGAAAACGTGTTTCTCGCATTTAATAGCACGAAAACAGCGATCTCGGTGATTCTGCACACTTGTCACAGAAGAATCATGAAGCTTATCACAGAAAATGCATATCTCAGCTGGGAACCCAACGAAACCGAAGATATCGCAGCTTCCGCATGTCAAGCACACTGTGGAGTGCTGAAAACACCACAAAACATGACTATCGCATTTAAGAGCACGAAAGCAGCGATTTTGGTGATTCTGCACACTTGTCACAGAAGAAACTCGAAGATTTTCACTGAAAATGCATATCTCAGCTGGAAACCCAACGAAACCGAAGATATCGCAGTTTCCGCATGACAAACGCACTGTGGAGTGCTGAAAACCCCACAAAACGTGTTTTTCGCATTCAATAGCACGTAAACACCGATTTCGGTGATTCTGCATACTTCTCACAGAAGAATATCCAAGAACATAGTAGAAAATGCATGTCTCAGCTGGAAACCCTACGAAAACGGAGATATCGCAGTTTCCGGATGACAAACGTACTGTGGAGTGCTGAAAACACCAGGAAACGTGTTTTTCGTATTCAGTAGCATGAAAACAGCGATTTCGGTGATTCTGCATACTTGACACAGAAGAATCTCGACGATTATCACAGAAAATGCGTCTCAGCTGGAAACCCAACGAAACCGAAGATATCGCAGTTTCCGCATGTCAAACGCACTGTGGAGTGCTGAACACACATCAGAAAACGTGTTTCTCGCATTCAATAGCACAAAAACAGCAATGTCGGTGATTCTGCACACTTGTCACAGCAGAATCATGAAGACTATCACTGAAAATGCATATCTCAGCTGGAAACCCAACGAAACCGAAGATATCGCAGTTTCCGCATGTGGAGTGCTGAAAAATCCAGGAAACCTGTTTTTCGCATTCAATAGCACGAAAACAGCGATCTCGGTGATTCTGCACACTTGTCACAGAAGAATCATGAAGCCATCCACAGAAAATGCGTATCAGCTGGAAACCCAACGAAACCGAAGATATCGCAGTTTCCGCATGTCAAACGCTCTGTGGAGTGCTGAAAACACCAGCAAACGTGTTTTTCACATTCAATAGCACGAAAACAGCAATGTCGGTGATTCTGCACACTTGTCACAGACGAATCATGAAGATTATCACTGAAAATGCATATCTCAGCTGGGAACCCAACGAAACCGAAGATATCGCAGCTTCCGCATGTCAAGCACACTGTGGAGTGCTGAAAACACCACAAAACATGACTATCGCATTTAAGAGCACGAAAGCAGCGATTTTGGTGATTCTGCACACTTGTCACAGAAGAAACTCGAAGATTATCACAAAAAATGCATATCTCAGCTGGAAACCCAACGAAACCGAAGATATCGCAGTTTCCGCATGACAAACGCACTGTGGAGTGCTGAAAACCCCAGAAAACGTGTTTTTCGCATTCAATAGCACGTAAACACCGATTTCGGTGATTCTGCATACTTCTCACAGAAGAATATCCAAGAATATAGTAGAAAATGCATGTCTCAGCTGGAAACCCTACGAAAACGAAGATATCGCAGTTTCCGCATGACAAACGCACTGTGGAGTGCTGAAAACACCAGGAAACGTGTTTTTCGTATTCAGTAGCATGAAAACAGCGATTTCGGTGATTCTGCACAGTTGTCACAGAAGAATCATGAAGATTATCACGGAAAATGTATATCTCAGCTGGAAACCCAACGAAACCGAAGATATCGCAGTTTCCGCATGTCAAACGCACTGTGGAGTGCTGAAAACCCCAGAAAACGTGTTTTTCGCATTCAATAGCACGTAAACACCGATTTCGGTGATTCTGCACACTTGTCACAGAAGAAACTCGAAGATTATCACAGAAAATGCATATCTCAGCTGGAAACCCAACGAAACCGAAGATATCGCAGTTTCCGCATGTCAAACGCTCTGTGGAGGGCTGAAAACACCAGAAAACGTGTTTCTCGCATTTAATAGCACGAAAACAGCGATCTCGGTGATTCTGCACACTTCTCACAGAAGAATCATGAAGCTTATCACAGAAAATGCATATCTCAGCTGGAAAACCCAACGAAACCGAAGATATCGCAGTTTCCGCATGTCAAACGCACTGTGGAGTGCTGAAAACCCCAGAAAACGTGTTTTTCGCATTCAATAGCACGTAAGCACCGAATACGGTGATTCTGCATACTTCTCACAGAAGAATATCCAAGAACATAGTAGAAAATGCATGTCTCAGCTGGAAACCCTACGAAAACGAAGATATCGCAGTTTCCGCATGACAAACGCACTGTGGAGTGCTGAAAACACCAGGAAACGTGTTTTTCGTATTCAGTAGCATGAAAACAGCGATTTCGGTGAATCTGCACACTTGTCACAGAATAATCTTGGCGATAATCACTGAAAATGCATATCTCAGCTGGAAACCGAACGAAACCGAAGATATCGCAGTGTCCGCATGTCAAACGCACTGTGGAGTGCTGAAAACCCCAGAAAACGTGTTTTTCGCATTCAATAGCACGTAAACACCGATTTCGGTGATTCTGCATACTTCTCACAGAAGAATATCCAAGAATATAGTAGAAAATGCATGTCTCAGCTGGAAACCCTACGAAAACGAAGATATCGCAGTTTCCGCATGACAAACGCACTGTGGAGTGCTGAAAACACCAGGAAACGTGTTTTTCGTATTCAGTAGCATGAAAACAGCGATTTCGGTGATTCTGCACAGTTGTCACAGAAGAATCATGAAGATTATCACTGAAAATGCATATCTCAGCTGTGGAACCCAACGAAACCGAAGATATCGCAGTTTCCGCATGTCAAACGCTCTGTGGAGTGCTGAAAACACCAGACAACGTGTTTCCCGCATTTAATAGCACGAAAACAGCGATCTCGGTGATTCTGCACACTTGTCACAGAAGAATCATGAAACTTATCACAGAAAATGCATATCTCTGCTGGAAACCCAACGAAACCGAAGATATCGCAGTTTCCGCATGTCATACGCACTGTGGAGTGCTGAAAACCCCAGAAAACGTGTTTTTCGCATTCAATAGCACGTAAACACCGATTTCGGTGATTCTGCATACTTCTCACAGAAGAATATCCAAGAACATAGTAGAAAATGCATGTCTCAACTGGAAACCCTACGAAAACGAAGATATCGCAGTTTCCGCATGACAAACGCACTGTGGAGTGCTGAAAACACCAGGAAACGTGTTTTTCGTATTCAGTAGCATGAAAACAGCGATTTCGGTGATTCTGCACACTTGTCACAGAAGAATCTCGGCGATTATCACTGAAAATGTATATCTCAGCTGGAAACCCAACGAAACCGAAGATATCGCAGTTTCCGCATGTCAAACGCACTGTGGAGTGCTGAAAACCCCAGAAAACGTATTTTTCGCATTCAATAGCACGTAAACACCGATTTCGGTGATTCTGCATACTTCTCACAGAAGAATATCCAAGAATATAGTAGAAAATGCATGTCTCAGCTGGAAACCCTACGAAAACGAAGATATCGCAGTTTCCGCATGACAAACGCACTGTGGAGTGCTGAAAACACCAGGAAACTTGTGTTTCGTATTCAGTAGCATGAAAACAGCGATTTCGGTGATTCTGCACACTTGTCACAGAAGAATCATGAAGATTATCACTGAAAATGCATATCTCAGCTGTGGAACCCAACGAAACCGAAGATATCGCAGTTTCCGCATGTCAAGCACACTGTGGAGTGCTGAAAACACCACAAAACATGATTATCGCATTTAAGAGCACGAAAGCAGCGATTTTGGTGAATGTGCACACTTGTGACAGAAGAAACTCGAAGATTATCACAGAAAATGCATAACTCAGCTGGAAACCCAACGAAACCGAAGATATCGCGGTTTCCGCATGTCAAACGCTCTGTGGAGTGCTGAAAACATCAGAAAACGTGTTTCCCGCATTTAATAGCACGAAAACAGCGATCTCGGTGATTCTGCACACTTGTCACAGAAGAATCAGGAAGATTATCACAGAAAATGCATATCTCAGCTGGAAACCCAACGAAAGCGAAGATATCGCAGTTTCCGCATGTCAAACGCTCTGTGGAGTGCTGAAAACACCAGAAAACGTGTTTCTCGCATTTAATAGCACGAAAACAGCGATCTCGGTGATTCTGCACACTTGTCACAGAAGAATCATGAAGCTTATCACAGAAAATGCATATCTCAGCTGGAAAACCCAACGAAACCGAAGATATCGCAGTTTCCGCATGTCAAACGCACTGTGGAGTGCTGAAAACCCCAGAAAACGTGTTTTTCCCATTCAATAGCACGTAAAAACCGATCTCGGTGATTCTGCACACTTGTCACAGAAGAATCATGAAGCTTATCACAGAAAATGCATATCTCAGCTGGAAACCCTACGAAAACGAAGATATCGCAGTTTCCGCATGACAAACGCACTGTGGAGTGCTGAAAACACCAGGAAACGTGTTTTTCGTATTCAGTAGCATGAAAACAGCGATTTCGGTGATTCTGCACACTTGTCACAGAAGAATCTCGGCGATTATCACTGAAAATGTATATCTCAGCTGGAAACCCAACGAAACCGAAGATATCGCAGTTTCCCCATGTCAAACGCACTGTGGAGTGCTGAAAACCCCAGAAAACGTGTTTTTCGCATTCAATAGCACGTAAGCACCGAATACGGTGATTCTGCATACTTCTCACAGAAGAATATCCAAGAACATAGTAGAAAATGCATGTCTCAGCTGGAAACCCTACGAAAACGAAGATATCGCAGTTTCCGCATGACAAACGCACTGTGGAGTGCTGAAAACACCAGGAAACGTGTTTTTCGTATACAGTAGCATGAAAACAGCGATTTCGGTGAATCTGCACACTTGTCACAGAATAATCTCGGCGATAATCACTGAAAATGCATATCTCAGCTGGAAACCGAACGAAACCGAAGATATCGCAGTGTCCGCATGTCAAACGCACTGTGGAGTGCTGAAAACCCCAGAAAACGTGTTTTTCGCATTCAATAGCACGTAAACACCGATTTCGGTGATTCTGCATACTTCTCACAGAAGAATATCCAAGAATATAGTAGAAAATGCATGTCTCAGCTGGAAACCCTACGAAAACGAAGATATCGCAGTTTCCGCATGACAAACGCACTGTGGAGTGCTGAAAACACCAGGAAACGTGTTTTTCGTATTCAGTAGCATGAAAACAGCGATTTCGGTGATTCTGCACACTTGTCACAGAAGAATCATGAAGATTATCACTGAAAATGCATATCTCAGCTGTGGAACCCAACGAAACCGAAGATATCGCAGTTTCCGCATGTCAAGCACACTGTGGAGTGCTGAAAACACCACAAAACATGATTATCGCATTTAAGAGCACGAAAGCAGCGATTTTGGTGAATGTGCACACTTGTCACAGAAGAAACTCGAAGATTATCACAGAAAATGCATATCTCAGCTGGAAACCCAACGAAACCGAAGATATCGCGGTTTCCGCATGTCAAACGCTCTGTGGAGTGCTGAAAACACCAGAAAACGTGTTTCCCGCATTTAATAGCACGAAAACAGCGATCTCGGTGATTCTGCACACTTGTCACAGAAGAATCAGGAAGATTATCACAGAAAATGCATATCTCAGCTGGAAACCCAACGAAAGCGAAGATATCGCAGTTTCCGCATGTCAAACGCTCTGTGGAGTGCTGAAAACACCAGAAAACGTGTTTCTCGCATTTAATAGCACGAAAACAGCGATCTCGGTGATTCTGCACACTTGTCACAGAAGAATCATGAAGCTTATCACAGAAAATGCATATCTCAGCTGGAAAACCCAACGAAAGCGAAGATATCGCATTTTCCGCATGTCAAACGCTCTGTGGAGTGCTGAAAACACCAGGAAACGTGTTTTTCGTATTCAGTAGCATGAAAACAGCGATTTCGGTGATTCTGCACACTTGTCACAGAAGAATCTCGGCGATTATCACTGAAAATGTATATCTCAGCTGGAAACCCAACGAAACCGAAGATATCGCAGTTTCCGCATGTCAAACGCACTGTGGAGTGCTGAAAACCCCAGAAAACGTGTTTTTCGCATTCAATAGCACGTAAACACCGATTTCGGTGATTCTGCATACTTCTCACAGAAGAATATACAAGAATATAGTAGAAAATGCATGTCTCAGCTGGAAACCCTACGAAAACGAAGATATCGCAGTTTCCGCATGACAAACGCACTGTGGAGTGCTGAAAACACCAGAAAACGTGTTTTTCGTATTCAGTAGCATGAAAACAGCGATTTCGGTGATTCTGCATACTTGACACAGAAGAATCTCGACGATTATCACAGAAAATGCGTATCAGCTGGAAACCCAACGAAACCGAAGATATCGCAGTTTCCGCATGTCAAACGCACTGTGGAGTGCTGAAAACACATCAGAAAACGTGTTTCTCGCATTCAATAGCACAAAAACAGCAATGTCGGTGATTCTGCACACCTGTCACAGAAGAATCATGAAGACTATCACTGAAAATGCATATCTCAGCTGGAAACCCAACGAAACCGAAGATATCGCAGTTTCCGTATAACAAACGCACTGTGGAGTGCTGAAAACCCCAGAAAACGTGTTTTTCGCATTCAATAGCACGTAAACACCGATTTCGGTGATTCTGCATACTTCTCACAGAAGAATATCCAAGAACATAGTAGAAAATGCATATCTCAGCTGGAAACCCAACGAAACCGAAGATATCGCAGTTTCCGCATGTCAAGCACACTGTGGAGTGCTGAAAACACCACAAAGCATGACTATCGCATTTAAGAGCACGAAAGCAGCGATTTTGGTGATTGTGCACACTTGTCACAGAAGAAACTCGAAGATTATCACAGAAAATGCATATCTCAGCTGGAAACCCAACGAAACCGAAGATATCGCAGTTTCCGCATGTCAAACGCTCTGTGGAGTGCTGAAAACACCAGAAAACGTGTTTCCCGCATTTAATAGCACGAAAACAGCGATCTCGGTGATTCTGCACACTTGTCACAGAAGAATCATGAAGCTTATCACACAAAATGTATATCTCAGCTGGCAACCCAACGAAACCGAAGATATCGCAGTTTCCGCATGTCAAACGCTCTGTGGAGTGCTGAAAACACCAGAAAACGTGTTTCCCGCATTTAATAGCACGCAAACAGCGATCTCGGTGATTCTGCACACTTGTCACAGAAGAATCATGAAGCTTATCACAGAAAATGCATATCTCAGCTGGAAACCCAACGAAAGCGAAGATATCGCATTTTCCGCATGTCAAACGCTCTGTGGAGTGCTGAAAACACCAGGAAACGTGTTTTTCGTATTCAGTAGCATGAAAACAGCGATTTCGGTGATTCTGCACACTTGTCACAGAAGAATCTCGGCGATTATCACTGAAAATGTATATCTCAGCTGGAAACCCAACGAAACCGAAGATATCGCAGTTTCCGCATGTCAAACGCACTGTGGAGTGCTGAAAACCCCAGAAAACGTGTTTTTCGCATTCAATAGCACGTAAACACCGATTTCGGTGATTCTGCATACTTCTCACAGAAGAATATCCAAGAATATAGTAGAAAATGCATGTCTCAGCTGGAAACCCTACGAAAACGAAGATATCGCAGTTTCCGCATGACAAACGCACTGTGGAGTGCTGAAAACACCAGAAAACGTGTTTTTCGTATTCAGTAGCATGAAAACAGCGATCTCGGTGATTCTGCACACTTGTCACAGAAGAATCTCGGCGATTATCACTGAAAATGTATATCTCAGCTGGAAACCCAACGAAACCGAAGATATCGCAGTTTCCGCATGTCAAACGCACTGTGGAGTGCTGAAAACCCCAGAAAACGTGTTTTTCGCATTCAATAGCACGTAAACACCGATTTCGCTGATTCTGCATACTTCTCACAGAAGAATATCCAAGAACATAGTAGAAAATGCATGTCTCAGCTGGAAACCCTACGAAAACGAAGATATCGCAGTTTCTGCATGACAAACGTACTGTGGAGTGCTGAAAACACCAGGAAACGTGTTTTTCGTATTCAGTAGCATGAAAACAGCGATTTCGGTGATTCTGCATACTTGACACAGAAGAATCTCGACGATTATCACAGAAAATGCGTATCAGCTGGAAACCCCACGAAACCGAAGATATCGCAGTTTCCGCATGTTAAACGCACTGTGGAGTGCTGAAAACACCAGAAAACGTGTTTCTCGCATTCAATAGCACAAAAACAGCAATGTCGGTGATTCTGCACACTTGTCACAGAAGAATCATGAAGACTATCACTGAAAATGCATATCTCAGCTGGAAACCCAACGAAACCGAAGATATCGCAGTTTTCGCATGTGGAGTGCTGAAAAAACCAGGAAACCTGTTTTTCGCATTCAAAAGCACGAAAACAGCGATCTCGGTGATTCTGCACACTTGTCACAGAAGAATCATGAAGCTTATCACAGAAAATGCGTATCAGCTGGAAACCCAACGAAACCGAAGATATCGCAGTTTCCGCATGACAAACGCACTGTGAAGTGCTGAAAACACCAGAAAACGTGTTTCTCGCATTCAATAGCACGTAAACACCGATTTCGGTGATTCTGCATACTTCTCACAGAAGATTATCCAAGAATATAGTAGAAAATGCATGTCTCATCTGGAAACCCTACGAAAACGAAGATATCGCAGTTTCCGCATGACAAACGCACTGTGGAGTGCTGAAAACACCAGGAAACGTGTTTTTCGTATTCAGTAGCATGAAAACAGCGATTTCGGTGATTCTGCATACTTGACACAGAAGAATCTCGACGATTATCACAGAAAATGCGTATCAACTGGAAACCCAACGAAACCGAAGATATCGCAGTTTCCGCATGACAAACGCACTGTGGAGTGCTGAAAAAACCAGGAAACCTGTTTTTCGCATTCAATACCACGAAAACAGCGATCTCGGTGATTCTGCACACTTGTCACAGAAGAATCATGAAGGTTATCACAGAAAATGCATATCTCAGCTGGAAACCCAACGAAACCGAAGATATCGCAGTTTCCGCATGTCAAACGCACTGTGGAGTGCTGAAAACCCCAGAAAACCTGTTTTTCGTATTCAGTAGCATGAAAACAGCGATATCGGTGATTCTGCACACTTGTCCCAGAAGAATCTCGGCGATTATCACTGAAAATGCATATCTCAGCTGGAAACCCAACGAAACCGAAGATATCGCAGTTTCCGCATGTGGAGTGCTGAAAAAACCAGGAAACCTGTTTTTCGCATTCAATAGCACAAAAACAGCGATTTTGGTGATTCTGCACACCTGTCACAGAAGAATCATGGAGATTATAACTGAAAATGCATATCTCAGCTGGAAACCCAATGATACCGGAGATATCACAGTTTCCGCATATCAAACGCACTGTGGAGTGCTGGAACACCACGAAACGTGTTATTTCGCTCTAAATAGCAGCTAGCCAGCGATTTCGGTGATTATGCACACTTGTCACACGAGAAACTCGAAGATTATAACTGAAAATGCATATCTCAGCTGGAAACCCCACGAAAACGAAGAAATCGCAGTTTCCGCATATCAAACGCACTGTGGAGTGCTGAAGACACCAGAATACGTGTTTTTCCCATTCAATAGCACGAAAACAGTGATTTCGGTGATTCGGCATACTTCTCACAGAAGAATCATGAAGATTATCAATGAGAATGCATATCTCAGCTGGAAACCCAACGAAACCGAAGATATCGCAGTTTCCGCATGTCAAACGCTCTGTGGAGTGCTGAAAACACCAGAAAACGTGTTTCTCGCATTTAATAGCACGAAAACAGCGATCTCGGTGATTCTGCACACTTGTCACAGAAGAATCATGAAGCTTATCACAGAAAATGCATATCTCAGCTGGAAAACCCAACGAAAGCGAAGATATCGCATTTTCCGCATGTCAAACGCTCTGTGGAGTGCTGAAAACACCAGGAAACGTGTTTTTCGTATTCAGTAGCATGAAAACAGCGATTTCGGTGATTCTGCACACTTGTCACAGAAGAATCTCGGCGATTATCACTGAAAATGTATATCTCAGCTGGAAACCCAACGAAACCGAAGATATCGCAGTTTCCGCATGTCAAACGCACTGTGGAGTGCTGAAAACCCCAGAAAACGTGTTTTTCGCATTCAATAGCACGTAAACACCGATTTCGGTGATTCTGCATACTTCTCACAGAAGAATATACAAGAATATAGTAGAAAATGCATGTCTCAGCTGGAAACCCTACGAAAACGAAGATATCGCAGTTTCCGCATGACAAACGCACTGTGGAGTGCTGAAAACACCAGAAAACGTGTTTTTCGTATTCAGTAGCATGAAAACAGCGATTTCGGTGATTCTGCATACTTGACACAGAAGAATCTCGACGATTATCACAGAAAATGCGTATCAGCTGGAAACCCAACGAAACCGAAGATATCGCAGTTTCCGCATGTCAAACGCACTGTGGAGTGCTGAAAACACATCAGAAAACGTGTTTCTCGCATTCAATAGCACAAAAACAGCAATGTCGGTGATTCTGCACACCTGTCACAGAAGAATCATGAAGACTATCACTGAAAATGCATATCTCAGCTGGAAACCCAACGAAACCGAAGATATCGCAGTTTCCGTATAACAAACGCACTGTGGAGTGCTGAAAACCCCAGAAAACGTGTTTTTCGCATTCAATAGCACGTAAACACCGATTTCGGTGATTCTGCATACTTCTCACAGAAGAATATCCAAGAACATAGTAGAAAATGCATATCTCAGCTGGAAACCCAACGAAACCGAAGATATCGCAGTTTCCGCATGTCAAGCACACTGTGGAGTGCTGAAAACACCACAAAGCATGACTATCGCATTTAAGAGCACGAAAGCAGCGATTTTGGTGATTGTGCACACTTGTCACAGAAGAAACTCGAAGATTATCACAGAAAATGCATATCTCAGCTGGAAACCCAACGAAACCGAAGATATCGCAGTTTCCGCATGTCAAACGCTCTGTGGAGTGCTGAAAACACCAGAAAACGTGTTTCCCGCATTTAATAGCACGAAAACAGCGATCTCGGTGATTCTGCACACTTGTCACAGAAGAATCATGAAGCTTATCACACAAAATGTATATCTCAGCTGGCAACCCAACGAAACCGAAGATATCGCAGTTTCCGCATGTCAAACGCTCTGTGGAGTGCTGAAAACACCAGAAAACGTGTTTCCCGCATTTAATAGCACGCAAACAGCGATCTCGGTGATTCTGCACACTTGTCACAGAAGAATCATGAAGCTTATCACAGAAAATGCATATCTCAGCTGGAAACCCAACGAAAGCGAAGATATCGCATTTTCCGCATGTCAAACGCTCTGTGGAGTGCTGAAAACACCAGGAAACGTGTTTTTCGTATTCAGTAGCATGAAAACAGCGATTTCGGTGATTCTGCACACTTGTCACAGAAGAATCTCGGCGATTATCACTGAAAATGTATATCTCAGCTGGAAACCCAACGAAACCGAAGATATCGCAGTTTCCGCATGTCAAACGCACTGTGGAGTGCTGAAAACCCCAGAAAACGTGTTTTTCGCATTCAATAGCACGTAAACACCGATTTCGGTGATTCTGCATACTTCTCACAGAAGAATATCCAAGAATATAGTAGAAAATGCATGTCTCAGCTGGAAACCCTACGAAAACGAAGATATCGCAGTTTCCGCATGACAAACGCACTGTGGAGTGCTGAAAACACCAGAAAACGTGTTTTTCGTATTCAGTAGCATGAAAACAGCGATCTCGGTGATTCTGCACACTTGTCACAGAAGAATCTCGGCGATTATCACTGAAAATGTATATCTCAGCTGGAAACCCAACGAAACCGAAGATATCGCAGTTTCCGCATGTCAAACGCACTGTGGAGTGCTGAAAACCCCAGAAAACGTGTTTTTCGCATTCAATAGCACGTAAACACCGATTTCGCTGATTCTGCATACTTCTCACAGAAGAATATCCAAGAACATAGTAGAAAATGCATGTCTCAGCTGGAAACCCTACGAAAACGAAGATATCGCAGTTTCTGCATGACAAACGTACTGTGGAGTGCTGAAAACACCAGGAAACGTGTTTTTCGTATTCAGTAGCATGAAAACAGCGATTTCGGTGATTCTGCATACTTGACACAGAAGAATCTCGACGATTATCACAGAAAATGCGTATCAGCTGGAAACCCCACGAAACCGAAGATATCGCAGTTTCCGCATGTTAAACGCACTGTGGAGTGCTGAAAACACCAGAAAACGTGTTTCTCGCATTCAATAGCACAAAAACAGCAATGTCGGTGATTCTGCACACTTGTCACAGAAGAATCATGAAGACTATCACTGAAAATGCATATCTCAGCTGGAAACCCAACGAAACCGAAGATATCGCAGTTTTCGCATGTGGAGTGCTGAAAAAACCAGGAAACCTGTTTTTCGCATTCAAAAGCACGAAAACAGCGATCTCGGTGATTCTGCACACTTGTCACAGAAGAATCATGAAGCTTATCACAGAAAATGCGTATCAGCTGGAAACCCAACGAAACCGAAGATATCGCAGTTTCCGCATGACAAACGCACTGTGAAGTGCTGAAAACACCAGAAAACGTGTTTCTCGCATTCAATAGCACGTAAACACCGATTTCGGTGATTCTGCATACTTCTCACAGAAGATTATCCAAGAATATAGTAGAAAATGCATGTCTCATCTGGAAACCCTACGAAAACGAAGATATCGCAGTTTCCGCATGACAAACGCACTGTGGAGTGCTGAAAACACCAGGAAACGTGTTTTTCGTATTCAGTAGCATGAAAACAGCGATTTCGGTGATTCTGCATACTTGACACAGAAGAATCTCGACGATTATCACAGAAAATGCGTATCAACTGGAAACCCAACGAAACCGAAGATATCGCAGTTTCCGCATGACAAACGCACTGTGGAGTGCTGAAAAAACCAGGAAACCTGTTTTTCGCATTCAATACCACGAAAACAGCGATCTCGGTGATTCTGCACACTTGTCACAGAAGAATCATGAAGGTTATCACAGAAAATGCATATCTCAGCTGGAAACCCAACGAAACCGAAGATATCGCAGTTTCCGCATGTCAAACGCACTGTGGAGTGCTGAAAACCCCAGAAAACCTGTTTTTCGTATTCAGTAGCATGAAAACAGCGATATCGGTGATTCTGCACACTTGTCCCAGAAGAATCTCGGCGATTATCACTGAAAATGCATATCTCAGCTGGAAACCCAACGAAACCGAAGATATCGCAGTTTCCGCATGTGGAGTGCTGAAAAAACCAGGAAACCTGTTTTTCGCATTCAATAGCACAAAAACAGCGATTTTGGTGATTCTGCACACCTGTCACAGAAGAATCATGGAGATTATAACTGAAAATGCATATCTCAGCTGGAAACCCAATGATACCGGAGATATCACAGTTTCCGCATATCAAACGCACTGTGGAGTGCTGGAACACCACGAAACGTGTTATTTCGCTCTAAATAGCAGCTAGCCAGCGATTTCGGTGATTATGCACACTTGTCACACGAGAAACTCGAAGATTATAACTGAAAATGCATATCTCAGCTGGAAACCCCACGAAAACGAAGAAATCGCAGTTTCCGCATATCAAACGCACTGTGGAGTGCTGAAGACACCAGAATACGTGTTTTTCCCATTCAATAGCACGAAAACAGTGATTTCGGTGATTCGGCATACTTCTCACAGAAGAATCATGAAGATTATCAATGAGAATGCATATCTCAGCTGGAAACCCAACGAAACCGAAGATATCGCAGTTTCCGCATGTCAAACGCACTGTGGCGTGCTGAAAACACCAGAAAACGTGTTTTTCGCATTCACTAGCACGAAAACAGCGATTTCGGCGATTCAGCAAACTTGTGACAGAAGAATCTCGAAGATTATGACTGAAAATGCATTTCTCAGCTGGAATCTCCACGAAAAAAAAGATATCGCAGTTTCCGCATGTCAAACGCACTGTGGAGTGCTGGAGACACCAGAATACGTGTATTTCGCTTTCAATAGCACGAAAACGGTGATTTCGATGATTCTGCATACTTCTCACAGAAGAGTATCCAAGATTATCGTAGAAAATGTATCTCTCAGCTCGAAACCGCACGATGACATAGATATCGCTGTATCCGTATGTCAAACGCACTGTGACTGCTGAAAACACATGAAAACGTGTTTTTCGCACTAAATAGCCCGAAAACAGCGATTTCGGTGATTCTGCATACGTCTCTCAGAAGAATATCCAAGATTATCGTAGAAAATACATGTCTCAGCTGGAAACCCCACGAAAACGAAGATATCTCAGTTTCCGCATGTCAAACGCACTGTGGAGTGCTGAAGACACCAGAATACGTGTTTTTCCCATTCAATAACACGAAAACAGTGATTTCGGTGAGACTGCACACTTGTCACAGAAGAATCATGACGATAATTACAGAAAATGCACATCTCAGCAGGAAACCCAACGAAACCGAAGATATCGCAGTTTCCGCATGTCAAACGCACTGTGGAGTGCTGAAAACACCAGAAAATGTGTTTCTCGCATTTAATAGCACGAAAACCGCGATTTCGGTGATTCTGCACACTTGTCAGAGAAGAATCATGAAGATTATCACCGAAAATGCGTATCTCAGCTGGAAACCCAACGAAACCGAAGATATCGCAGTTTCCGCATGTCAAACGCACTGTGGAGTGCTGAAAACACCAGAAAACGTGTTTTTCGTATTCAATAGCACGAAAACAGTGGTTTCGGTGATTCTGCATACTTCTCACAGAAGAATATACAAGAGTATCGTAGAAAATGCATATCTCAGCTGGAAACCCAACGAAACCAAAGATATCGAAGTTTCCGCATAATAAACGCACTGTGGAGTGCTGAAAACACCAGAAAACGTGTTTTTCGCATTCAATAGCACGAAAGCAGCGATATGGGTGATTCTGCATACTTCTCACAAAAGAATATCCCAGATTATCGTAGAAAATGCATATCGCAGCTGGAAACCCCACGAAAACGAATATATAGCAGTTTCCGTATTTCAAACGCACTGTGGAGTGCTGATAACATCAGGAAACGTGTTTTTCGCATTCAACAGCACGAAAACAGAGATTTCGGGGATTCTGCATACTTCTCACAGAAGAATATACAAGATTATCGTAGAAAATGTATATCTCAGCTGGAAACCCAACGATACCGGAGATATCGCAGTTTCCGCATAATAAACGCTCTGTGGAGTGCTGAAAACACCAGAAAACGAGTTTTTCGCATTCAATAGCACGAAAACAGTGATTTCGGTGATTCTGCATACTTCTCACAGAAGAATATACAAGAGTATCGCAGAAAATGCATATCTCAGCTGGAAACCCTACGAAAACGAAGACATCGCAGTTACCGCATGTCAAGCGCACTGTGGAGTGCTGAAAGCACCAGAAAACGTGTTTCTCGCATTCAATAGCACGTAAACACCGATTTCGGTGATTCTGCATACTTCTCACTGAAGATTATCCAAGAATATCGTAGAAAATGCATGTCTCAGCTGGAAACCCTACGAAAACGAAGATATCGCAGTTTCCGCATGACAAACGCACTGTGGAGTGCTGAAAACACCAGGAAACGTGTTTTTCGTATTCAGTAGCATGAAAACAGCGATTTCGGTGATTCTGCATACTTGACACAGAAGAATCTCGACGATTATCACAGAAAATGCGTATCTCAGCTGGAAACCCAACGAAACCGAAGATATCGCAGTTTCCGCATATCAAACGCACTGTGGAGTGCTGAAAACACCAGAAAACGTGTTTTTCGCTTTAAAGAGCACGAAACAGCGATTTCGGTGATTCTGCACACTTGTCACAGAATAATCATGAAGATTATCACTGAAAATGCACATCTCAACGGGAAACCCCACGAAAACGAAGATATCGCAGTTTCCGCATTTCAAACTCACTGTGGAGTGCAGAAAACACCAGAAAACGCTTTGTTCGCATTCAATAGCACGAGAACAGCGATTTCTGTGATTCTGCATCCTTCTCACAGAAGGCTATCCAAGATTATAGTAGAAAATGCATATCTCAGCTGCAAACCCGAAGAAACCGCAGATATTGCAGTTTCCTCATATCAAACGCACTGTGGAGTGCTGGAACACAAGAAGCGTGTTATTTCGCATTAAATAGCAGTAAGACAGCGATGTCGGTGATTATGCACACTTGTCACAGCAGAATCATGAAGATTATCACTGAAAATGCATATCTCAGCTGGAAACCCAACGAAACCAAACATATCGAAGTTTCCGCATAATAAACGCACTGTGGAGTGCTGAAAACACCAGAAAACGCGTTTTTCGCATTATATAGCACGACAACAGCGATTTCGGTGATTCTGCACACTTGTCACAGAAGAATCATGAAGACTATCACTGAAAATGCATATCTCAGCTGGAAACCCAGCGAAACCGAAGATATCGCAGTTTCCGCATGTCAAACGCACTGTGGAGTGCTGAAAACCCCAGGAAACGTGTTTTTCGTATTCAGTAGCATGAAAACAGCGATTTCGGTGATTCTGCATACTTGACACAGAAGAATCTCGACGATTATCACAGAAAATGCGTATCTCAGCTGGAAACCCAACGAAACCGAAGATATCGCAGTTTCCGCATGACAAACGCACTGTGGAGTGCTGAAAGCACCAGAAAACGTGTTTCCCGCATTCAATAGCACGTAAACACCGATTTCGGTGATTCTGCATACTTCTCACTGAAGATTATCCAAGAATATCGTAGAAAATGCATGTCTCAGCTGGAAACCCTACGAAAACGAAGATATCGCAGTTTCCGCATGACAAACGCACTGTGGAGTGCTGAAAACACCAGGAAACGTGTTTTTCGTATTCAGTAGCATGAAAACAGCGATTTCGGTGATTCTGCATACTTGACACAGAAGAATCTCGACGATTATCACAGAAAATGCGTATCTCAGCTGGAAACCCAACGAAACCGAAGATATCGCAGTTTCCGCATATCAAACGCACTGTGGAGTGCTGAAAACACCAGAAAACGTGTTTTTCGCTTTAAAGAGCACGAAACAGCGATTTCGGTGATTCTGCACACTTGTCACAGAATAATCATGAAGATTATCACTGAAAATGCACATCTCAACGGGAAACCCCACGAAAACGAAGATATCGCAGTTTCCGCATTTCAAACTCACTGTGGAGTGCAGAAAACACCAGAAAACGTGTTGTTCGCATTCAATAGCACGAAAACAGCGATTTCTGTGATTCTGCATCCTTCTCACAGAAGGCTATCCAAGATTATAGTAGAAAATGCATATCTCAGCTGCAAACCCGAAGAAACCGCAGATATCGCAGTTTCCTCATATCAAACGCACTGTGGAGTGCTGGAACACAAGAAGCGTGTTATTTCGCATTAAATAGCAGTAAGACAGCGATGTCGGTGATTATGCACACTTGTCACAGCAGAATCATGAAGATTATCACTGAAAATGCATATCTCAGCTGGAAACCCAACGAAACCAAACATATCGAAGTTTCCGCATAATAAACGCACTGTGGAGTGCTGAAAACACCAGAAAACGCGTTTTTCGCATTATATAGCACGACAACAGCGATTTCGGTGATTCTGCATACTTCTCACAGAAGAATATCCAAGATTATCGTAGAAAATGCATGTCTCAGCTGGGAACCCCACAAAAACGAAGATATAGCAGTTTCCGCATATCAAAAGCACAGTGGAGTGCTGGAACACAAGTAGCTTGTTATTTCGCATTGAATAGCAGTACGCCAACGATTACGGTGATTATGCACACTTGTCACAAAAGAAACTCGGAGATAATCACTGAAAATGCATATCGCAGCTGGAAACCCCACGAAAACGAAGATATCGCAGTTTCCGCATGTCAAACGCACTGTGGAGTGCTGAAAACACCATAAAATGTGTTTCTCGCATTCAATAGCACGAAAACAGCCATTTCGGTGATTCTGCACACCTGTCACAGAAGAATCTCGGCGATTATCACTGAAAATGCATATCTCAGCTGGAAACCCAACGAAACCGAAGATATCGCAGTTTCCGCATGACAAAAGCACTGTGGAGTGCTGAAAACACCAGGAAACGTGTTTTTCGTATTCAGTAGCATGAAAACAGCGATTTCGGTGATTCTGCATACTTGACACAGAAGAATCTCGACGATTATCACAAAAATTGCGTATATCATCTGGAAACCCAACGAATCCGAAGATATCGCAATTTCCGCATGACAAACGCACTGTGGAGTGCTGAAAACACCAGAAAACGGGTTTCTCGCATTCAATAGCACAAAAACAGCGGTTTCGGTGATTCTGCACACTTGTCACAGAAGAATCATGAAGATTATCACAGAAAATGCGTATCTCAGCTGGAAACCCAACGAAACCAAAGATATCGCAGTTTCCGCATATCAAACGCACTGTGGAGTGCTGAAAACCCCAGAAAACGTGTTTCTCGCATTCAATAGAACGAAAACAGCGATTTCGGTGATTCTGCATACTTCTCACAGAAGAATATCCAAGAATATCGTAGAAAATGCATGTCTCAGCTGGAAACCCTACGAAAACGAAGATATCGCAGTTTCCGCATGACAAACGCACTGTGGAGTGCTGAAAACACCAGGAAACGTGTTTTTCGTATTCAGTAGCATGAAAACAGCGATTTCGGTGATTCTGCATACTTGACACAGAAGAATCTCGACGATAATCTCAGAAAATGCGTATCTCAGCTGGAAACCCAACGAAACTGAAGATATCGCAGTTTCCGCATGTCAAACGCACTGTGGAGTGCTGAAAACCCCAGGAAACGTGTTTTTCGTATTCAGTAGCATGAAAACAGCGATTTCGGTGATTCTGCATACTTGACACAGAAGAATCTCGACGATTATCACAGAAAATGCGTATCTCAGCTGGAAACCCAACGAAACCGAAGATATCGCAGTTTCCGCATGACAAACGCACTGTGGAGTGCTGAAAGCACCAGAAAACGTGTTTCCCGCATTCAATAGCACGTAAACACCGATTTCGGTGATTCTGCATACTTCTCACTGAAGATTATCCAAGAATATCGTAGAAAATGCATGTCTCAGCTGGAAACCCTACGAAAACGAAGATATCGCAGTTTCCGCATGACAAACACACTGTGGAGTGCTGAAAACACCAGGAAACGTGTTTTTCGTATTCAGTAGCATGAAAACAGCGATTTCGGTGATTCTGCATACTTGACACAGAAGAATCTCGACGATTATCACAGAAAATGCGTATCTCAGCTGGAAACCCAACGAAACCGAAGATATCGCAGTTTCCGCATATCAAACGCACTGTGGAGTGCTGAAAACACCAGAAAACGTGTTTTTCGCTTTAAAGAGCACGAAAGAGCGATTTCGGTGATTCTGCACACTTGTCACAGAATAATCATGAAGATTATCACTGAAAATGCACATCTCAACGGGAAACCCCACGAAAACGAAGATATCGCAGTTTCCGCATTTCAAACTCACTGTGGAGTGCAGAAAACACCAGAAAACGTGTTGTTCGCATTCAATAGCACGAAAACAGCGATTTCTGTGATTCTGCATCCTTCTCACAGAAGGCTATCCAAGATTATAGTAGAAAATGCATATCTCAGCTGCAAACCCGAAGAAACCGCAGATATCGCAGTTTCCTCATATCAAACGCACTGTGGAGTGCTGGAACACAAGAAGCGTGTTATTTCGCATTAAATAGCAGTAAGACAGCGATGTCGGTGATTATGCACACTTGTCACAGCAGAATCATGAAGATTATCACTGAAAATGCATATCTCAGCTGGAAACCCAACGAAACCAAACATATCGAAGTTTCCGCATAATAAACGCACTGTGGAGTGCTGAAAACACCAGAAAACGCGTTTTTCGCATTATATAGCACGACAACAGCGATTTCGGTGATTCTGCATACTTCTCACAGAAGAATATCCAAGATTATCGTAGAAAATGCATGTCTCAGCTGGGAACCCCACAAAAACGAAGATATCGCAGTTTCCGCATATCAAAAGCACAGTGGAGTGCTGGAACACAAGTAGCTTGTTATTTCGCATTGAATAGCAGTACGCCAACGATTACGGTGATTATGCACACTTGTCACAGAAGAAACTCGGAGATAATCACTGAAAATGCATATCGCAGCTGGAAACCCCACGAAAACGAAGATATCGCAGTTTCCGCATGTCAAACGCACTGTGGAGTGCTGAAAACACCATAAAATGTGTTTCTCGCATTCAATAGCACGAAAACAGCCATTTCGGTGATTCTGCACACCTGTCACAGAAGAATCTCGGCGATTATCACTGAAAATGCATATCTCAGCTGGAAACCCAACGAAACCGAAGATATCGCAGTTTCCGCATGACAAAAGCACTGTGGAGTGCTGAAAACACCAGGAAACGTGTTTTTCGTATTCAGTAGCATGAAAACAGCGATTTCGGTGATTCTGCATACTTGACACAGAAGAATCTCGACGATTATCACAAAAATTGCGTATATCATCTGGAAACCCAACGAATCCGAAGATATCGCAATTTCCGCATGACAAACGCACTGTGGAGTGCTGAAAACACCAGAAAACGGGTTTCTCGCATTCAATAGCACAAAAACAGCGGTTTCGGTGATTCTGCACACTTGTCACAGAAGAATCATGAAGATTATCACAGAAAATGCGTATCTCAGCTGGAAACCCAACGAAACCAAAGATATCGCAGTTTCCGCATATCAAACGCACTGTGGAGTGCTGAAAACCCCAGAAAACGTGTTTCTCGCATTCAATAGAACGAAAACAGCGATTTCGGTGATTCTGCATACTTCTCACAGAAGAATATCCAAGAATATCGTAGAAAATGCATGTCTCAGCTGGAAACCCTACGAAAACGAAGATATCGCAGTTTCCGCATGACAAACGCACTCTGGAGTGCTGAAAACACCAGGAAACGTGTTTTTCGTATTCAGTAGCATGAAAACAGCGATTTCGGTGATTCTGCATACTTGACACAGAAGAATCTCGACGATAATCTCAGAAAATGCGTATCTCAGCTGGAAACCCAACGAAACTGAAGATATCGCAGTTTCCGCATGTCAAACGCACTGTGGAGTGCTGAAAACCCCAGGAAACGTGTTTTTCGTATTCAGTAGCATGAAAACAGCGATTTCGGTGATTCTGCATACTTGACACAGAAGAATCTCGACGATTATCACAGAAAATGCGTATCTCAGCTGGAAACCCAACGAAACCGAAGATATCGCAGTTTCCGCATGACAAACGCACTGTGGAGTGCTGAAAGCACCAGAAAACGTGTTTCCCGCATTCAATAGCACGTAAACACCGATTTCGGTGATTCTGCATACTTCTCACTGAAGATTATCCAAGAATATCGTAGAAAATGCATGTCTCAGCTGGAAACCCTACGAAAACGAAGATATCGCAGTTTCCGCATGACAAACGCACTGTGGAGTGCTGAAAACACCAGGAAACGTGTTTTTCGTATTCAGTAGCATGAAAACAGCGATTTCGGTGATTCTGTATACTTGACACAGAAGAATCTCGACGATAATCACAGAAAATGCGTATCTCAGCTGGAAACCCAACGAAACTGAAGATATCGCAGTTTCCGCATGAAAAACGCACTGTGGAGTGCTGAAAGCACCAGAAAACGTGTTTCTCGCATTCAATAGCACAAAAACAGCGGTTTCGGAGATTCTGCACACTTGTCACAGAAGAATCATGAAGATTATCACAGAAAATGCGTATCTCAGCTGGAAACCCAACGAAACCAAAGATATCGCAGTTTGCGCATATCAAACGCACTGTGGAGTGCTGAAAACCCCAGAAAACGTGTTTCTCGCATTCAATAGCACGAAAACAGCGATTACGGTGATTCTGCATACTTCTCACAGAAGAATATCCAAGAATATCGTAGAAAATGCATGTCTCAGCTGGAAACTCTACGAAAACGAAGATATCGCAATTTCCGCATGACAAACGCATTGTGGAGTGCTGAAAACACAAGGAAACGTGTTTCTCGCATTCAATAGCACAAAAACAGCGATTTCGGTGATTCTGCACACTTGTCACAGAAGAATCATGAAGATTATCACAGAAAATGCGTAACTCAGCTGGAAACCGAATGAAACCAAACATATCGCAGTTTCCGCATGTCAAACGCACTGTGGAGTGCTGAAAGCACCACAAAACGTGTTTCTCGCATTCAATAGCACGAAAACAGCGATTTCGGTGATTCTGCATACTTCTCACAGAAGAATATCCAAGAATATCGTAGAAAATGCATGTCTCAGCTGGAAACCCTACCAAAACGAAGATATCGCAGGTTCCGCATGACAAACGCACTGTGGAGTGCTGAAAACACCAGGAAACGTGTTTTTCGTATTCAGTAGCATGAAAACAGCGATTTCGGTGATTCTGCATACTTGACACAGAAGAATCTCGACGATAATCTCAGAAAATGCGTATCTCAGCTGGAAACCCAACGAAACTGAAGATATCGCAGTTTCCGCATGTCAAACGCACTGTGGAGTGCTGAAAACCACAGGAAACGTGTTTTTCGTATTCAGTAGCATGAAAACAGCGATTTCGGTGATTCTGCATACTTGACACAGAAGAATCTCGACGATTATCACAGAAAATGCGTATCTCAGCTGGAAACCCAACGAAACCGAAGATATCGCAGTTTCCGCATGACAAACGCACTGTGGAGTGCTGAAAGCACCAGAAAACGTGTTTCCCGCATTCACTAGCACGTAAACACCGATTTCGGTGATTCTGCATACTTCTCACTGAAGATTATCCAAGAATATCGTAGAAAATGCATGTCTCAGCTGGAAACCCTACGAAAACGAAGATATCGCAGTTTCCGCATGACAAACGCACTGTGGAGTGCTGAAAACACCAGGAAACGTGTTTTTCGTATTCAGTAGCATGAAAACAGCGATTTCGGTGATTCTGCATACTTGACACAGAAGAATCTCGACGATTATCACAGAAAATGCGTATCTCAGCTGGAAACCCAACGAAACCGAAGATATCGCAGTTTCCGCATATCAAACGCACTGTGGAGTGCTGAAAACACCAGAAAACGTGTTTTTCGCTTTAAAGAGCACGAAAGAGCGATTTCGGTGATTCTGCACACTTGTCACAGAATAATCATGAAGATTATCACTGAAAATGCACATCTCAACGGGAAACCCCACGAAAACGAAGATATCGCAGTTTCCGCATTTCAAACTCACTGTGGAGTGCAGAAAACACCAGAAAACGTGTTGTTCGCATTCAATAGCACGAAAACAGCGATTTCTGTGATTCTGCATCCTTCTCACAGAAGGCTATCCAAGATTATAGTAGAAAATGCATATCTCAGCTGCAAACCCGAAGAAACCGCAGATATCGCAGTTTCCTCATATCAAACGCACTGTGGAGTGCTGGAACACAAGAAGCGTGTTATTTCGCATTAAATAGCAGTAAGACAGCGATGTCGGTGATTATGCACACTTGTCACAGCAGAATCATGAAGATTATCACTGAAAATGCATATCTCAGCTGGAAACCCAACGAAACCAAACATATCGAAGTTTCCGCATAATAAACGCACTGTGGAGTGCTGAAAACACCAGAAAACGCGTTTTTCGCATTATATAGCACGACAACAGCGATTTCGGTGATTCTGCATACTTCTCACAGAAGAATATCCAAGATTATCGTAGAAAATGCATGTCTCAGCTGGAAACCCTACGAAAACGAAGATATCGCAGTTTCCGCATGACAAACGCACTGTGGAGTGCTGAAAACACCAGGAAACGTGTTTTTCGTATTCAGTAGCATGAAAACAGCGATTTCGGTGATTCTGCATACTTGACACAGAAGAATCTCGACGATTATCACAGAAAATGCGTATCTCAGCTGGAAACCCAACGAAACCGAAGATATCGCAGTTTCCGCATATCAAACGCACTGTGGAGTGCTGAAAACACCAGAAAACGTGTTTTTCGCTTTAAAGAGCACGAAAGAGCGATTTCGGTGATTCTGCACACTTGTCACAGAATAATCATGAAGATTATCACTGAAAATGCACATCTCAACGGGAAACCCCACGAAAACGAAGATATCGCAGTTTCCGCATTTCAAACTCACTGTGGAGTGCAGAAAACACCAGAAAACGTGTTGTTCGCATTCAATAGCACGAAAACAGCGATTTCTGTGATTCTGCATCCTTCTCACAGAAGGCTATCCAAGATTATAGTAGAAAATGCATATCTCAGCTGCAAACCCGAAGAAACCGCAGATATCGCAGTTTCCTCATATCAAACGCACTGTGGAGTGCTGGAACACAAGAAGCGTGTTATTTCGCATTAAATAGCAGTAAGACAGCGATGTCGGTGATTATGCACACTTGTCACAGCAGAATCATGAAGATTATCACTGAAAATGCATATCTCAGCTGGAAACCCAACGAAACCAAACATATCGAAGTTTCCGCATAATAAACGCACTGTGGAGTGCTGAAAACACCAGAAAACGCGTTTTTCGCATTATATAGCACGACAACAGCGATTTCGGTGATTCTGCATACTTCTCACAGAAGAATATCCAAGATTATCGTAGAAAATGCATGTCTCAGCTGGGAACCCCACAAAAACGAAGATATCGCAGTTTCCGCATATCAAAAGCACAGTGGAGTGCTGGAACACAAGTAGCTTGTTATTTCGCATTGAATAGCAGTACGCCAACGATTACGGTGATTATGCACACTTGTCACAGAAGAAACTCGGAGATAATCACTGAAAATGCATATCGCAGCTGGAAACCCCACGAAAACGAAGATATCGCAGTTTCCGCATGTCAAACGCACTGCGGAGTGCTGAAAACACCATAAAATGTGTTTCTCGCATTCAATAGCACGAAAACAGCCATTTCGGTGATTCTGCACACCTGTCACAGAAGAATCTCGGCGATTATCACTGAAAATGCATATCTCAGCTGGAAACCCAACGAAACCGAAGATATCGCAGTTTCCGCATGACAAAAGCACTGTGGAGTGCTGAAAACACCAGGAAACGTGTTTTTCGTATTCAGTAGCATGAAAACAGCGATTTCGGTGATTCTGCATACTTGACACAGAAGAATCTCGACGATTATCACAAAAATTGCGTATATCATCTGGAAACCCAACGAATCCGAAGATATCGCAATTTCCGCATGACAAACGCACTGTGGAGTGCTGAAAACACCAGAAAACGGGTTTCTCGCATTCAATAGCACAAAAACAGCGGTTTCGGTGATTCTGCACACTTGTCACAGAAGAATCATGAAGATTATCACAGAAAATGCGTATCTCAGCTGGAAACCCAACGAAACCAAAGATATCGCAGTTTCCGCATATCAAACGCACTGTGGAGTGCTGAAAACCCCAGAAAACGTGTTTCTCGCATTCAATAGAACGAAAACAGCGATTTCGGTGATTCTGCATACTTCTCACAGAAGAATATCCAAGAATATCGTAGAAAATGCATGTCTCAGCTGGAAACCCTACGAAAACGAAGATATCGCAGTTTCCGCATGACAAACGCACTGTGGAGTGCTGAAAACACCAGGAAACGTGTTTTTCGTATTCAGTAGCATGAAAACAGCGATTTCGGTGATTCTGCATACTTGACACAGAAGAATCTCGACGATAATCTCAGAAAATGCGTATCTCAGCTGGAAACCCAACGAAACCAAAGATATCGCAGTTTGCGCATATCAAACGCACTGTGGAGTGCTGAAAACCCCAGAAAACGTGTTTCTCGCATTCAATAGCACGAAAACAGCGATTACGGTGATTCTGCATACTTCTCACAGAAGAATATCCAAGAATATCGTAGAAAATGCATGTCTCAGCTGGAAACTCTACGAAAACGAAGATATCGCAATTTCCGCATGACAAACGCATTGTGGAGTGCTGAAAACACAAGGAAACGTGTTTCTCGCATTCAATAGCACAAAAACAGCGATTTCGGTGATTCTGCACACTTGTCACAGAAGAATCATGAAGATTATCACAGAAAATGCGTAACTCAGCTGGAAACCGAATGAAACCAAACATATCGCAGTTTCCGCATGTCAAACGCACTGTGGAGTGCTGAAAGCACCACAAAACGTGTTTCTCGCATTCAATAGCACGAAAACAGCGATTTCGGTGATTCTGCATACTTCTCACAGAAGAATATCCAAGAATATCGTAGAAAATGCATGTCTCAGCTGGAAACCCTACCAAAACGAAGATATCGCAGGTTCCGCATGACAAACGCACTGTGGAGTGCTGAAAACACCAGGAAACGTGTTTTTCGTATTCAGTAGCATGAAAACAGCGATTTCGGTGATTCTGCATACTTGACACAGAAGAATCTCGACGATTATCACAAAAATTGCGTATCTCATCTGGAAACCCAACGAATCCGAAGATATCGCAATTTCCGCATGACAAACGCACTGTGGAATGCTGAAAACACCAGAAACCGTGTTTCTCGTATTCAATAGCACAAAAACAGCGATTTCGGTGATTTTGCACACTTGTCACAGAAGAATCATGAAGATTATCACAGAAAATGCGTATCTCAGCTGGAAACCCAACGAAACCAAAGATATCGCAGTTTCCGCATGTCAAACGCACTGTGGAGTGCTGAAAGCACCAGAAAACGTGTTTCTCGCATTCAATAGCACGAAAACAACGATTTCGGTGATTCTGCATACATCTCACAAAAGAATATCCAAGAATATCGTAGAAAATGCATGCCTCAGCTGGAAACCCTACGAAAACGAAGATATCGCAGTTTCCGCATGAAAAACGCACTGTGGAGTGCTGAAAACACCAGGAAACGTGTTTTTCGTATTCAATAGCACGAAAACAGCGATTTGGGTGATTCTGCACACTTGTCACAGAAGAATCATGAAGCTTATCACAGAAAATGCATATCTCAGCTGGAAACCCAACGAAACCGAAGATATCGCAGTTTCCGCATGTCAAACGCACTGTGAAGTGCTGAAAACACCAGAAAACGTGTTTTTCGTATTCAATAGCACGAAAACAGCAATGTCGGTGATTCTGCACACTTGTCACAGAAGAATCATGAAGACGATCACTGAAAATGCATATCTCAGCTGGAAACCCAACGAAACCGAAGATATCGCAGTTTCCGCATGTCAAACGCTCTGTGGAGAGCTGAAAACCCCAGAAAACGTGTTTTTCGCATTCAATAGCACGTAAACACCGATTTCGGTGATTCTGCATATTTCTCACTGAAGAATATCCAAGAATATCGTAGAAAATGCATGTCTCAGCTGGAAACCCTACGAAAACGAAGATATCGCAGTTTCCGCATGACAAACGCACTGTGGAGTGCTGAAAACACCAGGAAACGTGTTTTTCGTATTCAGTAGCATGAAAACAGCGATTTCGGTGATTCTGCATACTTGACACAGAAGAACCTCGACGATTATCACAAAAAATGCGTATCTCATCTGGAAACCCAACGAATCCGAAGATATCGCAGTTTCCGCATGACAAACGCACTGTGGAGTGCTGAAAGCACCAGAACACGTGTTTCTCGCATTCAATAGCACGAAAACAGCGATTTCGGTGATTCTGCATACTTCTCACAGAAGAATATCCAAGAATATCGTAGAAAATGCATGTCTCAGCTGGAAACCGTACGATAACGAAGATATCGCAGTTTCCGCCTGACAAACGCATTGTGGAGTGCAGAAAACACCAGGAAACGTGTTTTTCGTATTCAGTAGCATGAAAACAGCGATTTCGGTGATTCTGCATACTTGACACAGAAGAACCTCGACGATTATCACAAAAAATATGTATCTCATCTGGAAACCCAACGAATCCGAAGATATCGCAATTTCCGCATGACAAACGCACTGTGGAGTGCTGAAAACACCAGAAAACGTGTTTCTCGTATTCAATAGCACAAAAACAGCGATTTCGGTGATTTTGCACACTTGGCACAGAAGAATCATGAAGATTATCACAGAAAATGCGTAACTCAGCTGGAAACCGAATGAAACCAAACATATCGCAGTTTCCGCATGTCAAACGCACTGTGGAGTGCTGAAAGCACCAGAAAACGTGTTTCTCGCATTCAATAGCACGAAAACAGCGATTTCGGTGATTCTGCATACTTCTCACAGAAGAATATCCAAGAATATCGTAGAAAATGCATGTCTCAGCTGGAAACCCTACCAAAACGAAGATATCGCAGTTTCCGCATGACAAACGCACTGTGGAGTGCAGAAAACACCAGGAAACGTGTTTTTCGTATTCAGTAGCATGAAAACAGCGATTTCGGTGATTCTGCATACTTGACACAGAAGAATCTCGACGATTATCACAAAAATTGCGTATCTCATCTGGAAACCCAACGAATCCGAAGATATCGCAATTTCCGCATGACAAACGCACTGTGGAGTGCTGAAAACACCAGAAAACGTGTTTCTCGTATTCAATAGCACAAAAACAGCGATTTCGGTGATTTTGCACACTTGGCACAGAAGAATCATGAAGATTATCACAGAAAATGCGTATCTCAGCCGGAAACCCAACGAAACCAAAGATATCGCAGTTTCCGCATGTCAAACGCACTGTGGAGTGCTGAAAGCACCAGAAAACGTGTTTCTCGCATTCAATAGCACGAAAACAACGATTTCGGTGATTCTGCATACATCTCACAAAAGAATATCCAAGAATATCGTAGAAAATGCATGCCTCAGCTGGAAACCCTACGAAAACGAAGATATCGCAGTTTCCGCATGAAAAACGCACTGTGGAGTGCTGAAAACACCAGAAATCGTGTTTCTCGCATTCAATAGCACAAAAACAGCGATTTCGGTGATTCTGCACACTTGTCACAGAAGAATCATGAAGATTATCACAGAAAATGCGTATCTCAGCTGGAAACCCAACGAAACCGAAGATATCGCAGTTTCCGCATGTCAAACGCACTGTGAAGTGCTGAAAACACCAGAAAACGTGTTTTTCGTATTCAATAGCACGAAAACAGCAATGTCGGTGATTCTGCACACTTGTCACAGAAGAATCATGAAGACGATCACTGAAAATGCATATCTCAGCTGGAAACCCAACGAAACCGAAGATATCGCAGTTTCCGCGTGTCAAACGATCTGTGGAGAGCTGAAAACCCCAGAAAACGTGTTTTTCGCATTCAATAGCACGTAAACACCGATTTCGGTGAAACTGCATACTTCTCACTGAAGAATATCCAAGAATATCGTAGAAAATGCACGTCTCAGCTGGAAACCCTACGAAAACGAAGATATCGCAGTTTCCGCATGACAAACGCACTGTGGAGTGCTGAAAACACCAGGAAACGTGTTTTTCGTATTCAGTAGCATGAAAACAGCGATTTCGGTGATTCTGCATACTTGACACAGAAGAACCTCGACGATTATCACAAAAAATGCCTATCTCATCTGGAAACCCAACGAATCCGAAGATATCGCAGTTTCCGCATGACAAACGCACTGTGGAGTGCTGAAAGCACCAGAACACGTGTTTCTCGCATTCAATAGCACGAAAACAGCGATTTCGGTGATTCTGCATACTTCTCACAGAAGAATATCCAAGAATATCGTAGAAAATGCATGTCTCAGCTGGAAACCGTACGAAAACGAAGATATCGCAGTTTCCGCCTGACAAACGCATTGTGGAGTGCTGAAAACACCAGGAAACGTGTTTTTCGTATCCAGTAGCATGAAAACAGCGATTTCGGTGATTCTGCATACTTGACACAGAAGAACCTCGACGATTATCACAAAAAATGCGTATCTCATCTGGAAACCCAACGAATCCATAGATATCGCAATTTCCGCCTGACAACCGCAATGTGGAGTGCTGAAAACACCAGAAAACGTGTTTCTCGCATTCAATAGCACAAAAACAGCGATTTCGGTGATTCTGCACACTTGTCACAGAAGAATCATGAAGATTATCACAGAAAATGTGTATCTCAGCTGGAAACCCAATGAAACCAAAGATATCGCAGTTTCCGCATGTCAAACGCACTGTGGAGCGCTGAAAGCACCAGAAAACGTGTTTCTCGCATTCAATAGCACGAAAACAGCGATTTCGGTGATTCTGCATACTTCTCACAAAAGAATATCGAAGAATATCGTAGAAAATCTATGTCTCAGCTGGAAACCCTACGAAAACGAAGATATCGCAGTTCCCGCATGACAAACGCACTGTGGAGTGCTGAAAACACCGGAAAACGTGTTTCTCGCATTCAATAGCACAAAAACAGCGATTTCGGTGATTCTGCACACTTGTCACAGAAGAATCATGAAGATTATCACAGAAAATGCGTATCTCAGCTGGAAACCCAACGAAACCGAAGATATCGCAGTTTCCGCATGTCAAACGCACTGTGAAGTGCTGAAAACACCAGAAAACGTGTTTTTCGTATTCAATAGCACGAAAACAGCAATGTCGGTGATTCTGCACACTTGTCACAGAATAATCATGAAGACGATCACTGAAAATGCATATCTCAGCTGGAAACCCAACGAAACCAAAGATATCGCAGTTTCCGCGTGTCAAACGATCTGTGGAGAGCTGACAACCCCAGAAAACGTGTTTTTCGCATTCAATAGCACGTAAACACCGATTTCGGTGAAACTGCATACTTCTCACTGAAGAATATCCAAGAATATCGTAGAAAATGCATGTCTCAGCTGGAAACCCTACGAAAACGAAGATATCGCAGTTTCCGCATGACAAACGCACTGTGGAGTGCTGAAAACACCAGGAAACATGTTTTTCGTATTCAGTAGCATGAAAACAGCGATTTCGGTGATTCTGCATACTTGACACAGAAGAATCTCGACGATTATCACAGAAAATGCGTATCTCAGCTGGAAACCCAACGAAACCGAAGATATCGCAGTTTCCGCATGACAAACGCACTGTGGAGTGCTGAAAGCACCAGAAAACGCGTTTCACGCATTCAATAGCACGAAAACAGCGATTTCGGTGATTCTGCATACTTCTCACTGAAGAATATCCAAGAATATCGTAGAAAATGCACGTCTCAGCTGGAAACCCTACGAAAACGAAGATATCGCAGTTTCCGCATGACAGCAGCACTGTGGAGTGCTGAAAACACCAGGAAACGTGTTTTTCGTATTCAGTAGCATGAAAACAGCGATTTGGGTGATTCTGCACACTTGTCACAGAAGAATCATGAAGATTATCACAGAAAATGCGTATCTCAGCTGGAAACCCAACGAAACCGAAGATATCGCAGTTTCCGCATGTCAAACGCACTGTGAAGTGCTGAAAACACCAGAAAACGTGTTTTTCGTATTCAATAGCACGAAAACAGCAATGTCGGTGATTCTGCACACTTGTCACAGAATAATCATGAAGACGATCACTGAAAATGCATATCTCAGCTGGAAACCCAACGAAACCAAAGATATCGCAGTTTCCGCGTGTCAAACGATCTGTGGAGAGCTGACAACCCCAGAAAACGTGTTTTTCGCATTCAATAGCACGTAAACACCGATTTCGGTGAAACTGCATACTTCTCACTGAAGAATATCCAAGAATATCGTAGAAAATGCACGTCTCAGCTGGAAACCCTACGAAAACGAAGATATCGCAGTTTCCGCATGACAGCAGCACTGTGGAGTGCTGAAAACACCAGGAAACGTGTTTTTCGTATTCAGTAGCATGAAAACAGCGATTTGGGTGATTCTGCACACTTGTCACAGAAGAATCATGAAGCTTATCACAGAAAATGCATATCTCAGCTGGAAACCCAACGAAACCGAAGATATCGCAGTTTCCGCATGTCAAACGCACTGTGAAGTGCTGAAAACACCAGAAAACGTGTTTTTCGTATTCAATAGCACGAAAACAGCAATGTCGGTGATTCTGCACACTTGTCACAGAAGAATCATGAAGACGATCACTGAAAATGCATATCTCAGCTGGAAACCCAACGAAACCGAAGATATCGCAGTTTCCGCATGTCAAACGCTCTGTGGAGAGCTGAAAACCCCAGAAAACGTGTTTTTCGCATTCAATAGCACGTAAACACCGATTTCGGTGATTCTGCATATTTCTCACTGAAGAATATCCAAGAATATCGTAGAAAATGCATGTCTCAGCTGGAAACCCTACGAAAACGAAGATATCGCAGTTTCCGCATGACAAACGCACTGTGGAGTGCTGAAAACACCAGGAAACGTGTTTTTCGTATTCAGTAGCATGAAAACAGCGATTTCGGTGATTCTGCATACTTGACACAGAAGAACCTCGACGATTATCACAAAAAATGCGTATCTCATCTGGAAACCCAACGAATCCGAAGATATCGCAGTTTCCGCATGACAAACGCACTGTGGAGTGCTGAAAGCACCAGAACACGTGTTTCTCGCATTCAATAGCACGAAAACAGCGATTTCGGTGATTCTGCATACTTCTCACAGAAGAATATCCAAGAATATCGTAGAAAATGCATGTCTCAGCTGGAAACCGTACGATAACGAAGATATCGCAGTTTCCGCCTGACAAACGCATTGTGGAGTGCTGAAAACACCAGGAAACGTGTTTTTCGTATTCAGTAGCATGAAAACAGCGATTTCGGTGATTCTGCATACTTGACACAGAAGAACCTCGACGATTATCACAAAAAATATGTATCTCATCTGGAAACCCAACGAATCCATAGATATCGCAATTTCCGCCTGACAACCGCAATGTGGAGTGCTGAAAACACCAGAAAACGTGTTCCTCGCATTCAATAGCACAAAAACAGCGATTTCGGTGATTCTGCACACTTGTCACAGAAGAATCATGAAGATTATCACAGAAAATGTGTATCTCAGCTGGAAACCCAATGAAACCAAAGATATCGCAGTTTCCGCATGTCAAACGCACTGTGGAGCGCTGAAAGCACCAGAAAACGTGTTTCTCGCATTCAATAGCACGAAAACAGCGATTTCGGTGATTCTGCATACTTCTCACAAAAGAATATCCAAGAATATCGTAGAAAATCTATGTGTCAGCTGGAAACCCTACGAAAACGAAGATATCGCAGTTCCCGCATGACAAACGCACTGTGGAGTGCTGAAAACACCAGAAAACGTGTTTTTCGTATTCAATAGCACGAAAACAGCAATGTCGGTGATTCTGCACACTTGTCACAGAAGAATCATGAAGACGATCACTGAAAATGCATATCTCAGCTGGAAACCCAACGAAACCGAAGATATCGCAGTTTCCGCGTGTCAAACGCTCTGTGGAGAGCTGAAAACCCCAGAAAACGTGTTTCTCGCATTCAATAGGACGTAAACACCGATTTCGGTGAAACTGCATACTTCTCACTGAAGAATATCCAAGCATATCGTAGAAAATGCATGTCTCAGCTGGAAACCCTACGAAAACGAAGATATCGCAGTTTCCGCATGACAAACGCACTGTGGAGTGCTGAAAACACCAGGAAACATGTTTTTCGTATTCAGTAGCATGAAAACAGCGATTTCGGTGATTCTGCATACTTGACACAGAAGAATCTCGACGATTATCACAGAAAATGCGTATCTCAGCTGGAAACCCAACGAAACCGAAGATATCGCAGTTTCCGCATGACAAACGCACTGTGGAGTGCTGAAAACACCAGAAAACGGGTTTCTCGCATTCAATAGCACAAAAACAGCGGTTTCGGTGATTCTGCACACTTGTCACAGAAGAATCATGAAGATTATCACAGAAAATGCGTATCTCAGCTGGAAACCCAACGAAACCAAAGATATCGCAGTTTCCGCATATCAAACGCACTGTGGAGTGCTGAAAACCCCAGAAAACGTGTTTCTCGCATTCAATAGCACGAAAACAGCGATTTCGGTGATTCTGCATACTTCTCACAGAAGAATATCCAAGAATATCGTAGAAAATGCGTATCTCAGCTGGAAACCCAACGAAACCAAAGATATCGCAGTTTGCGTATATCAAACGCGCTGTGGAGTGCTGAAAACCCCAGAAAACGTGTTTCTCGCATTCAATAGCACGAAAACAGCGATTACGGTGATTCTGCATACTTCTCACAGAAGAATATCCAAGAATATCGTAGAAAATGCATGTCTCAGCTGGAAACTCTACGAAAACGAAGATATCGCAGTTTCCGCATGACAAACGCATTGTGGAGTGCTGAAAACACAAGGAAACGTGTTTCTCGCATTCAATAGCACAAAAACAGCGATTTCGGTGATTCTGCACACTTGTCACAGAAGAATCATGAAGATTATCACAGAAAATGCGTAACTCAGCTGGAAACCGAATGAAACCAAACATATCGCAGTTTCCGCATGTCAAACGCACTGTGGAGTGCTGAAAGCACCAGAAAACGTGTTTCTCGCATTCAATAGCACGAAAACAGCGATTTCGGTGATTCTGCATACTTCTCACAGAAGAATATCCAAGAATATCGTAGAAAATGCATGTCTCAGCTGGAAACCCTACCAAAACGAAGATATCGCAGTTTCCGCATGACAAACGCACTGTGGAGTGCAGAAAACACCAGGAAACGTGTTTTTCGTATTCAGTAGCATGAAAACAGCGATTTCGGTGATTCTGCATACTTGACACAGAAGAATCTCGACGATTATCACAAAAATTGCGTATCTCATCTGGAAACCCAACGAATCCGAAGATATCGCAATTTCCGCATGACAAACGCACTGTGGAGTGCTGAAAACACCAGAAAACGTGTTTCTCGTATTCAATAGCACAAAAACAGCGATTTCGGTGATTTTGCACACTTGGCACAGAAGAATCATGAAGATTATCACAGAAAATGCGTATCTCAGCTGGAAACCCAACGAAACCAAAGATATCGCAGTTTCCGCATGTCAAACGCACTGTGGAGTGCTGAAAGCACCAGAAAACGTGTTTCTCGCATTCAATAGCACGAAAACAACGATTTCGGTGATTCTGCATACATCTCACAAAAGAATATCCAAGAATATCGTAGAAAATGCATGCCTCAGCTGGAAACCCTACGAAAACGAAGATATCGCAGTTTCCGCATGAAAAACGCACTGTGGAGTGCTGAAAGCACCAGAACACGTGTTTCTCGCATTCAATAGCACGAAAACAGCGATTTCGATGATTCTGCATACTTCTCACAGAAGAATATCCAAGAATATCGTAGAAAATGCATGTCTCAGCTGGAAACCGTACGAAAACGAAGATATCGCAGTTTCCGCCTGACAAACGCATTGTGGAGTGCTGAAAACACCAGGAAACGTGTTTTTCGTATTCAGTAGCATGAAAACAGCGATTTCGGTGATTCTGCATACTTGACACAGAAGAACCTCGACGATTATCACAAAAAATGCGTATCTCATCTGGAAACCCAACGAATCCATAGATATCGCAATTTCCGCCTGACAACCGCAATGTGGAGTGCTGAAAACACCAGAAAACGTGTTTCTCGCATTCAATAGCACAAAAACAGCGATTTCGGTGATTCTGCACACTTGTCACAGAAGAATCATGAAGATTATCACAGAAAATGTGTATCTCAGCTGGAAACCCAATGAAACCAAAGATATCGCAGTTTCCGCATGTCAAACGCACTGTGGAGCGCTGAAAGCACCAGAAAACGTGTTTCTCGCATTCAATAGCACGAAAACAGCGATTTCGGTGATTCTGCATACTTCTCACAAAAGAATATCCAAGAATATCGTAGAAAATCTATGTCTCAGCTGGAAACCCTACGAAAACGAAGATATCGCAGTTCCCGCATGACAAACGCACTGTGGAGTGCTGAAAACACCAGAAAACGTGTTTCTCGCATTCAATAGCACAAAAACAGCGATTTCGGTGATTCTGCACACTTGTCACAGAAGAATCATGAAGATTATCACAGAAAATGCGTATCTCAGCTGGAAACCCAACGAAACCGAAGATATCGCAGTTTCCGCATGTCAAACGCACTGTGAAGTGCTGAAAACACCAGAAAACGTGTTTTTCGTATTCAATAGCACGAAAACAGCAATGTCGGTGATTCTGCACACTTGTCACAGAAGAATCATGAAGACGATCACTGAAAATGCATATCTCAGCTGGAAACCCAACGAAACCGAAGATATCGCAGTTTCCGCGTGTCAAACGATCTGTGGAGAGCTGAAAACCCCAGAAAACGTGTTTTTCGCATTCAATAGCACGTAAACACCGATTTCGGTGAAACTGCATACTTCTCACTGAAGAATATCCAAGAATATCGTAGAAAATGCATGTCTCAGCTGGAAACCCTACGAAAACGAAGATATCGCAGTTTCCGCATGACAAACGCACTGTGGAGTGCTGAAAACACCAGGAAACGTGTTTTTCGTATTCAGTAGCATGAAAACAGCGATTTCGGTGATTCTGCATACTTGACACAGAAGAACCTCGACGATTATCACAAAAAATGCGTATCTCATCTGGAAACCCAACGAATCCATAGATATCGCAATTTCCGCCTGACAACCGCAATGTGGAGTGCTGAAAACACCAGAAAACGTGTTTCTCGCATTCAATAGCACAAAAACAGCGATTTCGGTGATTCTGCACACTTGTCACAGAAGAATCATGAAGATTATCACAGAAAATGTGTATCTCAGCTGGAAACCCAATGAAACCAAAGATATCGCAGTTTCCGCATGTCAAACGCACTGTGGAGCGCTGAAAGCACCAGAAAACGTGTTTCTCGCATTCAATAGCACGAAAACAGCGATTTCGGTGATTCTGCATACTTCTCACAAAAGAATATCCAAGAATATCGTAGAAAATCTATGTCTCAGCTGGAAACCCTACGAAAACGAAGATATCGCAGTTCCCGCATGACAAACGCACTGTGGAGTGCTGAAAACACCAGGAAACATGTTTTTCGTATTCAGTAGCATGAAAACAGCGATTTCGGTGATTCTGCATACTTGACACAGAAGAATCTCGACGATTATCACAGAAAATGCGTATCTCAGCTGGAAACCCAACGAAACCGAAGATATCGCAGTTTCCGCATGACAAACGCACTGTGGAGTGCTGAAAGCACCAGAAAACGCGTTTCACGCATTCAATAGCACGAAAACAGCGATTTCGGTGATTCTGGATACTTCTCACAGAAGAATATCCAAGAATATCGTAGAAAATGCATGTCTCAGCTGGAAACCCTACGAAAACGAAGATATCGCAGTTTCCGCATGACAGCAGCACTGTGGAGTGCTGAAAACACCAGGAAACGTGTTTTTCGTATTCAGTAGCATGAAAACAGCGATTTCGGTGATTCTGCATACTTGACACAGAAGAACCTCGACGATTATCACAAAAAATGCGTATCTCATCTGGAAACCCAACGAATCCATAGATATCGCAATTTCCGCCTGACAACCGCAATGTGGAGTGCTGAAAACACCAGAAAACGTGTTTCTCGCATTCAATAGCACAAAAACAGCGATTTCGGTGATTCTGCACACTTGTCACAGAATAATCATGAAGACGATCACTGAAAATGCATATCTCAGCTGGAAACCCAACGAAACCGAAGATATCGCAGTTTCCGCGTGTCAAACGATCTGTGGAGAGCTGACAACCCCAGAAAACGTGTTTTTCGCATTCAATAGCACGTAAACACCGATTTCGGTGAAACTGCATACTTCTCACTGAAGAATATCCAAGAATATCGTAGAAAATGCATGTCTCAGCTGGAAACCCTACGAAAACGAAGATATCGCAGTTTCCGCATGACAAACGCACTGTGGAGTGCTGAAAACACCAGGAAACATGTTTTTCGTATTCAGTAGCATGAAAACAGCGATTTCGGTGATTCTGCATACTTGACACAGAAGAATCTCGACGATTATCACAGAAAATGCGTATCTCAGCTGGAAACCCAACGAAACCGAAGATATCGCAGTTTCCGCATGACAAACGCACTGTGGAGTGCTGAAAGCACCAGAAAACGCGTTTCACGCATTCAATAGCACGAAAACAGCGATTTCGGTGATTCTGGATACTTCTCACAGAAGAATATCCAAGAATATCGTAGAAAATGCATGTCTCAGCTGGAAACCCTACGAAAACGAAGATATCGCAGTTTCCGCATGACAGCAGCACTGTGGAGTGCTGAAAACACCAGGAAACGTGTTTTTCGTATTCAGTAGCATGAAAACAGCGATTTCGGTGATTCTGCATACTTGACACAGAAGAATCTCGACGATTATCACAAAAATTGCGTATCTCATCTGGAAACCCAACGAATCCGAAGATATCGCAATTTCCGCATGACAAACGCACTGTGGAATGCTGAAAACACCAGAAAACGGGTTTCTCGCATTCAATAGCACAAAAACAGCGATTTCGGTGATTCTGCATACTTGACACAGAAGAATCTCGACGATTATCACAGAAAATGCGTATCTCAGCTGGAAACCCAACGAAACCAAAGATATCGCAGTTTCCGCATGTCAAACGCACTGTGGAGTGCTGAAAGCACCAGAAATCGTGTTTCTCGCATTTAATAGCACGAATACAGCGATTTCCGTGATTCTGCATACTTCTCACAGAAGAATATCCAAGAATATCGTAGAAAATGCATGTCTCAGCTGGAAACCCTACGAAAACGAAGATATCGCAGTTTCCGCATGATAAACGCACTGTAGAGTGCTGAAAACACCAGGAAACGTGTTTTTCGTATTCAGCAGCATGAAAACAGCGATTTCGGTGATTCTGCATACTTGACACAGAAGAATCTCGACGATTATCACAAAAAATGCGTATCTCATCTGGAAACCCAACGAATCCGAAGATATCGCAATTTCCGCATGACAAACGCACTGTGGAGTGCTGAAAACACCAGAAAACGTGTTTCTCGCATTCAATAGCACAAAAACAGCGATTTCGGTGATTCTGCACACTTGTCACAGAAGAATCATGAAGATTATCACAGAAAATGCGTATCGCAGCTGGAAACCCAACGAAACCAAAGATATCGCAGTTTCCGCATGTCAAACGCACTGTGGAGTGCTGAAATCACCAGAAAACGTGTTTCTCGCATTCAATAGCACAAAAACAGCGATTTCTGTGATTCTGCACACTTGTCACAGAAGAATCATGAAGATTATCACAGAAAATGCGTATCTCAGCTGGAAACACAACGAAACCAAAGATATCGCAGTTTCCGCATGTCAAACGCACTGTGGAGTGCTGAAAGCATCAGAAAACGTGTTTCTCGCATTCAATAGCACGAAAACAGCGATTTCGGTGATTCTGCATACTTCTCACAGAAGAATATCCAAGAATATCGTAGAAAATGCATGTCTCAGCTGGAAAAACCTACGAAAACGAAGATATCGCAGTTTCCGCATGACAGACGCACTGTGGAGTGCTGAAAACACCAGGAAACGTGTTTTTCGTATTCAGTAGAATGAAAACAGCGATTTCGGTGATTCTGCATACTTGACACCGAAGAATCTCGACGATTATCACAAAAAATGCGTATCTCATCTGGAAACCCAACGAAACCGAAGATATCGCAGTTTCCGATTGACAAACGCACTGTAGAGTGCTGAAAACACCAGGAAACGTGTTTTTCGTATTCAGCAGCATGAAAACAGCGATTTCGGTGATTCTGCATACTTGACACAGAAGAATCTCGACGATTATCACAAAAAATGCGTATCTCATCTGGAAACCCAACGAATCCGAAGATATCGCAATTTCCGCATGACAAACGCACTGTGGAGTGCTGAAAACACCAGAAAACGGGTTTCTCGCATTCAATAGCACAAAAACAGCGATTTCGGTGATTCTGCATACTTGACACAGAAGAATCTCGACGATTATCACAGAAAACGCGTATCTCAGCTGGAAACCCAACGAAACCAAAGATATCGCAGTTTCCGCATGTCAAACGCACTGTGGAGTGCTGAAAGCACCAGAAAACGTGTTTCTCGCATTTAATAGCACGAATACAGCGATTTCCGTGATTCTGCATACTTCTCACAGAAGAATATCCAAGAATATCGTTGAAAATGCATGTCTCCGCTGGAAACCCTACGAAAACGAAGATATCGCAGTTTCCGCATGACAAACGCACTGTGGAGTGCTGAAAATACCAGGAAACGTGATTTTGGTATTCAGCAGCATGAAAACAGCGATTTCGGTGATTCTGCATACTTGACACAGAAGAATCTCGACGATTATCACAAAAATTGCGTATCTCATCTGGAAACCCAACGAATCCGAAGATATCGCAATTTCCGCATGACAAACGCACTGTGGAGTGCTGAAAACACCAGAAAACGTGTTTCTCGCATTCAATAGCACAAAAACAGCGATTTCGGTGATTCTGCACACTTGTCACAGAAGAATCATGAAGATTATCACAGAAAATGCGTATCTCAGCTGAAAACCCAACGAAACCAAAGATATCGTAGTTTCCGCATGTCAAACGCACTGTGGAGTGATGAAAGCACCAGAAAACGTGTTTCTCGCATTCAATAGCACGAAAACAGCGATTTCCGTGATTCTGCATACTTCTCACAGAAGAATATCCAAGAATATCGTAGAAAATGCATGTCTCAGCTGGAAACCCTACGAAAACGAAGATATCGCAGTTTCCGCATGACAAACGCACTGTAGAGTGCTGAAAACACCAGGAAACGTGTTTTTCGTATTCAGCAGCATGAAAACAGCGATTTCGGTGATTCTGCATACTTGACACAGAAGAATCTCGACGATTATCACAAAAAATGCGTATCTCATCTGGAAACCCAACGAATCCGAAGATATCGCAATTTCCGCATGACAAACGCACTGTGGAGTGCTGAAAACACCAGAAAACGTGTTTCTCGCATTCAATAGCACAAAAACAGCGATTTCGGTGATTCTGCACACTTGTCACAGAAGAATCATGAAGATTATCACAGAAAATGCGTATCGCAGCTGGAAACCCAACGAAACCAAAGATATCGCAGTTTCCGCATGTCAAACGCACTGTGGAGTGCTGAAATCACCAGAAAACGTGTTTCTCGCATTCAATACCACGAAAACAGCGATTTCGGTGATTCTGCATACTTCTCACTGAAGAATATCCATGAATATCGTAGAAAATGCATGTCTCAGCTGGAAACCCTACGAAAACGAAGATATCGCAATTTCCGCATGGCAAACGCACTGTGGAGTGCTGAAAACACCAGGAAAAGTGTTTCTCGCATTCAATAGCACAAAAACAGCGATTTCTGTGATTCTGCACACTTGTCACAGAAGAATCATGAAGATTATCACAGAAAATGCGTATCTCAGCTGGAAAAACAACGAAACCAAAGATATCGCAGTTTCCGCATGTCAAACGCACTGTGGAGTGCTGAAAGCATCAGAAAACGTGTTTCTCGCATTCAATAGCACGAAAACAGCGATTTCGGTGATTCTGCATACTTCTCACCGAAGAATATCCAAGAATATCGTAGAAAATGCATGTCTCAGCTGGAAAAACCTACGAAAACGAAGATATCGCAGTTTCCGCATGACAGACGCACTGTGGAGTGCTGAAAACACCAGGAAACGTGTTTTTCGTATTCAGTAGAATGAAAACAGCGATTTCGGTGATTCTGCATACTTGACACCGAAGAATCTCGACGATTATCACAAAAAATGCGTATCTCATCTGGAAACCCAACGAAACCGAAGATATCGCAATTTCCGCATGACAAACGCACTGTGGAGTGCTGAAAACACCAGGAAACGTGTTGTTCGCATTCAATAGCACAAAACAGCGTTTTCGGTGATTCTGCACACTTGTCACAGAAGAATCATGTAGATTATCACCGAAAATACGTATCTCAGCTGGAAACCCAACGAAACCGAAGATATCGCAGTTTCCGCATGTCAAAGGCACTGTGGACTGCTGAAACCACCAGAAAACGTGTTTCTCGCATTCAATAGCGCACAAACAGCGATTTCGGTGATTCTGCACACTTGTCTCAGAAGAATCATGAAGCATATCACAGAAAATGCATATCTCAGCTGGAAACCCAACGAAACCGAAGATATCGCAGTTTCCGCATGTCAAACGCACTGTGGAGTGCTGAAAACACCAGAAAACGTGTTGTTCGTATTCAATAGCACGAAAACAGCGATTTCAGTGATTCTGCACACTTGACACAGAAGAATCTCGACGATTATCACAGAAAATGCATATCTCAGCTGGGAACCCAACGAAAACGAAGATATCGCAGTTTCGGCATGTCAAACGCACTGTGGAGTGCTGAAAACACCATAAAACGTGTTTCTCGCATTCAATAGCACGAAAACAGCGATTTCGGTGATTCTGCACACTTGTCACAGAAGAATCATGAAGCATATCACAGAAAATGCATATCTCAGCTGGAAACCCAACGAAACCGAAGATATCGCAGTTTCCGCATGTCAAACGCACTGTGGAGTGCTGAAAACACCAGAAAACGTGTTGTTCGTATTCAATAGCACGAAAACAGCGATTTCGGCGATTCTGCACACTTGACACAGAAGAATCTCGACGATTATCACAGAAAATGCATATCTCAGCTGGGAACCCAACGAAAACGATGATATCGCAGTTTCGGCATGTCAAACGCACTGTGGAGTGCTGAAAACACCATAAAACGTGTTACTCGCATTCAATAGCACGAAAACAGCGATTTCGGTGATTCTGCACACTTGTCACAGAAGAAACTCGAATATTATTACAGAAATTGCATATCTCAGCTGGAAAGCCAACGAAACCGGAGATATCGCAGTTTCCACCTGTCAAACGCACTGTGGAGTGCTGAAAACACCAGAAAACGTGTTTTTCGCATTCAATAGCACGAAAACAGCGATTTCGGTGATTCTGCACACTTGTCACAGAAGAAATTCGAAGATAATCACAGAAAATGCATATCTCAGCTGGAACCACAACGAAACCGAAGATACCGCAGTTTCCGCATGTCAAACGCAGTGTGGAGAGATGAAAACACCAGCAAACTTGTTGTTCGCATTCAATAGCACGAAAACCGCGATTTCGGTGATTCTGCACACTTGTCACCGAAGAATCATGAAGATTATCACTGAAAATGCATATCTCAGCTGGAAGCACAACGAAACCGAAGATACCGCAGTTTCCGCATATCAAACGCACTGTGGAGCGCTGAAGACACCAGGAAACGTGTTTTTCGCATTGAATAGCACGAAAACAGCCATTTCGGTGATTCTGCACACTTGTCACAGATGAATCTCGAAGATTATCACTGAAAATGTACATCTCAGCTGGAAACCCAACTAAACCCTAGATATCGCAGTTTCCGCATGTCTAACGCACTGTGGAGTGCTGAAAACACCAGGAAACGTGTTTTTCGCATTGAATAGCACGAAAACAGCTATTTCGGTGATTCTGCACACTTGTCACAGAAGAAATTCGAAGATTATCACAGAAAATGCATATCTCAGCTGGAACCACAACGAAACCGAAGATACCGCAGTTTCCGCATGTCAAACGCACTGTGGAGTGCTGATAACACCAGAAAACGTGTTTGTCGCATTAAGTAGCAGTAAACCAGCGATATCGGTGATTCTGCATACTTCTCACGGAAGAATATCCGAGATTATCGTAGAAAATGCATGTCTCAGCTGGCAACCCAACTAAACCGAAGATATCGCAGTTTCCGCAATGTCAATCGCACTGTGGCGTGCTGAAAACACCAGGAAACGTGTTTTTCACATTCAATAGAACGAAAACAGCGATTTCGGTGATTCTGCACACTTGTCACAGAAGAATCTCGAAGATTATCACTGAAAATGCACATCTCAGCTGGAAACCCAGCTAAACCCTAGATATCGCAGTTTCCGCATGTCTAACGCACTGTGGAGTGCTGAAAACACCAGGAAACGTGTTTTTCGCATTGAATAGCACAAAAACAGCTATTTCGGTGATTCTGCACACTTGTCACAGAAGAAACTCGAAAATTATCACAGAAAATGCGTATCTCAGCTGGAAACCCAACGAAACCGGAGATATCGCAGTTTCCGCCTGTCAAACGCACTGTGGAGTGCTGAAAACACCAGAAAACGTGTTTTTCGCATTCAATAGCAGGAAAACAGCGATTTCGGTGATTCTGCACACTTGTCACAGAAGAAATTCGAAGATTATCACAGAAAATGCATATCTCAGCTGGAACCACAACGAAACCGAAGATACCGCATTTTCCGCATGTCAAACGCACTGTGGAGTGCTGAAAACACCAGCAAACTCGTTGTTCGCATTCAATAGCACGAAAACCGCGATTTCGGTGATTCTGCACACTTGTCACCGAAGAATCATGAAGATTATCACTGAAAATGCATATGTCAGCTGGAACCACAACGAAACCGAAGATACCGCAGTTTCCGCATATCAAACGCACTGTGGAGCGCTGAAGACACCAGGAAACGTGTTTTTCGCATTGAATAGCACGAAAACAGCTATTTCGGTGATTCTGCACACTTGTCACTGAGGAAACTCGAAAATTATCACAGAAAATGCGTATCTAGGCTGGAAACCCAACGAAACCGGAGATATCGCAGTTTCCGCCTGTCAAACGCACTGTGGAGTGCTGAAAACACCACATAACGTGTTTTTCGCATTAATTAGCACGAAAACAGCGATTTCGGTGATTCTGCACACTTGTCACAGAAGAAACTCGAAGATTATCACAGAAAATGCGTATCTCAGCTGGAAACCCAACGAAAGCGGAGATATCGCAGTTTTCGCATGTCAAACGCACTGTGGAGTTCTGAAAACACCAGGAAACGTGTTTATCGCATTCAATAGCACCAAAACAGCGATTTCGGTGATTCTGCACACTTGTCACCAAAGAATCTCGAAGATTATCACTGATAATGCATATCTCAGCTGAAATCTCAACGAAACCGTAGATATCGCTGTTTCCGCATGTCAAATGTACTGTGGAGTGCTGATAACACCAGAAAACGTGTTTTTCGCATTAAGTAGCAGTAAACCAGCGATATCGGTGATTCTGCATACTTCTCACGGAAGAAACTCGAAGGTTATCACAGAAAATGCGTATCTCAGCTGGAAACCCAACGAAACCGGAGATATCGCAGTTTCCGCCTGTCAAACGCACTGTGGAGTGCTGAAAACACCAGCAAACTCGTTGTTCGCATTCAATAGCACGAAAACAGCGATTTGGCTGATTCTGCACACTTGACACAGAAGAATCATGAAGATTATTACAGAAAATGCGTATCTCAGCTGGAAACCCAACGAAACCGAAGATATCGCAGTTTCCGCATGTCAAACGCACTGTGGAGTGCTGAAAACACCAGGAAAAGTGATTTTCGCATTCAATAGCACGAAAACAGCGATTTCGGTGATTCTGCAAACTTGTCACAGAAGAAACTCGAAGATTATCACAGAAAATGCGTATCTCAGCTGGAAACCCAACGAAAGCGGAGATATCGCAGTTTTCGCATGTCAAACGCACTGTGGAGTGCTGAAAACACCAGGAAACGTGTTTTTCGCATTCAATAGCACCAAAACAGCGATTTCGGTGATTCTGCACACTTGTCACTGAAGAATCTCGAAGATTATCTCTGAAAATGCACATCTCAGCTGGATACCCAACGAAACCGAAGATATCGCAGTTTCCGCATGCCAAATGCACTGTGGAGTGCTGAAAACACCAGAAGACGTGTTTTTCGCATACAATTGCACGAAAACAGCGATTGCGGTGATTCTGCACACTTGTCACAGAAGCATCTCGATGATCATCACTGATAATGCATATCTCAGCAGGTAATTCAACGAAACCGAAGATATCGCAGTTTCCGCATGCCAAATGCACTGTGGAGTGCTGAAAACACCAGAAGACGTGTTTTTCGCATACAATAGCAGGAAAACAGCGATTGCGGTGATTCTGCACACTTGTCACATAAGCATCTCGATGATCACCACTGATAATGCATATCTCAGCAGGAAACTCAACGAAACCGGAGATATCGCAGTTTCCGCCTGTCAAACGCACTGTGGAGTGCTGAAAACACCAGAAAACGTGTTTTTCGCATTCAATAGCAGGAAAACAGCGATTTCGGTGATTCTGCACACTTGTCACAGAAGAAATTCGAAGATTATCACAGAAAATGCATATCTCAGCTGGAACCACAACGAAACCGAAGATACCGCATTTTCCGCATGTCAAACGCACTGTGGAGTGCTGAAAACACCAGCAAACTCGTTGTTCGCATTCAATAGCACGAAAACCGCGATTTCGGTGATTCTGCACACTTGTTACAGAAGAAATTCGAAGATTATCACTGAAAATGCATATCTCAGCTGGAACCAAAACGAAACCGGAGATACCGCAGTTTCCGCATGTCAAACGCACTGTGGAGAGCTGAAAACACCAGCAAACTCGTTGTTCGCATTCAATAGCACGAAAACAGCGATTTGGCTGATTCTGCACACTTGTCACAGAAGAATCATGAAGATTATTACAGAAAATGCGTATCTCAGCTGGAAACCCAACGAAACCGAAGATATCGCAGTTTCCGCATGTCAAACGTACTGTGGAGTGCTGAAAACACCAGGAAACGTGATTTTAGCCATCAATAGCACGAAAACAGCGAGTTCGGTGATTCTGCACACTTCTCACAGAAGAATCTCGAAGATTATCACTGAAAATGCACATCTCAGCTGGAAACCCAACTAAACCGAAGATATCGCAGTTTCCGCATGTCAAACACACTGTGGAGTGCTGAAAATACCAGGAAACGTGATTTTCGCATTCAATAGCACGAAAACAGCGATTTCGGTGATTCTGCACACTTGTCACAGAAGAATCTCGAAGATTATCACTGAAAATGCACATCTCAGCTGGAAACCCAACTAAACCCTAGACATTGCAGTTTCCGCATGTCAAACGCACTGTGGAGTGCTGAAAACACCAGGAAACTAGTTTTTCGCGTTCAATAGCACGAAAACATCGATTTCGGTGATTCTCCACACTTGTCACAGAAGAATCTCGAAGATTATCACTGAAAATGCAGATCCCAGCTGGAAACACAACGAAACCGAAGATATCGCAGTTTCCGCATGTCAAACGCACTGTGGAGTGCTGAAAACACCAGGAAACGTGATTTTCGCATTCAATAGCACGAAAACAGCGATTTCGGAGATTCTGCAAACTTGTCACAGAAGAAATTCGAAGATTATCACTGAAAATGCATATCTCAGCTGGAACCACAACGAAACCGAAGATACCGCAGTTTCCGCATGTCAAACGCACTGTGGAGTGCTGAAAACACCAGGAAACGTGATTTTCGCATTCAATAGCACGAAAACAGCGATTTCGGAGATTCTGCAAACTTGTCACAGAAGAAATTCGAAGATTATCACTGAAAATGCATATCTCAGCTGGAACCACAACGAAACCGAAGATACCGCAGTTTCCGCATGTCAAACGCACTGTGGAGAGCTGAAAACACCAGCAAACTCGTTGTTCGCATTCAATAGCACGAAAACCGCGATTTCGGTGATTCTGCACACTTGTTACAGAAGAAATTCGAAGATTATCACTGAAAATGCATATCTCAGCTGGAACCACAACGAAACCGGAGATACCGCAGTTTCCGCATGTCAAACGCACTGTGGAGAGCTGAAAACACCAGCAAACTCGTTGTTCGCATTCAATAGCACGAAAACAGCGATTTGGCTGATTCTGCACACTTGTCACAGAAGAATCATGAAGATTATTACAGAAAATGCGTATCTCAGCTGGAAACCCAACGAAACCGAAGATACCGCAGTTTCCGCATGTCAAACGCACTGTGGAGTGCTGAAAACACCAGAAAACGTGTTTTTCGCATTCAATAGCACGAAAACAGCGATTTCGGTGATACTGTACACTTGTTACAGAAGAAATTCGAAGATTATCACTGAAAATGCATATCTCAGCTGGAACCAAATCGAAACCGGAGATACCGCAGTTTCCGCATGTCAAACGCACTGTGGAGAGCTGAAAACACCAGCAAACTCGTTGTTCGCATTCAATAGCACGAAAACAGCGATTTGGCTGATTCTGCACACTTGTCACAGAAGAATCATGAAGATTATTACAGAAAATGCGTATCTCAGCTGGAAACCCAACGAAACCGAAGATATCGCAGTTTCCGCATGTCAAACGTACTGTGGAGTGCTGAAAACACCAGGAAACGTGATTTTAGCCATCAATAGCACGAAAACAGCGAGTTCGGTGATTCTGCACACTTCTCACAGAAGAATCTCGAAGATTATCACTGAAAATGCACATCTCAGCTGGAAACCCAACTAAACCGAAGATATCGCAGTTTCCGCATGTCAAACACACTGTGGAGTGCTGAAAACACCAGGAAACGTGATTTTCGCATTCAATAGCACGAAAACAGCGATTTCGGTGATTCTGCACACTTGTCACAGAAGAATCTCGAAGATTATCACTGAAAATGCACATCTCAGCTGGAAACCCAACTAAACCCTAGACATTGCAGTTTCGGCATGTCAAACGCACTGTGGAGTGCTGAAAACACCAGGAAACTAGTTTTTCGCGTTCAATAGCACGAAAACATCGATTTCGGTGATTCTCCACACTTGTCACAGAAGAATCTCGAAGATTATCACTGAAAATGCAGATCCCAGCTGGAAACACAACGAAACCGAAGATATCGCAGTTTCCGCATGTCAAACGCACTGTGGAGTGCTGAAAACACCAGGAAACGTGATTTTCGCATTCAATAGCACGAAAACAGCGATTTCGGAGATTCTGCAAACTTGTCACAGAAGAAATTCGAAGATTATCACTGAAAATGCATATCTCAGCTGGAACCACAACGAAACCGAAGATACCGCAGTTTCCGCATGTCAAACGCACTGTGGAGAGCTGAAAACACCAGCAAACTCGTTGTTCGCATTCAATAGCACGAAAACCGCGATTTCGGTGATTCTGCACACTTGTTACAGAAGAAATTCGAAGATTATCACTGAAAATGCATATCTCAGCTGGAACCACAACGAAACCGGAGATACCGCAGTTTCCGCATGTCAAACGCACTGTGGAGAGCTGAAAACACCAGCAAACTCGTTGTTCGCATTCAATAGCACGAAAACAGCGATTTGGCTGATTCTGCACACTTGTCACAGAACAATCATGAAGATTATTACAGAAAATGCGTATCTCAGCTGGAAACCCAACGAAACCGAAGATATCGCAGTTTCCGCATGTCAAACGCACTGTGGAGTGCTGAAAACACCAGAAAACGTGTTTTTCGCATTCAATAGCACGAAAACAGCGATTTCGGTGATACTGTACACTTGTCACAGAAGAATCTCGACGATTATCACAGAAAATGCGTATCTCTGCTGGAAACCCAACGAAAGCGGGGATATCGCAGTTTTCGCATGTCAAACGCAGTGTAGAGTGATGATAGCACCAGAAAACGTGTTTTTCGCATTAATTAGCACGAAAACAGCGATTTCGGTAATTCTGCACACTTGTCACAGAAGAAACTCGAAGATTATAACAGAAAATGCATATCTCAGCTGTAACCACAACGAAACCGAAGATACCGCAGTTTCCGCATGTCAAACGCACTGTGGAGAGCTGAAAACACCAGCAAACTCGTTGTTCGCATTCAATAGCAGGAAAACCGCGATTTCGGTGATTCTGCACACTTGTCACCGAAGAATCATGAAGATTATCACTGAAAATGCATATCTCAGCTGGAACCACAACGAAACCGAAGATACCGCAGTTTCGGCATGTATAACGCACTGTGGAGTGCTGCAAACACCAGAAAACGTGTTTTTCGCATTCAATAGCACGAAAACAGCGATTTCGGTGATTCTGCGCACTTGTCACAGAAGAAACTCGAAGATTATCACAGAAAATGCGTATCTCAGCTGGAAAGCCAACGAAACCGGAGATATCGCAGTTTCCGCATGTCAAACACACTGTGGAGTGCTGAAAACACCAGGAAACGTGATTTTCGCATTCAATAGCACGAAAACAGCGATTTCGGTGATTCTGCACACTTGTCACAGAAGAATCTCGAAGATTATCACTGAAAATGCACATCTCAGCTGGAAACCCAACTAAACCCTAGATATTGCAGTTTCCGCATGTCAAACGCACTGTGGAGTGCTGAAAACACCAGGAAACTAGTTTTTCGCGTTCAATAGCACGAAAACATCGATTTCGGTGATTCTCCACACTTGTCACAGAAGAATCTCGAAGATTATCACTGAAAATGCACATCTCAGCTGGAAACCCAACTAAACCCTAGATATTGCAGTTTCCGCATGTCAAACGCACTGTGGAGTGCTGAAAACACCAGGAAACGTGATTTTCGCATTCAATAGCACGAAAACAGCGATTTCGGTGATTCTGCACACTTGTCACAGAAGAAATTCGAAGATTATCACTGAAAATGCATATCTCAGCTGGAACCACAACGAAACCGAAGATACTGCAGTTTCCGCATGTCAAACGAACTGTGGAGAGCTGAAAACACCAGCAAACTCGTTGTTCGCATTCAATAGCACGAAAACCGCGATTTCGGTGATTCTGCACACTTGTCACCGAAGAATCATGAAGATTATCACTGAAAATGCATATCTCAGCTGGAACCACAACGAAACCGAAGATACCGCAGTTTCCGCATATCAAACGCACTGTGGAGCGCAGAAGCCACCAGGAAACGTGTATTTACCATTGAATAGCACGAAAACAGCTATTTCGGTGATTCTGCACACTTGTCACAGAAGAAACTCGAAAATTATCACAGAAAATGCGTATCTCAGCTGGAAACCCAACGAAACCGGAGATATCGCAGTTTCCGCATGTCAAACACACTGTGGAGTGCTGAAAACACCAGGAAACGTGATTTTCGCATTCAATAGCACGAAAACAGCGATTTCGGTGATTCTGCACACTTGTCACAGAAGAATCTCGAAGATTATCACTGAAAATGCACATCTCAGCTGGAAACCCAACTAAACCCTAGACATTGCAGTTTCCGCATGTCAAACGCACTGTGGAGTGCTGAAAACACCAGGAAACTAGTTTTTCGCGTTCAATAGCACGAAAACATCGATTTCGGTGATTCTCCACACTTGTCACAGAAGAATCTCGAAGATTATCACTGAAAATGCAGATCCCAGCTGGAAACACAACGAAACCGAAGATATCGCAGTTTCCGCATGTCAAACGCACTGTGGAGTGCTGAAAACACCAGGAAACGTGATTTTCGCATTCAATAGCACGAAAACAGCGATTTCGGAGATTCTGCAAACTTGTCACAGAAGAAATTCGAAGATTATCACTGAAAATGCATATCTCAGCTGGAACCACAACGAAACCGAAGATACCGCAGTTTCCGCATGTCAAACGCACTGTGGAGTGCTGAAAACACCAGGAAACGTGATTTTCGCATTCAATAGCACGAAAACAGCGATTTCGGAGATTCTGCAAACTTGTCACAGAAGAAATTCGAAGATTATCACTGAAAATGCATATCTCAGCTGGAACCACAACGAAACCGAAGATACCGCAGTTTCCGCATGTCAAACGCACTGTGGAGAGCTGAAAACACCAGCAAACTCGTTGTTCGCATTCAATAGCACGAAAACCGCGATTTCGGTGATTCTGCACACTTGTTACAGAAGAAATTCGAAGATTATCACTGAAAATGCATATCTCAGCTGGAACCACAACGAAACCGGAGATACCGCAGTTTCCGCATGTCAAACGCACTGTGGAGAGCTGAAAACACCAGCAAACTCGTTGTTCGCATTCAATAGCACGAAAACAGCGATTTGGCTGATTCTGCACACTTGTCACAGAAGAATCATGAAGATTATTACAGAAAATGCGTATCTCAGCTGGAAACCCAACGAAACCGAAGATATCGCAGTTTCCGCATGTCAAACGCACTGTGGAGTGCTGAAAACACCAGAAAACGTGTTTTTCGCATTCAATAGCACGAAAACAGCGATTTCGGTGATACTGTACACTTGTTACAGAAGAAATTCGAAGATTATCACTGAAAATGCATATCTCAGCTGGAACCAAAACGAAACCGGAGATACCGCAGTTTCCGCATGTCAAACGCACTGTGGAGAGCTGAAAACACCAGCAAACTCGTTGTTCGCATTCAATAGCACGAAAACAGCGATTTGGCTGATTCTGCACACTTGTCACAGAAGAATCATGAAGATTATTACAGAAAATGCGTATCTCAGCTGGAAACCCAACGAAACCGAAGATATCGCAGTTTCCGCATGTCAAACGTACTGTGGAGTGCTGAAAACACCAGGAAACGTGATTTTAGCCATCAATAGCACGAAAACAGCGAGTTCGGTGATTCTGCACACTTCTCACAGAAGAATCTCGAAGATTATCACTGAAAATGCACATCTCAGCTGGAAACCCAACTAAACCGAAGATGTCGCAGTTTCGGCATGTCAAACGCACTGTGGAGTGCTGAAAACACCAGGAAACTAGTTTTTCGCGTTCAATAGCACGAAAACATCGATTTCGGTGATTCTCCACACTTGTCACAGAAGAATCTCGAAGATTATCACTGAAAATGCAGATCCCAGCTGGAAACACAACGAAACCGAAGATATCGCAGTTTCCGCATGTCAAACGCACTGTGGAGTGCTGAAAACACCAGGAAACGTGATTTTCGCATTCAATAGCACGAAAACAGCGATTTCGGAGATTCTGCAAACTTGTCACAGAAGAAATTCGAAGATTATCACTGAAAATGCATATCTCAGCTGGAACCACAACGAAACCGAAGATACCGCAGTTTCCGCATGTCAAACGCACTGTGGAGAGCTGAAAACACCAGCAAACTCGTTGTTCGCATTCAATAGCACGAAAACCGCAATTTCGGTGATTCTGCACACTTGTTACAGAAGAAATTCGAAGATTATCACTGAAAATGCATATCTCAGCTGGAACCACAACGAAACCGGAGATACCGCAGTTTCCGCATGTCAAACGCACTGTGGAGAGCTGAAAACACCAGCAAACTCGTTGTTCGCATTCAATAGCACGAAAACAGCGATTTGGCTGATTCTGCACACTTGTCACAGAAGAATCATGAAGATTATTACAGAAAATGCGTATCTCAGCTGGAAACCCAACGAAACCGAAGATATCGCAGTTTCCGCATGTCAAACGCACTGTGGAGTGCTGAAAACACCAGAAAACGTGTTTTTCGCATTCAATAGCACGAAAACAGCGATTTCGGTGATACTGTACACTTGTCACAGAAGAATCTCGACGATTATCACAGAAAATGCGTATCTCTGCTGGAAACCCAACGAAAGCGGGGATATCGCAGTTTTCGCATGTCAAACGCAGTGTAGAGTGATGATAGCACCAGAAAACGTGTTTTTCGCATTAATTAGCACGAAAACAGCGATTTCGGTAATTCTGCACACTTGTCACAGAAGAAACTCGAAGATTATAACAGAAAATGCATATCTCAGCTGTAACCACAACGAAACCGAAGATACCGCAGTTTCCGCATGTCAAACGCACTGTAGAGAGCTGAAAACACCAGCAAACTCGTTGTTCGCATTCAATAGCAGGAAAACCGCGATTTCGGTGATTCTGCACACTTGTCACCGAAGAATCATGAAGATTATCACTGAAAATGCATATCTCAGCTGGAACCACAACGAAACCGAAGATACCGCAGTTTCGGCATGTATAACGCACTGTGGAGTGCTGCAAACACCAGAAAACGTGTTTTTCGCATTCAATAGCACGAAAACAGCGATTTCGGTGATTCTGCGCACTTGTCACAGAAGAAACTCGAAGATTATCACAGAAAATGCGTATCTCAGCTGGAAAGCCAACGAAACCGGAGATATCGCAGTTTCCGCATGTCAAACACACTGTGGAGTGCTGAAAACACCAGGAAACGTGATTTTCGCATTCAATAGCACGAAAACAGCGATTTCGGTGATTCTGCACACTTGTCACAGAAGAATCTCGAAGATTATCACTGAAAATGCACATCTCAGCTGGAAACCCAACTAAACCCTAGATATTGCAGTTTCCGCATGTCAAACGCACTGTGGAGTGCTGAAAACACCAGGAAACTAGTTTTTCGCGTTCAATAGCACGAAAACATCGATTTCGGTGATTCTCCACACTTGTCACAGAAGAATCTCGAAGATTATCACTGAAAATGCACATCTCAGCTGGAAACCCAACTAAACCCTAGATATTGCAGTTTCCGCATGTCAAACGCACTGTGGAGTGCTGAAAACACCAGGAAACGTGATTTTCGCATTCAATAGCACGAAAACAGCGATTTCGGTGATTCTGCACACTTGTCACAGAAGAAATTCGAAGATTATCACTGAAAATGCATATCTCAGCTGGAACCACAACGAAACCGAAGATACTGCAGTTTCCGCATGTCAAACGAACTGTGGAGAGCTGAAAACACCAGCAAACTCGTTGTTCGCATTCAATAGCACGAAAACCGCGATTTCGGTGATTCTGCACACTTGTCACCGAAGAATCATGAAGATTATCACTGAAAATGCATATCTCAGCTGGAACCACAACGAAACCGAAGATACCGCAGTTTCCGCATATCAAACGCACTGTGGAGCGCAGAAGCCACCAGGAAACGTGTATTTACCATTGAATAGCACGAAAACAGCTATTTCGGTGATTCTGCACACTTGTCACAGAAGAAACTCGAAAATTATCACAGAAAATGCGTATCTCAGCTGGAAACCCAACGAAACCGGAGATATCGCAGTTTCCGCATGTCTGACGCACTGTGGAGTGCTGAAAACACCAGAAAACGTGTTTTTCGCATTCAATAGCACGAAAACAGCGATTTCGGTGATTCTGCACACTTGTCACACAAGAAACTCGAAGATTATCACAGAAAATGCATATCTCAGCTGGAACCACAACGAAACCGAAGATACCGCAGTTTCCGCATGTCAAACGCACTGTGGAGAGCTGAAAACACCAGCAAACTCGTTGTTCGCATTCAATAGCACGAAAACCGCGATTTCGGTGATTCTGCACACTTGTCACCGAAGAATCATGAAGATTATCACTGAAAATGCATATCTCAGCTGGAACCACAACGAAACCGAAGATACCTTAGTTTCCGCATATCAAGCGCACTGTGGAGCGCAGTAGCCACCAGGAAACGTGTATTTCGCATTGAATAGCACGAAAACAGCTATTTCGGTGATTCTGCACACTTGTCACAGAAGAAACTCCAAAATTATCACAGAAAATGCGTATCTCAGCTGGAAACCCAACGAAACCGGAGATATCGCAGTTTCCGCATGTCAAACGCACTGTGGAGTGCTGAAAACACCAGAAAACGTGTTTCTCGCATTCAATAGCACGAAAACAGCGATTTCGGTGATTCTGCACACTTGTCACAGAAGAATCATGAAGATTATCACTGAAAATGCATATCTCAGCTGGAAACACAACGAAACCGAAGATATCGCAGTTTCCGCATGTCTAACGCACTGTGGAGTGCTGAAAACACCAGAAAACGTGTTTTTCGCATTCAATAGCACGAAAACAGCGATTTCGGTGATTCTGCACACTTGTCACTCAAGAAACTCGAAGATTATCACTGAAAATGCATATCTCAGCTGGAAACACAACGAAACCGAAGATATCGCAGTTTCCGCATGTCTAACGCACTGTGGAGTGCTGCAAACACCAGAAAACGTGTTTTTCGCATTCAATAGCACGAAAACAGCGATTTCGGTGATTCTGCGCACTTGTCACAGAAGAAACTCGAAGATTATCACAGAAAATGCATATCTCAGCTGGAAACACAACGAAACCGAAGATATCGCAGTTTCCGCATGTCTAACGCACTGTGGAGTGCTGAAAACACCAGGAAACGTGATTTTCGCATTCAATAGCACGAAAACAGCGATTTCGGTGATTCTGCACACTTGTCACAGAAGAAATTCGAAGATTATCACTGAAAATGCATATCTCAGCTGGAACCACAACGAAACCGAAGATACTGCAGTTTCCGCATGTCAAACGAACTGTGGAGAGCTGAAAACACCAGCAAACTCGTTGTTCGCATTCAATAGCACGAAAACCGCGATTTCGGTGATTCTGCACACTTGTCACCGAAGAATCATGAAGATTATCACTGAAAATGCATATCTCAGCTGGAACCACAACGAAACCGAAGATACCGCAGTTTCCGCATATCAAACGCACTGTGGAGCGCAGAAGCCACCAGGAAACGTGTATTTACCATTGAATAGCACGAAAACAGCTATTTCGGTGATTCTGCACACTTGTCACAGAAGAAACTCGAAAATTATCACAGAAAATGCGTATCTCAGCTGGAAACCCAACGAAACCGGAGATATCGCAGTTTCCGCATGTCTGACGCACTGTGGAGTGCTGAAAACACCAGAAAACGTGTTTTTCGCATTCAATAGCACGAAAACAGCGATTTCGGTGATTCTGCACACTTGTCACACAAGAAACTCGAAGATTATCACAGAAAATGCATATCTCAGCTGGAACCACAACGAAACCGAAGATACCGCAGTTTCCGCATGTCAAACGCACTGTGGAGAGCTGAAAACACCAGCAAACTCGTTGTTCGCATTCAATAGCACGAAAACCGCGATTTCGGTGATTCTGCACACTTGTCACCGAAGAATCATGAAGATTATCACTGAAAATGCATATCTCAGCTGGAACCACAACGAAACCGAAGATACCTTAGTTTCCGCATATCAAGCGCACTGTGGAGCGCAGTAGCCACCAGGAAACGTGTATTTCGCATTGAATAGCACGAAAACAGCTATTTCGGTGATTCTGCACACTTGTCACAGAAGAAACTCCAAAATTATCACAGAAAATGCGTATCTCAGCTGGAAACCCAACGAAACCGGAGATATCGCAGTTTCCGCATGTCAAACGCACTGTGGAGTGCTGAAAACACCAGAAAACGTGTTTCTCGCATTCAATAGCACGAAAACAGCGATTTCGGTGATTCTGCACACTTGTCACAGAAGAATCATGAAGATTATCACTGAAAATGCATATCTCAGCTGGAAACACAACGAAACCGAAGATATCGCAGTTTCCGCATGTCTAACGCACTGTGGAGTGCTGAAAACACCAGAAAACGTGTTTTTCGCATTCAATAGCACGAAAACAGCGATTTCGGTGATTCTGCACACTTGTCACTGAAGAAACTCGAAGATTATCACTGAAAATGCATATCTCAGCTGGAAACACAACGAAACCGAAGATATCGCAGTTTCCGCATGTCTAACGCACTGTGGAGTGCTGCAAACACCAGAAAACGTGTTTTTCGCATTCAATAGCACGAAAACAGCGATTTCGGTGATTCTGCGCACTTGTCACAGAAGAAACTCGAAGATTATCACAGAAAATGCATATCTCAGCTGGAAACACAACGAAACCGAAGATATCGCAGTTTCCGCATGTCTAACGCACTGTGGAGTGCTGAAAACACCAGAAAACGTGTTTTTCGCATTAATTAGCACGAAAACAGCGATTTCGGTGATTCTGCACACTTGTCACAGAAGAAACTCGAAGATTATCACAGAAAATGCGTATCTCAGCTGGAAACCCAACGAAAGCGGAGATATCGCAGTTTTCGCATGTCAAACGCATTGTAGAGTGATGATAGCACCAGAAAACGTGTTTTTCGCATTAATTAGCACGAAAACAGCGATTTCGGTAATTCTGCATTATTGTCACAGAAGAAACTCGAATATTATCACAGAAATTGCATATCTCAGCTGGAAAGCCAACGAAACCGGAGATATCGCAGTTTCCGCCTGTCAAACGCACTGTGGAGTGCTGAAAACACCAGAAAACGTGTTTTTCGCATTCAATAGCACGAAAACAGCGATTTCGGTGATTCTGCACACTCGTCACAGAGGAATCATGAAGATTATCACTGAAAATGCATATCTCAGCTGGAAACACAACGAAACCGAAGATATCGCAGTTTCCGCATGTCTGACGCACTGTGGAGTGCTGAAAACACCAGAAAACGTGTTTTTCGCATTCAATAGCACGAAAACAGCGATTTCGGTGATTCTGCACACTTGTCACACAAGAAACTCGAAGATTATCACAGAAAATGCATATCTCAGCTGGAACCACAACGAAACCGAAGATACCGCAGTTTCCGCATGTCAAACGCACTGTGGAGAGCTGAAAACACCAGCAAACTCGTTGTTCGCATTCAATAGCACGAAAACCGCGATTTCGGTGATTCTGCACACTTGTCACCGAAGAATCATGAAGATTATCACTGAAAATGCATATCTCAGCTGGAACCACAACGAAACCGAAGATACCTTAGTTTCCGCATATCAAGCGCACTGTGGAGCGCAGAAGCCACCAGGAAACGTGTATTTCGCATTGAAAAGCACGAAAACAGCTATTTCGGTGATTCTGCACACTTGTCACAGAAGAAACTCGAAAATTATCACAGAAAATGCGTATCTCAGCTGGAAACCCAACGAAACCGGAGATATCGCAGTTTCCGCATGTCAAACGCACTGTGGAGTGCTGAAAACACCAGGAAACGTGTTTCTCGCATTCAATAGCACGAAAACAGCGATTTCGGTGATTCTGCACACTTGTCCCAGAAGAAACTCGAAGATTATCACAGAAAATGCATATCTCAGCTGGAACCACAACGAAACCGAAGATACCGCAGTTTCCGCATGTCACACGCACTGTGGAGTGCTGAAAATACCAGATAACGTGTTTTTCGCATTAATTAGCACGAAAACAGCGATTTCGGTGATTTTGCACACTTGTCACAGAAGAAATTCGAAGATTATCACAGAAAATGCATATCTCAGCTGGAACCACAACGAACCCGAAGATAGCGCAGTTTCCGCATGTCACACGCACTGTGGAGTGCTGAAATCACCAGATAACGTGTTTTTCGCATTAATTAGCACGAAAACAGCGATTTCGGTGATTCTGCACACTTGTCACAGAAGAAACTCGAAGATTATCACTGAAAATGCATATCTCAGCTGGAAACACAACGAAACCGAAGATATCGCAGTTTCCGCATGTCTAACGCACTGTGGAGTGCTGAAAACACCAGAAAACGTGTTTTTCGCATTCAATAGCACGAAACCAGCGATTTCGGTGATTCTGCACACTTGTCACAGAAGAAACTCGAAAATTATCACAGAAAATGCGTATCTCAGCTGGAAACCCAACGAAACCGGAGATATCGCAGTTTCCGCCTGTCAAACGCACTGTGGAGTGCTGAAAACACCAGAAAACGTGTTTCTCGCATTCAATAGCACGAAAACAGCGATTTCGGTGATTCTGCACACTTGTCCCAGAAGAAACTCGAAGATTATCACAGAAAATGCATATCTCAGCTGGAACCACAACGAAACCGAAGATACCGCAGTTTCCGCATGTCACACGCACTGTGGAGTGCTGAAAATACCAGATAACGTGTTTTTCGCATTAATTAGCACGAAAACAGCGATTTCGGTGATTTTGCACACTTGTCACAGAAGAAATTCGAAGATTATCACAGAAAATGCATATCTCAGCTGGAACCACAACGAACCCGAAGATAGCGCAGTTTCCGCATGTCACACGCACTGTGGAGTGCTGAAATCACCAGATAACGTGTTTTTCGCATTAATTAGCACGAAAACAGCGATTTCGGTGATTCTGCACACTTGTCACAGAAGAAACTCGAAGATTATCACTGAAAATGCATATCTCAGCTGGAAACACAACGAAACCGAAGATATCGCAGTTTCCGCATGTCTAACGCACTGTGGAGTGCTGAAAACACCAGAAAACGTGTTTTTCGCATTCAATAGCACGAAACCAGCGATTTCGGTGATTCTGCACACTTGTCACAGAAGAAACTCGAAAATTATCACAGAAAATGCGTATCTCAGCTGGAAACCCAACGAAACCGGAGATATCGCAGTTTCCGCCTGTCAAACGCACTGTGGAGTGCTGAAAACACCAGAAAACGTGTTTTTCGCATTCAATAGCAGGAAAACAGCGATTTCGGTGATTTTGCACACTTGTCACAGAAGAAATTCGAAGATTATCACAGAAAATGCATATCTCAGCTGGAACCACAACGAAACCGAAGATACCGCAGTTTCCGCATATCAAACGCACTGTGGAGCGCTGAAGACACCAGGAAACGTGTTTTTCGGATTGAATAGCACGAAAACAGCTATTTCGGTGATTCTGCACACTTGTCACAGAAGAAACTCGAAAATTATCACAGAAAATGCGTATCGCAGCTGGAAACCCAACGAAACCGGAGATATCGCAGTTTCCGCCTGTCAAACGCACTGTGGAGTGCTGAAAACACCAGATAACGTGTTTTTCACATTCAATAGAACGAAAACAGCGATTTCGGTGATTCTGCACACTTGTCACTGAAGAATCTCGAAGATTATCTCTGAAAATGCACATCTCAGCTGGATACCCAACGAAACCGAAGATATCGCAGTTTCCGCATGTCAAACACACTGTGGAGTGCTGAAAACACCAGGAAACGTGATTTTCGCATTCAATAGCACGAAAACAGCGATTTCGGTGATTCTGCACACTTGTCACAGAAGAATCTCGAAGATTATCACTGAAAATGCACATCTCAGCTGGAAACCCAACTAAACCCTAGATATTGCAGTTTCAGCATGTCAAACGCACTGTGGAGTGCTGAAAACACCAGGAAACTAGTTTTTCGCGTTCAATAGCACGAAAACATCGATTTCGGTGATTCTCCACACTTGTCACAGAAGAATCTCGAAGATTATCACTGAAAATGCAGATCCCAGCTGGAAACACAACGAAACCGAAGATATCGCAGTTTCCGCATGTCAAACGCACTGTGGAGTGCTGAAAACACCAGGAAACGTGATTTTCGCATTCAATAGCACGAAAACAGCGATTTCGGAGATTCTGCAAACTTGTCACAGAAGAAATTCGAAGATTATCACTGAAAATGCATATCTCAGCTGGAACCACAACGAAACCGAAGATACCGCAGTTTCCGCATGTCAAACGCACTGTGGAGAGCTGAAAACACCAGCAAACTCGTTGTTCGCATTCAATAGCACGAAAACCGCGATTTCGGTGATTCTGCACACTTGTTACAGAAGAAATTCGAAGATTATCACTGAAAATGCATATCTCAGCTGGAACCACAACGAAACCGGAGATACCGCAGTTTCCGCATGTCAAACGCACTGTGGAGAGCTGAAAACACCAGCAAACTCGTTGTTCGCATTCAATAGCACGAAAACAGCGATTTCGGTAATTCTGCACACTTGTCACAGAAGAAACTCGAAGATTATAACAGAAAATGCATATCTCAGCTGTAACCACAACGAAACCGAAGATACCGCAGTTTCCGCATGTCAAACGCACTGTGGAGAGCTGAAAACACCAGCAAACTCGTTGTTCGCATTCAATAGCAGGAAAACCGCGATTTCGGTGATTCTGCACACTTGTCACCGAAGAATCATGAAGATTATCACTGAAAATGCATATCTCAGCTGGAACCACAACGAAACCGAAGATACCGCAGTTTCGGCATGTATAACGCACTGTGGAGTGCTGAAAACACCAGGAAACGTGATTTTCGCATTCAATAGCACGAAAACAGCGATTTCGGAGATTCTGCAAACTTGTCACAGAAGAAATTCGAAGATTATCACTGAAAATGCATATCTCAGCTGGAACCACAACGAAACCGAAGATACCGCAGTTTCCGCATGTCAAACGCACTGTGGAGAGCTGAAAACACCAGCAAACTCGTTGTTCGCATTCAATAGCACGAAAACCGCGATTTCGGTGATTCTGCACACTTGTTACAGAAGAAATTCGAAGATTATCACTGAAAATGCATATCTCAGCTGGAACCACAACGAAACCGGAGATACCGCAGTTTCCGCATGTCAAACGCACTGTGGAGAGCTGAAAACACCAGCAAACTCGTTGTTCGCATTCAATAGCACGAAAACAGCGATTTGGCTGATTCTGCACACTTGTCACAGAAGAATCATGAAGATTATTACAGAAAATGCGTATCTCAGCTGGAAACCCAACGAAACCGAAGATATCGCAGTTTCCGCATGTCAAACGCACTGTGGAGAGCTGAAAACACCAGCAAACTCGTTGTTCGCATTCAATAGCAGGAAAACCGCGATTTCGGTGATTCTGCACACTTGTCACCGAAGAATCATGAAGATTATCACTGAAAATGCATATCTCAGCTGGAACCACAACGAAACCGAAGATACCGCAGTTTCGGCATGTATAACGCACTGTGGAGTGCTGCAAACACCAGAAAACGTGTTTTTCGCATTCAATAGCACGAAAATAGCGATTTCGGTGATTCTGCGCACTTGTCACAGAAGAAACTCGAAGATTATCACAGAAAATGCGTATCTCAGCTGGAAAGCCAACGAAACCGGAGATATCGCAGTTTCCGCATGTCAAACACACTGTGGAGTGCTGAAAACACCAGGAAACGTGATTTTCGCATTCAATAGCACGAAAACAGCGATTTCGGTGATTCTGCACACTTGTCACAGAAGAATCTCGAAGATTATCACTGAAAATGCACATCTCAGCTGGAAACCCAACTAAACCCTAGATATTGCAGTTTCCGCATGTCAAACGCACTGTGGAGTGCTGAAAACACCAGGAAACTAGTTTTTCGCGTTCAATAGCACGAAAACATCGATTTCGGTGATTCTCCACACTTGTCACAGAAGAAATTCGAAGATTATCACTGAAAATGCATATCTCAGCTGGAACCACAACGAAACCGAAGATACTGCAGTTTCCGCATGTCAAACGAACTGTGGAGAGCTGAAAACACCAGCAAACTCGTTGTTCGCATTCAATAGCACGAAAACCGCGATTTCGGTGATTCTGCACACTTGTCACCGAAGAATCATGAAGATTATCACTGAAAATGCATATCTCAGCTGGAACCACAACGAAACCGAAGATACCGCAGTTTCCGCATATCAAACGCACTGTGGAGCGCAGAAGCCACCAGGAAACGTGTATTTACCATTGAATAGCACGAAAACAGCTATTTCGGTGATTCTGCACACTTGTCACAGAAGAAACTCGAAAATTATCACAGAAAATGCGTATCTCAGCTGGAAACCCAACGAAACCGGAGATATCGCAGTTTCCGCATGTCTGACGCACTGTGGAGTGCTGAAAACACCAGAAAACGTGTTTTTCGCATTCAATAGCACGAAAACAGCGATTTCGGTGATTCTGCACACTTGTCACACAAGAAACTCGAAGATTATCACAGAAAATGCATATCTCAGCTGGAACCACAACGAAACCGAAGATACCGCAGTTTCCGCATGTCAAACGCACTGTGGAGAGCTGAAAACACCAGCAAACTCGTTGTTCGCATTCAATAGCACGAAAACCGCGATTTCGGTGATTCTGCACACTTGTCACCGAAGAATCATGAAGATTATCACTGAAAATGCATATCTCAGCTGGAACCACAACGAAACCGAAGATACCTTAGTTTCCGCATATCAAGCGCACTGTGGAGCGCAGTAGCCACCAGGAAACGTGTATTTCGCATTGAATAGCACGAAAACAGCTATTTCGGTGATTCTGCACACTTGTCACAGAAGAAACTCCAAAATTATCACAGAAAATGCGTATCTCAGCTGGAAACCCAACGAAACCGGAGATATCGCAGTTTCCGCATGTCAAACGCACTGTGGAGTGCTGAAAACACCAGAAAACGTGTTTCTCGCATTCAATAGCACGAAAACAGCGATTTCGGTGATTCTGCACACTTGTCACAGAAGAATCATGAAGATTATCACTGAAAATGCATATCTCAGCTGGAAACACAACGAAACCGAAGATATCGCAGTTTCCGCATGTCTAACGCACTGTGGAGTGCTGAAAACACCAGAAAACGTGTTTTTCGCATTCAATAGCACGAAAACAGCGATTTCGGTGATTCTGTACACTTGTCACTGAAGAAACTCGAAGATTATCACTGAAAATGCATATCTCAGCTGGAAACACAACGAAACCGAAGATATCGCAGTTTCCGCATGTCTAACGCACTGTGGAGTGCTGCAAACACCAGAAAACGTGTTTTTCGCATTCAATAGCACGAAAACAGCGATTTCGGTGATTCTGCGCACTTGTCACAGAAGAAACTCGAAGATTATCACAGAAAATGCATATCTCAGCTGGAAACACAACGAAACCGAAGATATCGCAGTTTCCGCATGTCTAACGCACTGTGGAGTGCTGAAAACACCAGGAAACGTGATTTTCGCATTCAATAGCACGAAAACAGCGATTTCGGTGATTCTGCACACTTGTCACAGAAGAAATTCGAAGATTATCACTGAAAATGCATATCTCAGCTGGAACCACAACGAAACCGAAGATACTGCAGTTTCCGCATGTCAAACGAACTGTGGAGAGCTGAAAACACCAGCAAACTCGTTGTTCGCATTCAATAGCACGAAAACCGCGATTTCGGTGATTCTGCACACTTGTCACCGAAGAATCATGAAGATTATCACTGAAAATGCATATCTCAGCTGGAACCACAACGAAACCGAAGATACCGCAGTTTCCGCATATCAAACGCACTGTGGAGCGCAGAAGCCACCAGGAAACGTGTATTTACCATTGAATAGCACGAAAACAGCTATTTCGGTGATTCTGCACACTTGTCACAGAAGAAACTCGAAAATTATCACAGAAAATGCGTATCTCAGCTGGAAACCCAACGAAACCGGAGATATCGCAGTTTCCGCATGTCTGACGCACTGTGGAGTGCTGAAAACACCAGAAAACGTGTTTTTCGCATTCAATAGCACGAAAACAGCGATTTCGGTGATTCTGCACACTTGTCACACAAGAAACTCGAAGATTATCACAGAAAATGCATATCTCAGCTGGAACCACAACGAAACCGAAGATACCGCAGTTTCCGCATGTCAAACGCACTGTGGAGAGCTGAAAACACCAGCAAACTCGTTGTTCGCATTCAATAGCACGAAAACCGCGATTTCGGTGATTCTGCACACTTGTCACCGAAGAATCATGAAGATTATCACTGAAAATGCATATCTCAGCTGGAACCACAACGAAACCGAAGATACCTTAGTTTCCGCATATCAAGCGCACTGTGGAGCGCAGTAGCCACCAGGAAACGTGTATTTCGCATTGAATAGCACGAAAACAGCTATTTCGGTGATTCTGCACACTTGTCACAGAAGAAACTCCAAAATTATCACAGAAAATGCGTATCTCAGCTGGAAACCCAACGAAACCGGAGATATCGCAGTTTCCGCATGTCAAACGCACTGTGGAGTGCTGAAAACACCAGAAAACGTGTTTCTCGCATTCAATAGCACGAAAACAGCGATTTCGGTGATTCTGCACACTTGTCACAGAAGAATCATGAAGATTATCACTGAAAATGCATATCTCAGCTGGAAACACAACGAAACCGAAGATATCGCAGTTTCCGCATGTCTAACGCACTGTGGAGTGCTGAAAACACCAGAAAACGTGTTTTTCGCATTCAATAGCACGAAAACAGCGATTTCGGTGATTCTGCACACTTGTCACTGAAGAAACTCGAAGATTATCACTGAAAATGCATATCTCAGCTGGAAACACAACGAAACCGAAGATATCGCAGTTTCCGCATGTCTAACGCACTGTGGAGTGCTGCAAACACCAGAAAACGTGTTTTTCGCATTCAATAGCACGAAAACAGCGATTTCGGTGATTCTGCGCACTTGTCACAGAAGAAACTCGAAGATTATCACAGAAAATGCATATCTCAGCTGGAAACACAACGAAACCGAAGATATCGCAGTTTCCGCATGTCTAACGCACTGTGGAGTGCTGAAAACACCAGAAAACGTGTTTTTCGCATTAATTAGCACGAAAACAGCGATTTCGGTGATTCTGCACACTTGTCACAGAAGAAACTCGAAGATTATCACAGAAAATGCGTATCTCAGCTGGAAACCCAACGAAAGCGGAGATATCGCAGTTTTCGCATGTCAAACGCATTGTAGAGTGATGATAGCACCAGAAAACGTGTTTTTCGCATTAATTAGCACGAAAACAGCGATTTCGGTAATTCTGCACAATTGTCACAGAAGAAACTCGAATATTATCACAGAAATTGCATATCTCAGCTGGAAAGCCAACGAAACCGGAGATATCGCAGTTTCCGCCTGTCAAACGCACTGTGGAGTGCTGAAAACACCAGAAAACGTGTTTTTCGCATTCAATAGCACGAAAACAGCGATTTCGGTGATTCTGCACACTCGTCACAGAGGAATCATGAAGATTATCACTGAAAATGCATATCTCAGCTGGAAACACAACGAAACCGAAGATATCGCAGTTTCCGCATGTCTGACGCACTGTGGAGTGCTGAAAACACCAGAAAACGTGTTTTTCGCATTCAATAGCACGAAAACAGCGATTTCGGTGATTCTGCACACTTGTCACACAAGAAACTCGAAGATTATCACAGAAAATGCATATCTCAGCTGGAACCACAACGAAACCGAAGATACCGCAGTTTCCGCATGTCAAACGCACTGTGGAGAGCTGAAAACACCAGCAAACTCGTTGTTCGCATTCAATAGCACGAAAACCGCGATTTCGGTGATTCTGCACACTTGTCACCGAAGAATCATGAAGATTATCACTGAAAATGCATATCTCAGCTGGAACCACAACGAAACCGAAGATACCTTAGTTTCCGCATATCAAGCGCACTGTGGAGCGCAGAAGCCACCAGGAAACGTGTATTTCGCATTGAAAAGCACGAAAACAGCTATTTCGGTGATTCTGCACACTTGTCACAGAAGAAACTCGAAAATTATCACAGAAAATGCGTATCTCAGCTGGAAACCCAACGAAACCGGAGATATCGCAGTTTCCGCATGTCAAACGCACTGTGGAGTGCTGAAAACACCAGGAAACCTGATTTTCGCATTCAATAGCACGAAAACAGCGATTTCGGTGATTCTGCACACTTGTCACAGAAGAATCATGAAGATTATCACTGAAAATGCATATCTCAGCTGGAAACACAACGAAACCGAAGATATCGCAGTTTCCGCATGTCTAACGCACTGTGGAGTGCTGAAAACACCAGAAAACGTGTTTCTCGCATTCAATAGCACGAAAACAGCGATTTCGGTGATTCTGCACACTTGTCCCAGAAGAAACTCGAAGATTATCACAGAAAATGCATATCTCAGCTGGAACCACAACGAAACCGAAGATACCGCAGTTTCCGCATGTCACACGCACTGTGGAGTGCTGAAAATACCAGATAACGTGTTTTTCGCATTAATTAGCACGAAAACAGCGATTTCGGTGATTTTGCACACTTGTCACAGAAGAAATTCGAAGATTATCACAGAAAATGCATATCTCAGCTGGAACCACAACGAACCCGAAGATAGCGCAGTTTCCGCATGTCACACGCACTGTGGAGTGCTGAAATCACCAGATAACGTGTTTTTCGCATTAATTAGCACGAAAACAGCGATTTCGGTGATTCTGCACACTTGTCACAGAAGAAACTCGAAGATTATCACTGAAAATGCATATCTCAGCTGGAAACACAACGAAACCGAAGATATCGCAGTTTCCGCATGTCTAACGCACTGTGGAGTGCTGAAAACACCAGAAAACGTGTTTTTCGCATTCAATAGCACGAAACCAGCGATTTCGGTGATTCTGCACACTTGTCACAGAAGAAACTCGAAAATTATCACAGAAAATGCGTATCTCAGCTGGAAACCCAACGAAACCGGAGATATCGCAGTTTCCGCCTGTCAAACGCACTGTGGAGTGCTGAAAACACCAGAAAACGTGTTTTTCGCATTCAATAGCAGGAAAACAGCGATTTCGGTGATTTTGCACACTTGTCACAGAAGAAATTCGAAGATTATCACAGAAAATGCATATCTCAGCTGGAACCACAACGAAACCGAAGATACCGCAGTTTCCGCATATCAAACGCACTGTGGAGCGCTGAAGACACCAGGAAACGTGTTTTTCGGATTGAATAGCACGAAAACAGCTATTTCGGTGATTCTGCACACTTGTCACAGAAGAAACTCGAAAATTATCACAGAAAATGCGTATCGCAGCTGGAAACCCAACGAAACCGGAGATATCGCAGTTTCCGCCTGTCAAACGCACTGTGGAGTGCTGAAAACACCAGATAACGTGTTTTTCACATTCAATAGAACGAAAACAGCGATTTCGGTGATTCTGCACACTTGTCACTGAAGAATCTCGAATATTATCTCTGAAAATGCACATCTCAGCTGGATACCCAACGAAACCGAAGATATCGCAGTTTCCGCATGTCAAACACACTGTGGAGTGCTGAAAACACCAGGAAACGTGATTTTCGCATTCAATAGCACGAAAACAGCGATTTCGGTGATTCTGCACACTTGTCACAGAAGAATCTCGAAGATTATCACTGAAAATGCACATCTCAGCTGGAAACCCAACTAAACCCTAGATATTGCAGTTTCAGCATGTCAAACGCACTGTGGAGTGCTGAAAACACCAGGAAACTAGTTTTTCGCGTTCAATAGCACGAAAACATCGATTTCGGTGATTCTCCACACTTGTCACAGAAGAATCTCGAAGATTATCACTGAAAATGCAGATCCCAGCTGGAAACACAACGAAACCGAAGATATCGCAGTTTCCGCATGTCAAACGCACTGTGGAGTGCTGAAAACACCAGGAAACGTGATTTTCGCATTCAATAGCACGAAAACAGCGATTTCGGAGATTCTGCAAACTTGTCACAGAAGAAATTCGAAGATTATCACTGAAAATGCATATCTCAGCTGGAACCACAACGAAACCGAAGATACCGCAGTTTCCGCATGTCAAACGCACTGTGGAGAGCTGAAAACACCAGCAAACTCGTTGTTCGCATTCAATAGCACGAAAACCGCGATTTCGGTGATTCTGCACACTTGTTACAGAAGAAATTCGAAGATTATCACTGAAAATGCATATCTCAGCTGGAACCACAACGAAACCGGAGATACCGCAGTTTCCGCATGTCAAACGCACTGTGGAGAGCTGAAAACACCAGCAAACTCGTTGTTCGCATTCAATAGCACGAAAACAGCGATTTGGCTGATTCTGCACACTTGTCACAGAAGAATCATGAAGATTATTACAGAAAATGCGTATCTCAGCTGGAAACCCAACGAAACCGAAGATATCGCAGTTTCCGCATGTCAAACGCACTGTGGAGTGCTGAAAACACCAGAAAACGTGTTTTTCGCATTCAATAGCACGAAAACAGCGATTTCGGTGATACTGTACACTTGTCACAGAAGAATCTCGACGATTATCACAGAAAATGCGTATCTCTGCTGGAAACCCAACGAAAGCGGGGATATCGCAGTTTTCGCATGTCAAACGCAGTGTAGAGTGATGATAGCACCAGAAAACGTGTTTTTCGCATTAATTAGCACGAAAACAGCGATTTCGGTAATTCTGCACACTTGTCACAGAAGAAACTCGAAGATTATAACAGAAAATGCATATCTCAGCTGTAACCACAACGAAACCGAAGATACCGCAGTTTCCGCATGTCAAACGCACTGTGGAGAGCTGAAAACACCAGCAAACTCGTTGTTCGCATTCAATAGCAGGAAAACCGCGATTTCGGTGATTCTGCACACTTGTCACCGAAGAATCATGAAGATTATCACTGAAAATGCATATCTCAGCTGGAACCACAACGAAACCGAAGATACCGCAGTTTCGGCATGTATAACGCACTGTGGAGTGCTGCAAACACCAGAAAACGTGTTTTTCGCATTCAATAGCACGAAAACAGCGATTTCGGTGATTCTGCGCACTTGTCACAGAAGAAACTCGAAGATTATCACAGAAAATGCGTATCTCAGCTGGAAAGCCAACGAAACCGGAGATATCGCAGTTTCCGCATGTCAAACACACTGTGGAGTGCTGAAAACACCAGGAAACGTGATTTTCGCATTCAATAGCACGAAAACAGCGATTTGGCTGATTCTGCACACTTGTCACAGAAGAATCTCGAAGATTATCACTGAAAATGCACATCTCAGCTGGAAACCCAACTAAACCCTAGATATTGCAGTTTCCGCATGTCAAACGCACTGTGGAGTGCTGAAAACACCAGGAAACTAGTTTTTCGCGTTCAATAGCACGAAAACATCGATTTCGGTGATTCTCCACACTTGTCACAGAAGAATCTCGAAGATTATCACTGAAAATGCACATCTCAGCTGGAAACCCAACTAAACCCTAGATATTGCAGTTTCCGCATGTCAAACGCACTGTGGAGTGCTGAAAACACCAGGAAACGTGATTTTCGCATTCAATAGCACGAAAACAGCGATTTCGGTGATTCTGCACACTTGTCACAGAAGAAATTCGAAGATTATCACTGAAAATGCATATCTCAGCTGGAACCACAACGAAACCGAAGATACTGCAGTTTCCGCATGTCAAACGAACTGTGGAGAGCTGAAAACACCAGCAAACTCGTTGTTCGCATTCAATAGCACGAAAACCGCGATTTCGGTGATTCTGCACACTTGTCACCGAAGAATCATGAAGATTATCACTGAAAATGCATATCTCAGCTGGAACCACAACGAAACCGAAGATACCGCAGTTTCCGCATATCAAACGCACTGTGGAGCGCAGAAGCCACCAGGAAACGTGTATTTACCATTGAATAGCACGAAAACAGCTATTTCGGTGATTCTGCACACTTGTCACAGAAGAAACTCGAAAATTATCACAGAAAATGCGTATCTCAGCTGGAAACCCAACGAAACCGGAGATATCGCAGTTTCCGCATGTCTGACGCACTGTGGAGTGCTGAAAACACCAGAAAACGTGTTTTTCGCATTCAATAGCACGAAAACAGCGATTTCGGTGATTCTGCACACTTGTCACACAAGAAACTCGAAGATTATCACAGAAAATGCATATCTCAGCTGGAACCACAACGAAACCGAAGATACCGCAGTTTCCGCATGTCAAACGCACTGTGGAGAGCTGAAAACACCAGCAAACTCGTTGTTCGCATTCAATAGCACGAAAACCGCGATTTCGGTGATTCTGCACACTTGTCACCGAAGAATCATGAAGATTATCACTGAAAATGCATATCTCAGCTGGAACCACAACGAAACCGAAGATACCTTAGTTTCCGCATATCAAGCGCACTGTGGAGCGCAGTAGCCACCAGGAAACGTGTATTTCGCATTGAATAGCACGAAAACAGCTATTTCGGTGATTCTGCACACTTGTCACAGAAGAAACTCCAAAATTATCACAGAAAATGCGTATCTCAGCTGGAAACCCAACGAAAGCGGAGATATCGCAGTTTTCGCATGTCAAACGCATTGTAGAGTGATGATAGCACCAGAAAACGTGTTTTTCGCATTAATTAGCACGAAAACAGCGATTTCGGTAATTCTGCACAATTGTCACAGAAGAAACTCGAATATTATCACAGAAATTGCATATCTCAGCTGGAAAGCCAACGAAACCGGAGATATCGCAGTTTCCGCCTGTCAAACGCACTGTGGAGTGCTGAAAACACCAGAAAACGTGTTTTTCGCATTCAATAGCACGAAAACAGCGATTTCGGTGATTCTGCACACTCGTCACAGAGGAATCATGAAGATTATCACTGAAAATGCATATCTCAGCTGGAAACACAACGAAACCGAAGATATCGCAGTTTCCGCATGTCTGACGCACTGTGGAGTGCTGAAAACACCAGAAAACGTGTTTTTCGCATTCAATAGCACGAAAACAGCGATTTCGGTGATTCTGCACACTTGTCACACAAGAAACTCGAAGATTATCACAGAAAATGCATATCTCAGCTGGAACCACAACGAAACCGAAGATACCGCAGTTTCCGCATGTCAAACGCACTGTGGAGAGCTGAAAACACCAGCAAACTCGTTGTTCGCATTCAATAGCACGAAAACCGCGATTTCGGTGATTCTGCACACTTGTCACCGAAGAATCATGAAGATTATCACTGAAAATGCATATCTCAGCTGGAACCACAACGAAACCGAAGATACCTTAGTTTCCGCATATCAAGCGCACTGTGGAGCGCAGAAGCCACCAGGAAACGTGTATTTCGCATTGAAAAGCACGAAAACAGCTATTTCGGTGATTCTGCACACTTGTCACAGAAGAAACTCGAAAATTATCACAGAAAATGCGTATCTCAGCTGGAAACCCAACGAAACCGGAGATATCGCAGTTTCCGCATGTCAAACGCACTGTGGAGTGCTGAAAACACCAGGAAACCTGATTTTCGCATTCAATAGCACGAAAACAGCGATTTCGGTGATTCTGCACACTTGTCACAGAAGAATCATGAAGATTATCACTGAAAATGCATATCTCAGCTGGAAACACAACGAAACCGAAGATATCGCAGTTTCCGCATGTCTAACGCACTGTGGAGTGCTGAAAACACCAGAAAACGTGTTTCTCGTATTCAATAGCACGAAAACAGCGATTTCGGTGATTCTGCACACTTGTCCCAGAAGAAACTCGAAGATTATCACAGAAAATGCATATCTCAGCTGGAACCACAACGAAACCGAAGATACCGCAGTTTCCGCATGTCACACGCACTGTGGAGTGCTGAAAATACCAGATAACGTGTTTTTCGCATTAATTAGCACGAAAACAGCGATTTCGGTGATTTTGCACACTTGTCACAGAAGAAATTCGAAGATTATCACAGAAAATGCATATCTCAGCTGGAACCACAACGAACCCGAAGATAGCGCAGTTTCCGCATGTCACACGCACTGTGGAGTGCTGAAATCACCAGATAACGTGTTTTTCGCATTAATTAGCACGAAAACAGCGATTTCGGTGATTCTGCACACTTGTCACAGAAGAAACTCGAAGATTATCACTGAAAATGCATATCTCAGCTGGAAACACAACGAAACCGAAGATATCGCAGTTTCCGCATGTCTAACGCACTGTGGAGTGCTGAAAACACCAGAAAACGTGTTTTTCGCATTCAATAGCACGAAACCAGCGATTTCGGTGATTCTGCACACTTGTCACAGAAGAAACTCGAAAATTATCACAGAAAATGCGTATCTCAGCTGGAAACCCAACGAAACCGGAGATATCGCAGTTTCCGCCTGTCAAACGCACTGTGGAGTGCTGAAAACACCAGAAAACGTGTTTTTCGCATTCAATAGCAGGAAAACAGCGATTTCGGTGATTTTGCACACTTGTCACAGAAGAAATTCGAAGATTATCACAGAAAATGCATATCTCAGCTGGAACCACAACGAAACCGAAGATACCGCAGTTTCCGCATATCAAACGCACTGTGGAGCGCTGAAGACACCAGGAAACGTGTTTTTCGGATTGAATAGCACGAAAACAGCTATTTCGGTGATTCTGCACACTTGTCACAGAAGAAACTCGAAAATTATCACAGAAAATGCGTATCGCAGCTGGAAACCCAACGAAACCGGAGATATCGCAGTTTCCGCCTGTCAAACGCACTGTGGAGTGCTGAAAACACCAGATAACGTGTTTTTCACATTCAATAGAACGAAAACAGCGATTTCGGTGATTCTGCACACTTGTCACTGAAGAATCTCGAATATTATCTCTGAAAATGCACATCTCAGCTGGATACCCAACGAAACCGAAGATATCGCAGTTTCCGCATGTCAAACACACTGTGGAGTGCTGAAAACACCAGGAAACGTGATTTTCGCATTCAATAGCACGAAAACAGCGATTTCGGTGATTCTGCACACTTGTCACAGAAGAATCTCGAAGATTATCACTGAAAATGCACATCTCAGCTGGAAACCCAACTAAACCCTAGATATTGCAGTTTCAGCATGTCAAACGCACTGTGGAGTGCTGAAAACACCAGGAAACTAGTTTTTCGCGTTCAATAGCACGAAAACATCGATTTCGGTGATTCTCCACACTTGTCACAGAAGAATCTCGAAGATTATCACTGAAAATGCAGATCCCAGCTGGAAACACAACGAAACCGAAGATATCGCAGTTTCCGCATGTCAAACGCACTGTGGAGTGCTGAAAACACCAGGAAACGTGATTTTCGCATTCAATAGCACGAAAACAGCGATTTCGGAGATTCTGCAAACTTGTCACAGAAGAAATTCGAAGATTATCACTGAAAATGCATATCTCAGCTGGAACCACAACGAAACCGAAGATACCGCAGTTTCCGCATGTCAAACGCACTGTGGAGAGCTGAAAACACCAGCAAACTCGTTGTTCGCATTCAATAGCACGAAAACCGCGATTTCGGTGATTCTGCACACTTGTTACAGAAGAAATTCGAAGATTATCACTGAAAATGCATATCTCAGCTGGAACCACAACGAAACCGGAGATACCGCAGTTTCCGCATGTCAAACGCACTGTGGAGAGCTGAAAACACCAGCAAACTCGTTGTTCGCATTCAATAGCACGAAAACAGCGATTTGGCTGATTCTGCACACTTGTCACAGAAGAATCATGAAGATTATTACAGAAAATGCGTATCTCAGCTGGAAACCCAACGAAACCGAAGATATCGCAGTTTCCGCATGTCAAACGCACTGTGGAGTGCTGAAAACACCAGAAAACGTGTTTTTCGCATTCAATAGCACGAAAACAGCGATTTCGGTGATACTGTACACTTGTCACAGAAGAATCTCGACGATTATCACAGAAAATGCGTATCTCTGCTGGAAACCCAACGAAAGCGGGGATATCGCAGTTTTCGCATGTCAAACGCAGTGTAGAGTGATGATAGCACCAGAAAACGTGTTTTTCGCATTAATTAGCACGAAAACAGCGATTTCGGTAATTCTGCACACTTGTCACAGAAGAAACTCGAAGATTATAACAGAAAATGCATATCTCAGCTGTAACCACAACGAAACCGAAGATACCGCAGTTTCCGCATGTCAAACGCACTGTGGAGAGCTGAAAACACCAGCAAACTCGTTGTTCGCATTCAATAGCAGGAAAACCGCGATTTCGGTGATTCTGCACACTTGTCACCGAAGAATCATGAAGATTATCACTGAAAATGCATATCTCAGCTGGAACCACAACGAAACCGAAGATACCGCAGTTTCGGCATGTATAACGCACTGTGGAGTGCTGCAAACACCAGAAAACGTGTTTTTCGCATTCAATAGCACGAAAACAGCGATTTCGGTGATTCTGCGCACTTGTCACAGAAGAAACTCGAAGATTATCACAGAAAATGCGTATCTCAGCTGGAAAGCCAACGAAACCGGAGATATCGCAGTTTCCGCATGTCAAACACACTGTGGAGTGCTGAAAACACCAGGAAACGTGATTTTCGCATTCAATAGCACGAAAACAGCGATTTGGCTGATTCTGCACACTTGTCACAGAAGAATCTCGAAGATTATCACTGAAAATGCACATCTCAGCTGGAAACCCAACTAAACCCTAGATATTGCAGTTTCCGCATGTCAAACGCACTGTGGAGTGCTGAAAACACCAGGAAACTAGTTTTTCGCGTTCAATAGCACGAAAACATCGATTTCGGTGATTCTCCACACTTGTCACAGAAGAATCTCGAAGATTATCACTGAAAATGCACATCTCAGCTGGAAACCCAACTAAACCCTAGATATTGCAGTTTCCGCATGTCAAACGCACTGTGGAGTGCTGAAAACACCAGGAAACGTGATTTTCGCATTCAATAGCACGAAAACAGCGATTTCGGTGATTCTGCACACTTGTCACAGAAGAAATTCGAAGATTATCACTGAAAATGCATATCTCAGCTGGAACCACAACGAAACCGAAGATACTGCAGTTTCCGCATGTCAAACGAACTGTGGAGAGCTGAAAACACCAGCAAACTCGTTGTTCGCATTCAATAGCACGAAAACCGCGATTTCGGTGATTCTGCACACTTGTCACCGAAGAATCATGAAGATTATCACTGAAAATGCATATCTCAGCTGGAACCACAACGAAACCGAAGATACCGCAGTTTCCGCATATCAAACGCACTGTGGAGCGCAGAAGCCACCAGGAAACGTGTATTTACCATTGAATAGCACGAAAACAGCTATTTCGGTGATTCTGCACACTTGTCACAGAAGAAACTCGAAAATTATCACAGAAAATGCGTATCTCAGCTGGAAACCCAACGAAACCGGAGATATCGCAGTTTCCGCATGTCTGACGCACTGTGGAGTGCTGAAAACACCAGAAAACGTGTTTTTCGCATTCAATAGCACGAAAACAGCGATTTCGGTGATTCTGCACACTTGTCACACAAGAAACTCGAAGATTATCACAGAAAATGCATATCTCAGCTGGAACCACAACGAAACCGAAGATACCGCAGTTTCCGCATGTCAAACGCACTGTGGAGAGCTGAAAACACCAGCAAACTCGTTGTTCGCATTCAATAGCACGAAAACCGCGATTTCGGTGATTCTGCACACTTGTCACCGAAGAATCATGAAGATTATCACTGAAAATGCATATCTCAGCTGGAACCACAACGAAACCGAAGATACCTTAGTTTCCGCATATCAAGCGCACTGTGGAGCGCAGTAGCCACCAGGAAACGTGTATTTCGCATTGAATAGCACGAAAACAGCTATTTCGGTGATTCTGCACACTTGTCACAGAAGAAACTCCAAAATTATCACAGAAAATGCGTATCTCAGCTGGAAACCCAACGAAACCGGAGATATCGCAGTTTCCGCATGTCAAACGCACTGTGGAGTGCTGAAAACACCAGAAACCGTGTTTCTCGCATTCAATAGCACGAAAACAGCGATTTCGGTGATTCTGCACACTTGTCACAGAAGAATCATGAAGATTATCACTGAAAATGCATATCTCAGCTGGAAACACAACGAAACCGAAGATATCGCAGTTTCCGCATGTCTAACGCACTGTGGAGTGCTGAAAACACCAGAAAACGTGTTTTTCGCATTCAATAGCACGAAAACAGCGATTTCGGTGATTCTGCACACTTGTCACTGAAGAAACTCGAAGATTATCACTGAAAATGCATATCTCAGCTGGAAACACAACGAAACCGAAGATATCGCAGTTTCCGCATGTCTAACGCACTGTGGAGTGCTGCAAACACCAGAAAACGTGTTTTTCGCATTCAATAGCACGAAAACAGCGATTTCGGTGATTCTGCGCACTTGTCACAGAAGAAACTCGAAGATTATCACAGAAAATGCATATCTCAGCTGGAAACACAACGAAACCGAAGATATCGCAGTTTCCGCATGTCTAACGCACTGTGGAGTGCTGAAAACACCAGAAAACGTGTTTTTCGCATTAATTAGCACGAAAACAGCGATTTCGGTGATTCTGCACACTTGTCACAGAAGAAACTCGAAGATTATCACAGAAAATGCGTATCTCAGCTGGAAACCCAACGAAAGCGGAGATACCGCAGTTTTCGCATGTCAAACGCATTGTAGAGTGATGATAGCACCAGAAAACGTGTTTTTCGCATTAATTAGCACGAAAACAGCGATTTCGGTAATTCTGCACAATTGTCACAGAAGAAACTCGAATATTATCACAGAAATTGCATATCTCAGCTGGAAAGCCAACGAAACCGGAGATATCGCAGTTTCCGCCTGTCAAACGCACTGTGGAGTGCTGAAAACACCAGAAAACGTGTTTTTCGCATTCAATAGCACGAAAACAGCGATTTCGGTGATTCTGCACACTCGTCACAGAGGAATCATGAAGATTATCACTGAAAATGCATATCTCAGCTGGAAACACAACGAAACCGAAGATATCGCAGTTTCCGCATGTCTGACGCACTGTGGAGTGCTGAAAACACCAGAAAACGTGTTTTTCGCATTCAATAGCACGAAAACAGCGATTTCGGTGATTCTGCACACTTGTCACACAAGAAACTCGAAGATTATCACAGAAAATGCATATCTCAGCTGGAACCACAACGAAACCGAAGATACCGCAGTTTCCGCATGTCAAACGCACTGTGGAGAGCTGAAAACACCAGCAAACTCGTTGTTCGCATTCAATAGCACGAAAACCGCGATTTCGGTGATTCTGCACACTTGTCACCGAAGAATCATGAAGATTATCACTGAAAATGCATATCTCAGCTGGAACCACAACGAAACCGAAGATACCTTAGTTTCCGCATATCAAGCGCACTGTGGAGCGCAGAAGCCACCAGGAAACGTGTATTTCGCATTGAAAAGCACGAAAACAGCTATTTCGGTGATTCTGCACACTTGTCACAGAAGAAACTCGAAAATTATCACAGAAAATGCGTATCTCAGCTGGAAACCCAACGAAACCGGAGATATCGCAGTTTCCGCATGTCAAACGCACTGTGGAGTGCTGAAAACACCAGGAAACCTGATTTTCGCATTCAATAGCACGAAAACAGCGATTTCGGTGATTCTGCACACTTGTCACAGAAGAATCATGAAGATTATCACTGAAAATGCATATCTCAGCTGGAAACACAACGAAACCGAAGATATCGCAGTTTCCGCATGTCTAACGCACTGTGGAGTGCTGAAAACACCAGAAAACGTGTTTCTCGCATTCAATAGCACGAAAACAGCGATTTCGGTGATTCTGCACACTTGTCCCAGAAGAAACTCGAAGATTATCACAGAAAATGCATATCTCAGCTGGAACCACAACGAAACCGAAGATACCGCAGTTTCCGCATGTCACACGCACTGTGGAGTGCTGAAAATACCAGATAACGTGTTTTTCGCATTAATTAGCACGAAAACAGCGATTTCGGTGATTCTGCACACTTGTCACAGAAGAAACTCGAAGATTATCACAGAAAATGCATATCTCAGCTGGAACCACAACGAACCCGAAGATAGCGCAGTTTCCGCATGTCACACGCACTGTGGAGTGCTGAAATCACCAGATAACGTGTTTTTCGCATTAATTAGCACGAAAACAGCGATTTCGGTGATTCTGCACACTTGTCACAGAAGAAACTCGAAGATTATCACTGAAAATGCAAATCTCAGCTGGAAACACAACGAAACCGAAGATATCGCAGTTTCCGCATGTCTAACGCACTGTGGAGTGCTGAAAACACCAGAAAACGTGTTTTTCGCATTCAATAGCACGAAACCAGCGATTTCGGTGATTCTGCACACTTGTCACAGAAGAAACTCGAAAATTATCACAGAAAATGCGTATCTCAGCTGGAAACCCAACGAAACCGGAGATATCGCAGTTTCCGCCTGTCAAACGCACTGTGGAGTGCTGAAAACACCAGAAAACGTGTTTTTCGCATTCAATAGCAGGAAAACAGCGATTTCGGTGATTTTGCACACTTGTCACAGAAGAAATTCGAAGATTATCACAGAAAATGCATATCTCAGCTGGAACCACAACGAAACCGAAGATACCGCAGTTTCCGCATATCAAACGCACTGTGGAGCGCTGAAGACACCAGGAAACGTGTTTTTCGGATTGAATAGCACGAAAACAGCTATTTCGGTGATTCTGCACACTTGTCACAGAAGAAACTCGAAAATTATCACAGAAAATGCGTATCGCAGCTGGAAACCCAACGAAACCGGAGATATCGCAGTTTCCGCCTGTCAAACGCACTGTGGAGTGCTGAAAACACCAGATAACGTGTTTTTCACATTCAATAGAACGAAAACAGCGATTTCGGTGATTCTGCACACTTGTCACTGAAGAATCTCGAAGATTATCTCTGAAAATGCACATCTCAGCTGGATACCCAACGAAACCGAAGATATCGCAGTTTCCGCATGTCAAACACACTGTGGAGTGCTGAAAACACCAGGAAACGTGATTTTCGCATTCAATAGCACGAAAACAGCGATTTCGGTGATTCTGCACACTTGTCACAGAAGAATCTCGAAGATTATCACTGAAAATGCACATCTCAGCTGGAAACCCAACTAAACCCTAGATATTGCAGTTTCAGCATGTCAAACGCACTGTGGAGTGCTGAAAACACCAGGAAACTAGTTTTTCGCGTTCAATAGCACGAAAACATCGATTTCGGTGATTCTCCACACTTGTCACAGAAGAATCTCGAAGATTATCACTGAAAATGCAGATCCCAGCTGGAAACACAACGAAACCGAAGATATCGCAGTTTCCGCATGTCAAACGCACTGTGGAGTGCTGAAAACACCAGGAAACGTGATTTTCGCATTCAATAGCACGAAAACAGCGATTTCGGTGATTCTGCAAACTTGTCACAGAAGAAATTCGAAGATTATCACTGAAAATGCATATCTCAGCTGGAACCACAACGAAACCGAAGATACCGCAGTTTCCGCATGTCAAACGCACTGTGGAGAGCTGAAAACACCAGCAAACTCGTAGTTCGCATTCAATAGCACGAAAACCGCGATTTCGGTGATTCTGCACACTTGTTACAGAAGAAATTCGAAGATTATCACTGAAAATGCATATCTCAGCTGGAACCACAACGAAACCGGAGATACCGCAGTTTCCGCATGTCAAACGCACTGTGGAGAGCTGAACACACCAGCAAACTCGTTGTTCGCATTCAATAGCACGAAAACAGCGATTTGGCTGATTCTGCACACTTGTCACAGAAGAATCATGAAGATTATTACAGAAAATGCGTATCTCAGCTGGAAACCCAACGAAACCGAAGATATCGCAGTTTCCGCATGTCAAACGCACTGTGGAGTGCTGAAAACACCAGAAAACGTGTTTTTCGCATTCAATAGCACGAAAACAGCGATTTCGGTGATTCTGTACACTTGTCACAGAAGAATCTCGACGATTATCACAGAAAATGCGTATCTCTGCTGGAAACCCAACGAAAGCGGGGATATCGCAGTTTTCGCATGTCAAACGCAGTGTAGAGTGATGATAGCACCAGAAAACGTGTTTTTCGCATTAATTAGCACGAAAACAGCGATTTCGGTAATTCTGCACACTTGTCACAGAAGAAACTCGAAGATTATCACAGAAAATGCATATCTCAGCTGGAACCACAACGAAACCGAAGATACCGCAGTTTCCGCATGTCAAACGCACTGTGGAGAGCTGAAAACACCAGCAAACTCGTTGTTCGCATTCAATAGCAGGAAAACCGCGATTTCGGTGATTCTGCACACTTGTCACCGAAGAATCATGAAGATTATCACTGAAAATGCATATCTCAGCTGGAACCACAACGAAACCGAAGATACCGCAGTTTCGGCATGTATAACGCACTGTGGAGTGCTGCAAACACCAGAAAACGTGTTTTTCGCATTCAATAGCACGAAAACAGCGATTTCGGTGATTCTGCGCACTTGTCACAGAAGAAACTCGAAGATTATCACAGAAAATGCGTATCTCAGCTGGAAAGCCAACGAAACCGGAGATATCGCAGTTTCCGCCTGTCAAACGCACTGTGGAGTGGTTGAAAACACCAGATAACGTGTTTTTCGCATTAATTAGCACGAAAACAGCGATTTCGGTGATTCTGCACACTTGTCACAGAAGAACCTCGAAGATTATCACAGAAAATGCGTATCTCAGCTGGAAACCCAACGAAAACGGAGATATCGCAGTTTTCGCATGTCAAACGCATTGTAGAGTGATGATAGCACCAGAAAACGTGTTTTTCGCATTAATTAGCACGAAAACAGCGATTTCGGTGATTCTGCGCACTTGTCACAGAAGAAACTCGAAGATTATCACAGAAAATGCGTATCTCAGCTGGAAACACAACGAAACCGAAGATATCGCAGTTTCCGCATGTCAAACGCACTGTGGAGTGCTGAAAACACCAGGAAACGTGATTTTCGCATTCAATAGCACGAAAACAGCGATTTCGGTGATTCTGCTCACTTGTCACAGAAGAAATTCGAAGATTATCACTGAAAATGCATATCTCAGCTGGAACAACAACGAAACCGGAGATACTGCAGTTTCCGCATGTCAAACGAACTGTGGAGAGCTGAAAACGCCAGCAAACTCGTTGTTCGCATTCAATAGCTCGAAAACCGCGATTTCGGTGATTCTGCACACTTGTCACCGAAGAATCATGAAGATTATCACTGAAAATGCATATCTCAGCTGGAACCACAACGAAACCGAAGATACCGCAGTTTCCGCATATCAAACGCACTGTGGAGCGCAGAAGCCACCAGGAAACGTGTATTTACCATTGAATAGCACGAAAACAGCTATTTCGGTGATTCTGCACACTTGTCACAGAAGAAACTCGAAAATTATCACAGAAAATGCGTATCTCAGCTGGAAACCCAACGAAACCGGAGATATCGCAGTTTCCGCATGTCTGACGCACTGTGGAGTGCTGAAAACACCAGAAAACGTGTTTTTCGCATTCAATAGCACGAAAACAGTGATTTCGGTGATTCTGCACACTTGTCACACAAGAAACTCGAAGATTATCACAGAAAATGCATATCTCAGCTGGAACAACAACGAAACCGGAGATACTGCAGTTTCCGCATGTCAAACGAACTGTGGAGAGCTGAAAACGCCAGCAAACTCGTTGTTCGCATTCAATAGCTCGAAAACCGCGATTTCGGTGATTCTGCACACTTGTCACCGAAGAATCATGAAGATTATCACTGAAAATGCATATCTCAGCTGGAACCACAACGAAACCGAAGATACCGCAGTTTCCGCATATCAAACGCACTGTGGAGCGCAGAAGCCACCAGGAAACGTGATTTTCGCATTCAATAGCACGAAAACAGCGATTTCGGTGATTCTGCACACTTGTCACAGAAGAATCTCGACGATTATCACAGAAAATGCGTATCTCAGCTGGAAACCTAACGAAACCGGAGATATCGCAGTTTCCGCCTGTCAATCGCACTGTGGAGTGCTGAAATTACCAGATAACGTGTTTTTCGCATTAATTAGCACGAAAACAGCGATTTCGGTGATTCTGCACACTTGTCACAGAAGAAACTCGAAGATTATCACAGAAAATGCGTATCTCAGCTGGAAACCCAACGAAAGCGGAGATATCGCAGTTTTCGCATGTCAAACGCATTGTAGAGTGATGATAGCACCAGAAAACGTGTTTTTCGCATTAATTAGCACGAAAACAGCGATTTCGGTAATTCTGCACAATTGTCACAGAAGAAACTCGAATATTATCACAGAAATTGCATATCTCAGCTGGAAAGCCAACGAAACCGGAGATATCGCAGTTTCCGCCTGTCAAACGCACTGTGGAGTGCTGAAAACACCAGAAAACGTGTTTTTCGCATTCAATAGCACGAAAACAGCGATTTCGGTGATTCTGCACACTCGTCACAGAGGAATCATGAAGATTATCACTGAAAATGCATATCTCAGCTGGAAACACAACGAAACCGAAGATATCGCAGTTTCCGCATGTCTGACGCACTGTGGAGTGCTGAAAACACCAGAAAACGTGTTTTTCGCATTCAATAGCACGAAAACAGTGATTTCGGTGATTCTGCACACTTGTCACACAAGAAACTCGAAGATTATCACAGAAAATGCATATCTCAGCTGGAACCACAACGAAACCGAAGATACCGCAGTTTCCGCATGTCAAACGCACTGTGGAGAGCTGAAAACACCAGCAAACTCGTTGTTCGCATTCAATAGCACGAAAACCGCGATTTCGGTGATTCTGCACACTTGTCACCGAAGAATCATGAAGATTATCACTGAAAATGCATATCTCAGCTGGAACCACAACGAAACCGAAGATACCTTAGTTTCCGCATATCAAGCGCACTGTGGAGCGCAGAAGCCACCAGGAAACGTGTATTTCGCATTGAAAAGCACGAAAACAGCTATTTCGGTGATTCTGCACACTTGTCACAGAAGAAACTCGAAAATTATCACAGAAAATGCGTATCTCAGCTGGAAACCCAACGAAACCGGAGATATCGCAGTTTCCGCATGTCAAACGCACTGTGGAGTGCTGAAAACACCAGGAAACCTGATTTTCGCATTCAATAGCACGAAAACAGCGATTTCGGTGATTCTGCACACTTGTCACAGAAGAATCATGAAGATTATCACTGAAAATGCATATCTCAGCTGGAAACACAACGAAACCGAAGATATCGCAGTTTCCGCATGTCTAACGCACTGTGGAGTGCTGAAAACACCAGAAAACGTGTTTCTCGCATTCAATAGCACGAAAACAGCGATTTCGGTGATTCTGCACACTTGTCACAGAAGAAACTCGAAGATTATCACAGAAAATGCATATCTCAGCTGGAACCACAACGAAACCGAAGATACCGCAGTTTCCGCATGTCACACGCACTGTGGAGTGCTGAAAATACCAGATAACGTGTTTTTCGCATTAATTAGCACGAAAACAGCGATTTCGGTGATTCTGCACACTTGTCACAGAAGAAACTCGAAGATTATCACTGAAAATGCATATCTCAGCTGGAAAGCCAACGAAACCGGAGATATCGCAGTTTCCGCCTGTCAAACGCACTGTGGAGTGCTGAAAACACCAGGAAACGTGATTTTCGCATTCAATAGCACGAAAACAGCGATTTCGGTGATTCTGCACACTTGTCACAGAAGAATCATGAAGATTATCACTGAAAATGCATATCTCAGCTGGAAACACAACGAAACCGAAGATATCGCAGTTTCCGCATGTCTAACGCACTGTGGAGTGCTGAAAACACCAGAAAACGTGTTTTTCGCATTCAATAGCACGAAAACAGCGATTTCGGTGATTCTGCACACTTGTCACAGAAGAAACTCGAAGATTATCACAGAAAATGCATATCTCAGCTGGAACCACAACGAACCCGAAGATAGCGCAGTTTCCGCATGTCACACGCACTGTGGAGTGCTGAAATCACCAGATAACGTGTTTTTCGCATTAATTAGCACGAAAACAGCGATTTCGGTGATTCTGCACACTTGTCACAGAAGAAACTCGAAGATTATCACTGAAAATGCATATCTCAGCTGGAAACACAACGAAACCGAAGATATCGCAGTTTCCGCATGTCTAACGCACTGTGGAGTGCTGAAAACACCAGAAAACGTGTTTTTCGCATTCAATAGCACGAAACCAGCGATTTCGGTGATTCTGCACACTTGTCACAGAAGAAACTCGAAAATTATCACAGAAAATGCGTATCTCAGCTGGAAACCCAACGAAACCGGAGATATCGCAGTTTCCGCCTGTCAAACGCACTGTGGAGTGCTGAAAACACCAGAAAACGTGTTTTTCGCATTCAATAGCAGGAAAACAGCGATTTCGGTGATTCTGCACACTTGTCACAGAAGAAATTCGAAGATTATCACAGAAAATGCATATCTCAGCTGGAACCACAACGAAACCGAAGATACCGCAGTTTCCGCATATCAAACGCACTGTGGAGCGCTGAAGACACCAGGAAACGTGTTCTTCGGATTGAATAGCACGAAAACAGCTATTTCGGTGATTCTGCACACTTGTCACAGAAGAAACTCGAAAATTATCACAGAAAATGCGTATCGCAGCTGGAAACCCAACGAAACCGGAGATATCGCAGTTTCCGCCTGTCAAACGCACTGTGGAGTGCTGAAAACACCAGATAACGTGTTTTTCACATTCAATAGAACGAAAACAGCGATTTCGGTGATTCTGCACACTTGTCACTGAAGAATCTCGAACATTATCTCTGAAAATGCACATCTCAGCTGGATACCCAACGAAACCGAAGATATCGCCAGTTTCCGCATGTCAAACACACTGTGGAGTGCTGAAAACACCAGGAAACGTGATTTTCGCATTCAATAGCACGAAAACAGCGATTTCGGTGATTCTGCACACTTGTCACAGAAGAATCTCGAAGATTATCACTGAAAATGCACATCTCAGCTGGAAACCCAACTAAACCCTAGATATTGCAGTTTCAGCATGTCAAACGCACTGTGGAGTGCTGAAAACACCAGGAAACTAGTTTTTCGCGTTCAATAGCACGAAAACATCGATTTCGGTGATTCTCCACACTTGTCACAGAAGAATCTCGAAGATTATCACTGAAAATGCAGATCCCAGCTGGAAACACAACGAAACCGAAGATATCGCAGTTTCCGCATGTCAAACGCACTGTGGAGTGCTGAAAACACCAGGAAACGTGATTTTCGCATTCAATAGCACGAAAACAGCGATTTCGGTGATTCTGCAAACTTGTCACAGAAGAAATTCGAAGATTATCACTGAAAATGCATATCTCAGCTGGAACCACAACGAAACCGAAGATACCGCAGTTTCCGCATGTCAAACGCACTGTGGAGAGCTGAAAACACCAGCAAACTCGTTGTTCGCATTCAATAGCACGAAAACCGCGATTTCGGTAATTCTGCACACTTGTCACAGAAGAAACTCGAAGATTATCACAGAAAATGCATATCTCAGCTGGAACCACAATGAAACCGAAGATACCGCAGTTTCCGCATGTCAAACGCACTGTGGAGAGCTGAAAACACCAGCAAACTCGTTGTTCGCATTCAATAGCAGGAAAACCGCGATTTCGGTGATTCTGCACACTTGTCACCGAAGAATCATGAAGATTATCACTGAAAATGCATATCTCAGCTGGAACCACAACGAAACCGAAGATACCGCAGTTTCGGCATGTATAACGCACTGTGGAGTGCTGCAAACACCAGAAAACGTGTTTTTCGCATTCAATAGCACGAAAACAGCGATTTCGGTGATTCTGCGCACTTGTCACAGAAGAAACTCAAAGATTATCACAGAAAATGCGTATCTCAGCTGGAAAGCCAACGAAACCGGAGATATCGCAGTTTCCGCCTGTCAAACGCACTGTGGAGTGGTTGAAAACACCAGATAACGTGTTTTTCGCATTAATTAGCACGAAAACAGCGATTTCGGTGATTCTGCACACTTGTCACAGAAGAACCTCGAAGATTATCACAGAAAATGCGTATCTCAGCTGGAAACCCAACGAAAACGGAGATATCGCAGTTTTCGCATGTCAAACGCATTGTAGAGTGATGATAGCACCAGAAAACGTGTTTTTCGCATTAATTAGCACGAAAACAGCGATTTCGGTGATTCTGCGCACTTGTCACAGAAGAAACTCGAAGATTATCACAGAAAATGCGTATCTCAGCTGGAAACACAACGAAACCGAAGATATCGCAGTTTCCGCATGTCAAACGCACTGTGGAGTGCTGAAAACACCAGGAAACGTGATTTTCGCATTCAATAGCACGAAAACAGCGATTTCGGTGATTCTGCACACTTGTCACAGAAGAAATTCGAAGATTATCACTGAAAATGCATATCTCAGCTGGAACAACAACGAAACCGAAGATACTGCAGTTTCCGCATGTCAAACGAACTGTGGAGAGCTGAAAACGCCTGCAAACTTGTTGTTCGCATTCAATAGCTCGAAAACCGCGATTTCGGTGATTCTGCACACTTGTCACCGAAGAATCATGAAGATTATCACTGAAAATGCATATCTCAGCTGGAACCACAACGAAACCGAAGATACCGCAGTTTCCGCATATCAAACGCACTGTGGAGCGCAGAAGCCACCAGGAAACGTGTATTTACCATTGAATAGCACGAAAACAGCTATTTCGGTGATTCTGCACACTTGTCACAGAAGAAACTCGAAAATTATCACAGAAAATGCGTATCTCAGCTGGAAACCCAACGAAACCGGAGATATCGCAGTTTCCGCATGTCAAACGCACTGTGGAGTGCTGAAAACACCAGGAAACGTGATTTTCGCATTCAATAGCACGAAAACAGCGATTTCGGTGATTCTGCACACTTGTCACAGAAGAATCTCGACGATTATCACAGAAAATGCGTATCTCAGCTGGAAACCTAACGAAACCGGAGATATCGCAGTTTCCGCCTGTCAAACGCACTGTGGAGTGCTGAAATTACCAGATAACGTGTATTTACCATTGAATAGCACGAAAACAGCTATTTCGGTGATTCTGCACACTTGTCACAGAAGAAACTCGAAAATTATCACAGAAAATGCGTATCTCAGCTGGAAACCCAACGAAACCGGAGATATCGCAGTTTCCGCATGTCAAACGCACTGTGGAGTGCTGAAAACACCAGGAAACCTGATTTTCGCATTCAATAGCACGAAAACAGCGATTTCGGTGATTCTGCACACTTGTCACAGAAGAATCATGAAGATAATCACTGAAAATGCATATCTCAGCTGGAAACACAACGAAACCGAAGATATCGCAGTTTCCGCATGTCTAACGCACTGTGGAGTGCTGAAAACACCAGAAAACGTGTTTCTCGCATTCAATAGCACGAAAACAGCGATTTCGGTGATTCTGCACACTTGTCACAGAAGAAACTCGAAGATTATCACAGAAAATGCATATCTCAGCTGGAACCACAACGAAACCGAAGATACCGCAGTTTCCGCATGTCACACGCACTGTGGAGTGCTGAAAATACCAGATAACGTGTTTTTCGCATTAATTAGCACGAAAACAGCGATTTCGGTGATTCTGCACACTTGTCACAGAAGAAACTCGAAGATTATCACTGAAAATGCATATCTCAGCTGGAAAGCCAACGAAACCGGAGATATCGCAGTTTCCGCCTGTCAAACGCACTGTGGAGTGCTGAAAACACCAGGAAACGTGATTTTCGCATTCAATAGCACGAAAACAGCGATTTCGGTGATTCTGCACACTTGTCACAGAAGAATCATGAAGATTATCACTGAAAATGCATATCTCAGCTGGAAACACAACGAAACCGAAGATATCGCAGTTTCCGCATGTCTAACGCACTGTGGAGTGCTGAAAACACCAGAAAACGTGTTTTTCGCATTCAATAGCACGAAAACAGCGATTTCGGTGATTCTGCACACTTGTCACAGAAGAAACTCGAAGATTATCACAGAAAATGCATATCTCAGCTGGAACCACAACGAACCCGAAGATAGCGCAGTTTCCGCATGACACACGCACTGTGGAGTGCTGAAATCACCAGATAACGTGTTTTTCGCATTAATTAGCACGAAAACAGCGATTTCGGTGATTCTGCACACTTGTCACAGAAGAAACTCGAAGATTATCACTGAAAATGCATATCTCAGCTGGAAACACAACGAAACCGAAGATATCGCAGTTTCCGCATGTCTAACGCACTGTGGAGTGCTGAAAACACCAGAAAACGTGTTTTTCGCATTCAATAGCACGAAACCAGCGATTTCGGTGATTCTGCACACTTGTCACAGAAGAAACTCGAAAATTATCACAGAAAATGCGTATCTCAGCTGGAAACCCAACGAAACCGGAGATATCGCAGTTTCCGCCTGTCAAACGCACTGTGGAGTGCTGAAAACACCAGAAAACGTGTTTTTCGCATTCAATAGCAGGAAAACAGCGATTTCGGTGATTCTGCACACTTGTCACAGAAGAAATTCGAAGATTATCACAGAAAATGCATATCTCAGCTGGAACCACAACGAAACCGAAGATACCGCAGTTTCCGCATATCAAACGCACTGTGGAGCGCTGAAGACACCAGGAAACGTGTTTTTCGGATTGAATAGCACGAAAACAGCTATTTCGGTGATTCTGCGCACTTGTCACAGAAGAAACTCGAAAATTATCACAGAAAATGCGTATCGCAGCTGGAAACCCAACGAAACCGGAGATATCGCAGTTTCCGCCTGTCAAACGCACTGTGGAGTGCTGAAAACACCAGATAACGTGTTTTTCACATTCAATAGAACGAAAACAGCGATTTCGGTGATTCTGCACACTTGTCACTGAAGAATCTCGAAGATTATCTCTGAAAATGCACATCTCAGCTGGATACCCAACGAAACCGAAGATATCGCCAGTTTCCGCATGTCAAACGCACTGTGGAGTGCTGAAAACACCAGGAAACTAGTTTTTCGCGTTCAATAGCACGAAAACATCGATTTCGGTGATTCTCCACACTTGTCACAGAAGAATCTCGAAGATTATCACTGAAAATGCAGATCCCAGCTGGAAACACAACGAAACCGAAGATATCGCAGTTTCCGCATGTCAAACGCACTGTGGAGTGCTGAAAACACCAGGAAACGTGATTTTCGCATTCAATAGCACGAAAACAGCGATTTCGGTGATTCTGCAAACTTGTCACAGAAGAAATTCGAAGATTATCACTGAAAATGCATATCTCAGCTGGAACCACAACGAAACCGAAGATACCGCAGTTTCCGCATGTCAAACGCACTGTGGAGAGCTGAAAACACCAGCAAACTCGTTGTTCGCATTCAATAGCACGAAAACCGCGATTTCGGTAATTCTGCACACTTGTCACAGAAGAAACTCGAAGATTATCACAGAAAATGCATATCTCAGCTGGAACCACAACGTAACCGAAGATACCGCAGTTTCCGCATGTCAAACGCACTGTGGAGAGCTGAACACACCAGCAAACTCGTTGTTCGCATTCAATAGCACGAAAACAGCGATTTGGCTGATTCTGCACACTTGTCACAGAAGAATCATGAAGATTATTACAGAAAATGCGTATCTCAGCTGGAAACCCAACGAAACCGAAGATATCGCAGTTTCCGCATGTCAAACGCACTGTGGAGTGCTGAAAACACCAGAAAACGTGTTTTTCGCATTCAATAGCACGAAAACAGCGATTTCGGTGATTCTGTACACTTGTCACAGAAGAATCTCGACGATTATCACAGAAAATGCGTATCTCTGCTGGAAACCCAACGAAAGCGGGGATATCGCAGTTTTCGCATGTCAAACGCAGTGTAGAGTGATGATAGCACCAGAAAACGTGTTTTTCGCATTAATTAGCACGAAAACAGCGATTTCGGTGATTCTGCACACTTGTCACCGAAGAATCATGAAGATTATCACTGAAAATGCATATCTCAGCTGGAACCACAACGAAACCGAAGATACCGCAGTTTCGGCATGTATAACGCACTGTGGAGTGCTGCAAACACCAGAAAACGTGTTTTTCGCATTCAATAGCACGAAAACAGCGATTTCGGTGATTCTGCGCACTTGTCACAGAAGAAACTCGAAGATTATCACAGAAAATGCGTATCTCAGCTGGAAAGCCAACGAAACCGGAGATATCGCAGTTTCCGCCTGTCAAACGCACTGTGGAGTGGTTGAAAACACCAGATAACGTGTTTTTCGCATTAATTAGCACGAAAACAGCGATTTCGGTGATTCTGCACACTTGTCACAGAAGAACCTCGAAGATTATCACAGAAAATGCGTATCTCAGCTGGAAACCCAACGAAAACGGAGATATCGCAGTTTTCGCATGTCAAACGCATTGTAGAGTGATGATAGCACCAGAAAACGTGTTTTTCGCATTAATTAGCACGAAAACAGCGATTTCGGTGATTCTGCGCACTTGTCACAGAAGAAACTCGAAGATTATCACAGAAAATGCGTATCTCAGCTGGAAACACAACGAAACCGAAGATATCGCAGTTTCCGCATGTCAAACGCACTGTGGAGTGCTGAAAACACCAGGAAACGTGATTTTCGCATTCAATAGCACGAAAACAGCGATTTCGGTGATTCTGCACACTTGTCACAGAAGAAATTCGAAGATTATCACTGAAAATGCATATCTCAGCTGGAACAACAACGAAACCGAAGATACTGCAGTTTCCGCATGTCAAACGAACTGTGGAGAGCTGAAAACGCCAGCAAACTCGTTGTTCGCATTCAATAGCTCGAAAACCGCGATTTCGGTGATTCTGCACACTTGTCACCGAAGAATCATGAAGATTATCACTGAAAATGCATATCTCAGCTGGAACCACAACGAAACCGAAGATACCGCAGTTTCCGCATATCAAACGCACTGTGGAGCGCAGAAGCCACCAGGAAACGTGTATTTACCATTGAATAGCACGAAAACAGCTATTTCGGTGATTCTGCACACTTGTCACAGAAGAAACTCGAAAATTATCACAGAAAATGCGTATCTCAGCTGGAAACCCAACGAAACCGGAGATATCGCAGTTTCCGCATGTCAAACGCACTGTGGAGTGGTGAAAACACCAGGAAACGTGATTTTCGCATTCAATAGCACGAAAACAGCGATTTCGGTGATTCTGCACACTTGTCACAGAAGAATCATGAAGATTATCACTGAAAATGCATATCTCAGCTGGAAACACAACGAAACCGAAGATATCGCAGTTTCCGCATGTCTAACGCACTGTGGAGTGCTGAAAACACCAGAAAACGTGTTTTTCGCATTCAATAGCACGAAAACAGCGATTTCGGTGATTCTGCACACTTGTCACTGAAGAAACTCGAAGATTATCACTGAAAATGCATATCTCAGCTGGAAACACAACGAAACCGAAGATATCGCAGTTTCCGCATGTCTAACGCACTGTGGAGTGCTGAAAACACCAGAAAACGTGTTTTTCGCATTCAATAGCACGAAACCAGCGATTTTGGTGATTCTGCACACTTGTCACAGAAGAAACTCGAAAATTATCACAGAAAATGCGTATCTCAGCTGGAAACCTAACGAAACCGGAGATATCGCAGTTTCCGCCTGTCAAACGCACTGTGGAGTGCTGAAATTACCAGATAACGTGTTTTTCGCATTAATTAGCACGAAAACAGCGATTTCGGTGATTCTGCACACTTGTCACAGAAGAAACTCGAAGATTATCACAGAAAATGCGTATCTCAGCTGGAAACCCAACGAAAGCGGAGATATCGCAGTTTTCGCATGTCAAACGCATTGTAGAGTGATGATAGCACCAGAAAACGTGTTTTTCGCATTAATTAGCACGAAAACAGCGATTTCGGTAATTCTGCACAATTGTCACAGAAGAAACTCGAATATTATCACGGAAATTGCATATCTCAGCTGGAAAGCCAACGAAACCGGAGATATCGCAGTTTCCGCCTGTCAAACGCACTGTGGAGTGCTGAAAACACCAGAAAACGTGTTTTTCGCATTCAATAGCACGAAAACAGCGATTTCGGTGATTCTTCACACTTGTCACAGAAGAAACTCGAAGATTATCACAGAAAATGCATATCTCAGCTGGAACCACAACGAACCCGAAGATACCGCAGTTTCCGCATGTCACACGCACTGTGGAGTGCTGAAATCACCAGATAACGTGTTTTTCGCATTAATTAGCACGAAAACAGCGATTTCGGTGATTCTGCACACTTGTCACAGAAGAAACTCGAAGATTATCACTGAAAATGCATATCTCAGCTGGAAACACAACGAAACCGAAGATATCGCAGTTTCCGCATGTCTAACGCACTGTGGAGTGCTGAAAACACCAGAAAACGTGTTTTTCGCATTCAATAGCACGAAACCAGCGATTTCGGTGATTCTGCACACTTGTCACAGAAGAAACTCGAAAATTATCACAGAAAACGCGTATCTCAGCTGGAAACCCAACGAAACCGGAGATATCGCAGTTTCCGCCTGTCAAACGCACTGTGGAGTGCTGAAATCACCAGATAACGTGTTTTTCGCATTAATTAGCACGAAAACAGCGATTTCGGTGATTCTGCACACTTGTCACAGAAGAAATTCGAAGATTATCACAGAAAATGCATATCTCAGCTGGAACCACAACGAAACCGAAGATACCGCAGTTTCCGCATGTCAATTGCACTGTGGAGTGCTGAAAACACCAGAAAACGTGTTTTTCGCATTCAATATCTCGAAAACAGCGATTTCGGTTATTCTGCCTACTTCTCACAGAAGAATCAACATGATAAACGTAGAAAATGCATGACTCATCTGGAAACCACATGAAAACGAAGATGTCGCAGTTTCCAGATATTATACGCACTGTGGAGTGCTCCAACCACCAGAAAACGTGTTTTTCGCATTCAATAGCACGAAAACTGCGATTTCGGTGATTCTGCATACTTGTCACAGAAGAAACTCGAAGATTATCACAGAAAATGCATATCTCAGCTGGCAACCCAACGAAACCGAAGATATCGCAGTTTCCACATATAAAACGCACTGTGGAGTGCTCAAACCACCAGAAAACGTGCATTTCGCATTATATAGCTGTAAGTCACCGATTTCGGAGATTATGCACACTTGTCGCAGAAGAAACTAGAAGATTATCACTGAAAATGCATATCTCAGCTGGCAACCCCACGAAAACGAAGATATCGCAGTTTCCGCATGTCAAACGCACTGTGGTGTGCTGAAAACACCAGGAAACGTGTTTTTCGCATTGAATAGCTCGAAAACAGCGATTTTGGTGATTCAGAACACTTGTCACAGAAGAATCACCAAGATTATCACTGAAAATGCATATCACAGCTGGAAACCGAACGAAACCGAAGATATCGCAGTTTTCGCATGTCAAACGTACTGTGGAGTGCTGAACACACCAGGAAACGTGTTTTTCGCATTCAATAGCAGGAAAACAGCGATTTCGGTGATTCTGCACACTTGTCACAGAAGACTCACCAAGATTATCAAGGAAAATGCACATCCAGCTGGAAACCCCACGAAAATCAAGATATCGCCGGTTCTGCATATCAAATGTACTGTGCAGTGGTGAAAACACTAGATAACGTGTCTTTCGGTTTAAATAGCTCCAAATGAGCGAAAACGACGATTCTGTATACTTCTCACAGTAGAAATACCAAGATTATCGCAGAAAATGCTCATCTCAGCTTGAAACCCTTCGAAAACCAAGATGTCTCCGTTTCTGCATATCAAATGTACTGTGCAGTGGTGTAAACACCTGATAACGAGTTTCTCGCTTCAAATAGCTCCAAATGAGCGAAATCGACGATTCTGCATACTTCTCACAAAACACTCACCAAGATTATCGTAGAAAATGTATATCTCAACTGGAAACTCCTCGAAAATCAAGATATCCCCGGTGCTTCAAATAAAACGCACAGTGGTGTTGTGAAAATAGCAGAAAACGTGTTTTCTCGCATTAAATAGCTCCAAAAGAGCGATTTCGATGATTCTGCATACTGCTCAAAGAAGACACACTAAGATTATCGTAGAAAATGCGTATCCAGCTGGACACCCCACGAAAATCAATATATGGCCGGTTCTGAATATCAAACGCACTGTGGAGTGGTGGAAACACGCGATAACGTGTTTCTCGCATTAAATAGCTCCAAAAGAGCGATTTCGATGATTCAGCATACTGCTCAAAGAAGACACACCAAGATTATCGTAGAAAATGCATATCCAACTACAAACCCCACGAAAACCAAGATATCGTCGGTTGTGCAAATCAAACGCACTGTGGAGTGGCGAAAACACCAGATAACGTGTCACTCGCATTAAATAGCTCCAAAAGAGCGATTTCGATGATTCTGCATCCTGCTCAAAGAAGAAACACCAAGATTATCGTAGAAAATGCATATCCAGCTGGACACCCCACGAAAATCAATATATGGCCGGTTCTGAATATCAAACGCACTGTGGAGTGGTGGAAACACGCGATAACGTGTTTCTCGCATTAAATAGCTCCAAAAGAGCGATTTCGATGATTCTGCATACTGCTCAAAGAAGACACACCAAGATTATCGTAGAAAATGCATATCCAACTACAAACCCCACGAAAACAAATATATCGGGGGGTCTGCATATCAAACGTACTGTGGAGTGGTGAAAGCACTAGATAACGTGTTTCCCGCTTCAAATAGCTCCAAATGAGCGAAATCGACGATTCTGCATACTTCTCACAGAACACTCACCAAGATTATCGTACAAAATGTATATCTCAACTGGAAACTCCTCGAAAATCAAGATATCCCCGGTGCTTCAAATAAAACGCACAGTGGTGTTGTGAAAATTGCAGAAAACGTGTTTTCTCGCATTAAATATCTCGAAAAGAGCGATTTCGATGATTCTGCAGTCTTCTCACAGAAGACTCACCAAGATTATCGTAGAAAACGCATATCCAGCTTGAAACCCCACGAAAATCAATATATGGCCGGTTCTGAATATCAAACGCACTGTGGAGTGGTGGAAAAGCGCGATAACGTGTTTCTCGCATTAAATAGCTCCAAAAGAGCGATTTCGATGATTCTGCATACTGCTCAAAGAAGAAACACCAAGATTATCGTAGAAAATGCATATCCAGCTGGACACCCCACGAAAATCAATATATGGCCGGTTCTGAATATCAAACGCACTGTGGAGTGGTGGAAACACGCGATAACGTGTTTCTCACATTAAATAGCTCCAAAAGAACGATTTCGATGAATCTGCATACTGCTCAAAGAAGACACACCAAGATTATCGTAGAAAATGCATATCCAACTACAAACCCCACGAAAACCAAGATATCGTCGGTTGTGCAAATCAAACGCACTGTGGAGTGGCGAAAACACCAGATAACGTGTCACTCGCATTAAATAGCTCCAAAAGAGCGATTTCGATGATTCTGCATCCTGCTCAAAGAAGAAACACCAAGATTATCGTAGAAAATGCATATCCAGCTGGACACCCCACGAAAATCAATATATGGCCGGTTCTGAATATCAAACGCACTGTGGAGTGGTGGAAACACGCGATAACGTGTTTCTCGCATTAAATAGCTCCAAAAGAGCGATTTCGATGATTCTGCATACTGCTCAAAGAGGACACACCAAGATTATCGTAGAAAATGCATATCCAACTACAAACCCCACGAAAACAAATATATCGGCGGGTCTGCATATCAAACGTACTGTGGAGTGGTGAAAGCACTAGATAACGTGTTTCCCGCTTCAAATAGCTCCAAATGAGCGAAATCGACGATTCTGCATACTTCTCACAGAACACTCACCTAGATTATCGTAGAAAATGTATATCTCAACTGGAAACTCCTCGAAAATCAAGATATCCCCGGTGCTTCAAATAAAACGCACAGTGGTGTTGTGAAAATAGCAGAAAACGTGTTTTCTCGCATTAAATAGCTCGATAAGAGCGATTTCGATGATTCTGCAGTCTTCTCACAGAAGACTCACCAAGATTATCGTAGAAAATGCATATCCAACTACAAACCCCACGAAAACCAAGATATCGTCGGTTGTGCAAATCAAACGCACTGTGGAGTGGCGAAAACACCAGATAACGTGTTTCTCGCTTTAAATAGCTCCAAATGAGCGAAATCGACGATTCTGTATACTTCTCACAGAAGTAACAGCAAGATTTCGCAGAAAGTGGATATCTCAACTTGAAACCGCACGAAAACCAAGATATCACCGGTTCTGAATATCAAACGCACTGTGGAGTGGTGAAAACACCAGATAACGTGTTTCTCGCATTAAGTGGCTCCGAAAGAGCGAAATCGACGATTCTGCATTCTTTCCACAGAAGAAACAACAAGATTATCGTAGAAAATGCATATCTCTGCTGGAAACCCCACGAAAATCAAGATATCGCCGGTTCTGCAAATGAAACGCACTGTGGAGTGGCGAAAACACCAGATAACGTGTCACTCGCATTAAATGGCTCCAAAAGAGCGATTTCGATTATTCTGCATACTTCTCACCGAAGAAACACCAAGATTATAGTAGAAAATGCATATCTCAGCTGGAAACCCCACGAAAATCAAGGTATCCCCGGTTCTTCAAATCAAACGCACAGTGGAGTGGTGGAAACACCAGATAACGTGTTTCTCGCATTCAATAGAACGAAAACAGCGATTTCGGTGATTCTGCACACTTGTCACAGTAGAATCTCGAAGATCATCACTGAAAATGCATACCTCAGATGGAACCCCACGAAACCGAAGATATCGCAGTTTCCACATATTAAACGCACTGTGGAGTGCTGGAAAACCAGGAAACGTGTTATTAGGCATTAAGTAGCAGTAAGCCAGCGATTACGGTGATTCTGCACACTTGTCACAGAAGACTCTCGAAGATTATCACTGAAAATGCATATCTCAGCTGGATACCCAACGAAACCGAAGATATCGCAGTTTCCGCATGTCAACCGCACTGTGGAGTGCTGAAAACACCAGGAAACTTGTTTCTCGCTTTCAATAGCACGAAAACAGAGATATCGGTGATTCTGCACACATGTCACAGAAGAATCTCGAAGATTATCCCTGAAAATGCATATCTCAGCTGGATACCCAACGAAACCGAAGATATCGCAGTTTCCGCATGCCAAATGCACTGTGGAGTGCTGAAAACACCAGAAGACGTGTTTTTCGCATACAATTGCACGAAAACAGCGATTGCGGTGATTCTGCACACTTGTCACAGAAGCATCTCGATGATCATCACTGATAATGCATATCTCAGCAGGAAACTCAACGAAACCGACGATATCGCAGTTTCCGCCTGTCAAACGCACTGTGGAGTGCTGAAAACACCAGATAACGTGTTTTTCGCATTAATTAGCACGAAAACAGCGATTTCAGTGATTCTGCACACTTGTCACAGAAGAAACCCGAAGATTATCACAGAAAATGCGTATCTCAGCTGGAAACCCAACGAAAGCGGAGATATCGCAGTTTTCGCATGTCAAACGCATTGTAGGGTGATGATAGCACCAGAAAACGTGTTTTTCGCATTAATTAGCACGAAAACAGCGATTTCGGTAATTCTGCACACTTGACACAGAAGAAACTCGAATATTATCACAGAAATTGCATATCTCAGCTGGAAAGCCAACGAAACCGAAGATATCGCAGTTTCCGCATGTCAAACGTACTGTGGAGTGCTGAAAACACCAGGAAACGTGATTTTCGCATTCAATAGCACGAAAACAGCGATTTCGGTGATTCTGCACACTTGTCACAGAAGAATCTCGAAGATTATCACTGAAAATGCACATCTCAGCTGGAAACCCAACTAAACCCTAGATATCGCAGTTTCCGCATGTCAAACGCACTGTGGAGTGCTGAAAACACCAGGAAACGTGATTTTCGCATTCAATAGCACGAAAACAGCGATTTCGGTGATTCTGCACACTTGTCACAGAAGCATCTCGATGATCATCACTGATAATGCATATCTCAGCAGGAAACTCAACGAAACCGAAGATATCGCAGTTTCCGCATGTCAAACGTACTGTGGAGTGCTGAAAACACCAGGAAACGTGATTATCGCATTCAATAGCACGAAAACAGCGATTTCGGTGATTCTGCACACTTGCCACAGAAGAATCTCGAAGATTATCACTGAAAATGCACATCTCAGCTGGAAAGCCAACTAAACCGAAGATATCGCAGTTTCCGCATGTCAAACACACTGTGGAGTGCTGAAAACACCAGGAAACGTGATTTTCGCGTTCAATAGCACGAAAACAGCGATTTCTGTGAATCTGCAAACTTCTCACAGAAGAATATCCAAGATTATCGTAGAAAATGCATGTCTCAGCAGGAAACCACACGAAAACGAAGATATCGCAGTTTCCGCATATCACACGCACTGTGGTGAGCTGGGTCACCAGGAATCGTGTTATTTCGCTTTATATAGCTGCGATCCAGCGTGTTCGGTGATTCTGCATACTTCTCACAGAAGAATATCCAAGATCATCGAAGAAAATGCATGTCTCAGCTGGAAACCCCACGAAAACGAAGATATCGCAGTTTCCGCATATCAAACGCATTGTGAAGTGCTGAACACACCAGAAAACGTGTTTTTCACTTTAAACAGCACCAATACAGCGGTCTCGGTGATTCTGCACACTGGTCACAGAAGAATCATGAAGATTATCACCGAAAATGCATGTTTCAGTTGGAAACCCAACGAAACCGAAGATATCGCTGTATCCGCATGTCAAACGCACTGTGGAATATTGAAAACTGCAGAAAACGTGTTTTTCGCATTCAGTAGCACGAAAATAGCGATATCGGTGATTCTGCACACTTGTCACAGAAGAATCATGAAGATTATCACCGAAAATGCATTTGTCAGTTGGAAACCCAACGAAACCGAAGATATCGCTGTATCCGCATGTCAAACGCACTGTGGAGTGCTGAACACACCAGAAAACGAGTTTTTGTGCATTAAATAGCACGAAAACACCGATTTCTGTGATTCTGCAAACTTCTCACAGAAGCATATCCAAGATTATCGTAGAAAATGCATGTCTCAGCAGGAAACCCCACGAAAACGAAGATATCGCAGTTTCCGCATATCACACGCACTGTGGTGAGCTGGGTCACCAGGAATCGTGTTATTTCGCTTTGTATAGCTGCGAGCCAGCGAGTTCGGTGATTCAACACTTGTCACAGAAGAATCATGAAGATTATAACTGAAAATGCATATGTCAGCTGGAAACCCAACGAAACCAAACATATCGCTGTTTCCGCATGTCAAACGCTCAGTGGTGTGCTCAAGACACCAGAAAACGTGTTTTTCGCATTCAAGAGCACGAAAACAGCGATTTCTGTGATTCTGCAATCTTCTCACAGAAGAATATCCAAGATTATCGTAGAAAATGCATGTCTCAGCAGGAAACCCCACGAAAACGAAGATATCGCAGTTTCCGCATATCACACGCACTGTGGTGAGCTGGGTCACCAGGAATCGTGTTATTTCGCTTTATATAGCTGCGAGCCAGCGAGTTCGGTGATTCTACACTTGTCACAGAAGAATCATGAAGATTATCACTGAAAATGCATATGTCAGCTGGAAACCCAACGAAACCGAACATATCGCTGTTTCCGCATGTCAAACGCTCAGTGGTGTGCTCTAGACACCAGAAAACGTGTTTTTCACATTAAAGAGCACCAAAACAGCGGACTCGGTGATTCTGCACACTTGTCACAGAAGGATCATGAAGATTATCACCGAAAATGCATATCTCATCTGGAAACCCAACGAGAACGAAGATATCGCAGTTTCCGCATATCAAACGCACTGTGGAGTCCTGAAAACACCAGAAAACGTGTTTTTCGCATAAAATAGCACGAAAACAGCGATTTCGGTGATTCTACACTTGTCTCAGAAGAATCATGAAGATTATCACTGAAAATGCATATGCCAGCTGGAAACCCAACGAAACCGAACATATCGCTGTTTCCGCATGTCAAACGCTCAGTGGAGTGCTCAAAACACCAGAAAACGTGTTTTTCACATTTAATAGCACGATAAAAGCGATTTCGGTGATTCTGCATACTTGTCAGAGAAGAATCATGAAGATTATCACTGAAAATGCATGTCTCAGCAGGAAACCCCGCGAAAACGATGATATCGCAGTTTCCGCATATCACACGCACTGTGGTGAGCTGGGTCACCAGGAATCGTGTTATTTCGATTTATATAGCTGCGAGCCAGCGAGTTCGGTGATTCTGCATACTTCTCACACAAGAATATCCAAGATTATCGCAGAAAATGCATGTCTCAGCTGGAAACCCCACGAAAACGAAGATATCGCAGTTTCCGCATATGAAACGCATTGTGAAGTGCTGAACACACCAGAAAACGTGTTTTTCACTTTAAACAGCACCTAAACAGCGGTCTCGGTGATTCTGCACACTTGTCACAGAAGAATCATGAAGATTATCACCGAAAATGCATATCTCATCTGGAAACCCAGCGAGACCGAAGATATCGCAGTTTCCGCATATCAAACGCACTGTGGAATGTTGAAAACACCAGAAAACGTGTTTTTCGCATTCAATAGCTCGAAAACAGCGATTTTGGTGATTCAGAACACTTGTCACAGAAGAATCACCAAAATTATCACTGAAAATGCATATCACAGCTGGAAACCGAACGAAACCGAAGATATCGCAGTTTTCGCATGTCAAACGTACTGTGGAGTGCTGAACACACCAGGAAACGTGTTTTTCGCATTCAATAGCAGGAAAACAGCGATTTCGGTGATTCTGCACACTTGTCACAGAAGACTCACCAAGATTATCAAGGAAAATGCACATCCAGCTGGAAACCCCACGAAAATCAAGATATCGCCGGTTCTGCATATCAAATGTACTGTGCAGTGGTGAAAACACTAGATAACGTGTTTTTCGCTTTAAATAGCTCCAAATGAGCGAAATCGACGATTCTGTATACTTCTCACAGTAGAAATACCAAGATTATCGCAGAAAATGCTCATCTCAGCTTGAAACCCTTCGAAAACCAAGATATCTCCGTTTCTGCATATCAAATGTACTGTGCAGTGGTGTAAACACCTGATAACGAGTTTCTCGCTTCAAATAGCTCCAAATGAGCGAAATCGACGATTCTGCATACTTCTCACAAAACACTCACCAAGATTATCGTAGAAAATGTATATCTCAACTGGAAACTCCTCGAAAATCAAGATATCCCCGGTGCTACAAATAAAACGCACAGTGGTGTTGTGAAAATAGCAGAAAACGTGTTTTCTCGCATTAAATAGCTCCAAAAGAGCGATTTCGATGATTCTGCATACTGCTCAAAGAAGACACACTAAGATTATCGTAGAAAATGCGTATCCAGCTGGACACCCCACGAAAATCAATATATGGCCGGTTCTGAATATCAAACGCACTGTGGAGTGGTGGAAACACGCGATAACGTGTTTCTCGCATTAAATAGCTCCAAAAGAGCGATTTCGATGATTCAGCATACTGCTCAAAGAAGACACACCAAGATTATCGTAGAAAATGCATATCCAACTACAAACCCCACGAAAACCAAGATATCGTCGGTTGTGCAAATCAAACGCACTGTGGAGTGGCGAAAACACCAGATAACGTGTCACTCGCATTAAATAGCTCCAAAAGAGCGATTTCGATGATTCTGCATCCTGCTCAAAGAAGAAACACCAAGATTATCGTAGAAAATGCATATCCAGCTGGACACCCCACGAAAATCAATATATGGCCGGTTCTGAATATCAAACGCACTGTGGAGTGGTGGAAACACGCGATAACGTGTTTCTCGCATTAAATAGCTCCAAAAGAGCGATTTCGATGATTCTGCATACTGCTCAAAGAAGACACACCAAGATTATCGTAGAAAATGCATATCCAACTACAAACCCCACGAAAACAAATATATCGGCGGGTCTGCATATCAAACGTACTGTGGAGTGATGAAAGCACTAGATAACGTGTTTCCCGCTTCAAATAGCTCCAAATGAGCGAAATCGACGATTCTGCATACTTCTCACAGAACACTCACCAAGATTATCGTACAAAATGTATATCTCAACTGGAAACTCCTCGAAAATCAAGATATCCCCGGTGCTTCAAATAAAACGCACAGTGGTGTTGTGAAAATAGCAGAAAACGTGTTTTCTCGCATTAAATAGCTCGAAAAGAGCGATTTCGATGATTCTGCAGTCTTCTCACAGAAGACTCACCAAGATTATCGTAGAAAATGCATATCCAGCTTGAAACCCCACGAAAATCAATATATGGCCGGTTCTGAATATCAAACGCACTGTGGAGTGGTGGAAAAGCGCGATAACGTGTTTCTCGCATTAAATAGCTCCAAAAGAGCGATTTCGATGATTCTGCATACTGCTCAAAGAAGAAACACCAAGATTATCGTAGAAAATGCATATCCAGCTGGACACCCCACGAAAATCAATATATGGCCGGTTCTGAATATCAAACGCACTGTGGAGTGGTGGAAACACGCGATAACGTGTTTCTCGCATTAAATAGCTCCAAAAGAACGATTTCGATGAATCTGCATACTGCTCAAAGAAGACACACCAAGATTATCGTAGAAAATGCATATCCAACTACAAACCCCACGAAAACCAAGATAGCGTCGGTTGTGCAAATCAAACGCACTGTGGAGTGGCGAAAACACCAGATAACGTGTCACTCGCATTAAATAGCTCCAAAAGAGCGATTTCGATGATTCTGCATCCTGCTCAAAGAAGAAACACCAAGATTATCGTAGAAAATGCATATCCAGCTGGACACCCCACGAAAATCAATATATGGCCGGTTCTGAATATCAAACGCACTGTGGAGTGGTGGAAACACGCGATAACGTGTTTCTCGCATTAAATAGCTCCAAAAGAGCGATTTCGATGATTCTGCATACTGCTCAAAGAGGACACACCAGGATTATCGTAGAAAATGCATATCCAACTACAAACCCCACGAAAACAAATATATCGGCGGGTCTGCATATCAAACGTACTGTGGAGTGGTGAAAGCACTAGATAACGTGTTTCCCGCTTCAAATAGCTCCAAATGAGCGAAATCGACGATTCTGCATACTTCTCACAGAACACTCACCAAGATTATCGTAGAAAATGTATATCTCAACTGGAAACTCCTCGAAAATCAAGATATCCCCGGTGCTTCAAATAAAACGCACAGTGGTGTTGTGAAAATAGCAGAAAACGTGTTTTCTCGCATTAAATAGCTCGAAAAGAGCGATTTCGATGATTCTGCAGTCTTCTCACAGAAGACTCACCAAGATTATCGTAGAAAATGCATATCCAACTACAAACCCCACGAAAACCAAGATATCGTCGGTTGTGCAAATCAAACGCACTGTGGAGTGGCGAAAACACCAGATAACGTGTCACTCGCATTAAATAGCTCCAAAAGAGCGATTTCGATGATTCTGCATACTGCTCAAAGAAAACACACCAAGATTATCGTAGAAAATGCATATCCAGCTGGACACCCCACGAAAATCAATATATGGCCGGTTCTGAATATCAAACGCACTGTGGAGTGGTGGAAACACGCGATAACGTGTTTCTCGCATTAAATAGCTCCAGAACAGCGATTTCGATGATTCAGCATACTGCTCAAAGAAGACACACCAAGATTATCGTAGAAAATGCATATCCAACTACAAACCCCACGAAAACCAAGATATCGTCGGTTGTGCAAATCAAACGCACTGTGGAGTGGCGAAAACACCAGATAACGTGTTTCTCGCTTTAAATAGCTCCAAATGAGCGATATCGACGATTCTGTATACTTCTCACAGAAGTAACAGCAAGATTTCGCAGAAAGTGGATATCTCAACTTGAAACCGCACGAAAACCAAGATATCACCGGTTCTGAATATCAAACGCACTGTGGAGTGGTGAAAACACCAGGAAACGTGTTATTAGGCATTAAGTAGCAGTAAGCCAGCGATTTCGGTGATTCTGCACACTTGTCACAGAAGACTCTCGAAGATTATCACTGAAAATGCATATCTCAGCTGGATACCCAACGAAACCGAAGATATCGCAGTTTCCGCATGTCAACCGCACTGTGGAGTGCTGAAAACACCAGGAAACTTGTTTCTCGCTTTCAATAGCACGAAAACAGAGATATCGGTGATTCTGCACACATGTCACAGAAGAATCTCGAAGATTATCCCTGAAAATGCATATCTCAGCTGGATACCCAACGAAACCGAAGATATCGCAGTTTCCGCATGCCAAATGCACTGTGGAGTGCTGAAAACACCAGAAGACGTGTTTTTCGCATACAATTGCACGAAAACAGCGATTGCGGTGATTCTGCACACTTGTCACAGAAGCATCTCGATGATCATCACTGATAATGCATATCTCAGCAGGAAACTCAACGAAACCGACGATATCGCAGTTTCCGCCTGTCAAACGCACTGTGGAGTGCTGAAAACACCAGATAACGTGTTTTTCGCATTAATTAGCACGAAAACAGCGATTTCGGTGATTCTGCACACTTGTCACAGAAGAAACCCGAAGATTATCACAGAAAATGCGTATCTCAGCTGGAAACCCAACGAAAGCGGAGATATCGCAGTTTTCGCATGTCAAACGCATTGTAGGGTGATGATAGCACCAGAAAACGTGTTTTTCGCATTAATTAGCACGAAAACAGCGATTTCGGTAATTCTGCACACTTGACACAGAAGAAACTCGAATATTATCACAGAAATTGCATATCTCAGCTGGAAAGCCAACGAAACCGAAGATATCGCAGTTTCCGCATGTCAAACGTACTGTGGAGTGCTGAAAACACCAGGAAACGTGATTTTCGCATTCAATAGCACGAAAACAGCGATTTCGGTGATTCTCCACACTTGTCACAGAAGAATCTCGAAGATTATCACTGAAAATGCACATCTCAGCTGGAAACCCAACTAAACCGAAGATATCGCAGTTTCCGCATGTCAAACGCACTGTGGAGTGCTGAAAACACCAGGAAACGTGATTTTCGCATTCAATAGCACGAAAACAGCGATTTCGGTGATTCTGCACACTTGTCACTGAAGAATCTCGAAGATTATCACTGAAAATGCACATCTCAGCTGGAAACCCAACTAAACCCTAGATATCGCAGTTTCGGCATGTCAAACGCACTGTGGAGTGCTGAAAACACCAGGAAACGTGATTTTCGCATTCAATAGCACGAAAACAGCGATTTCGGTGATTCTGCACACTTGTCACAGAAGCATCTCGATGATCATCACTGATAATGCATATCTCAGCAGGAAACTCAACGAAACCGAAGATATCGCAGTTTCCGCATGTCAAACGTACTGTGGAGTGCTGAAAACACCAGGAAACGTGATTATCGCATTCAATAGCACGAAAACAGCGATTTCGGTGATTCTGTACACTTGCCACAGAAGAATCTCGAAGATTATCACTGAAAATGCACATCTCAGCTGGAAACCCAACTAAACCGAAGATATCGCAGTTTCCGCATGTCAAACGCACTGTGGAGTGCTGAAAACACCAGGAAACGTGATTTTCGCGTTCAATAGCACGAAAACAGCGATTTCGGTGATTCTGCACAGTTGTCACAGAAGAATCTCGAAGATTATCACTGAAAATGCGCATCTCAGCAGGAAACTCAACGAAACCGAAGATATCGCAGTTTCCGCATGTCAAACGTACTGTGGAGTGCTGAAAACACCAGGAAACGTGATTATCGCATTCAATAGCACGAAAACAGCGATTTCGGTGATTCTGCACACTTGTCACAGAAGAATCTCGAAGATTATCACTGAAAATGCACATCTCAGCTGGAAACCCAACTAAACCGAAGATATCGCTTTTTCCGCATGTCAAACACACTGTGGAGTGCTGCAAACACCAGAAAACGAGTTTTTCGCATTCAATAGCACGACAACAGCGATATCGATGATTCTGCACACTTGTCACAGAAGAATCATGAAGATTATCACCGAAAATGCATATGTCAGTTGGAAACCCAACGAAACCGAAGATATCGCTGTATCCGCATGTCAAACGCACTGTGGAGTGCTGAACACACCAGAAAACGAGTTTTTCGCATTAAATAGCACGAAAACAGCGATTTCTGTGAATCTGCAAACTTCTCACAGAAGAATATCCAAGATTATCGTAGAAAATGCATGTCTCAGCAGGAAACCACACGAAAACGAAGATATCGCAGTTTCCGCATATCACACGCACTGTGATGAGCTGGGTCACCAGGAATCGTGTTATGTCGCTTTATATAGCTGCGATCCAGCGTGTTCGGTGATTCTGCATACTTCTCACAGAAGAATATCCAAGATCATCGAAGAAAATGCATGTCTCAGCTGGAAACCCCACGAAAACGAAGATATCGCAGTTTCCGCATATCAAACGAATTGTGAAGTGCTGAACACACCAGAAAACGTGTTTTTCACTTTAAACAGCACCAATACAGCGGTCTCGGTGATTCTGCACACTTGTCACAGAAGAATCATGAAGATTATCACCGAAAATGCATATGTCAGTTGGAAACCCAACGAAACCGAAGATATCGCTGTATCCGCATGTCAAACGCACTGTGGAGTGCTGAACACACCAGAAAACGAGTTTTTGTGCATTAAATAGCACGAAAACACCGATTTCTGTGATTCTGCAAACTTCTCACAGAAGCATATCCAAGATTATCGTAGAAAATGCATGTCTCAGCAGGAAACCCCACGAAAACGAAGATATCGCAGTTTCCGCATATCACACGCACTGTGGTGAGCTGGGTCACCAGGAATCGTGTTATTTCGCTTTGTATAGCTGCGAGCCAGAGAGTTCGGTGATTCAACACTTGTCACAGAAGAGTCATGAAGATTATAACTGAAAATGCATATGTCAGCTGGAAACCCAACGAAACCAAACATATCGCTGTTTCCGCATGTCAAACGCTCAGTGGTGTGCTCAAGACACCAGAAAACGTGTTTTTCGCATTCAAGAGCACGAAAACAGCGATTTCTGTGATTCTGCAATCTTCTCACAGAAGAATATCCAAGATTATCGTAGAAAATGCATGTCTCAGCAAGAAACCCCACGAAAACGAAGATATCGCAGTTTCCGCATATCACACGCACTGTGGTGAGCTGGGTCACCAGGAATCGTGTTATTTCGCTTTATATAGCTGCGAGCCAGCGAGTTCGGTGATTCTACACTTGTCACAGAAGAATCATGAAGATTATCACTGAAAATGCATATGTCAGCTGGAAACCCAACGAAACCGAACATATCGCTGTTTCCGCATGACAAACGCTCAGTGGTGTGCTCTAGACACCAGAAAACGTGTTTTTCACATTAAAGAGCACCAAAACAGCGGTCTCGGTGATTCTGCACACTTGTCACAGAAGGATCATGAAGATTATCACTGAAAATGCATGTCTCAGCAGGAAACCCCACGAAAACGATGATATCGCAGTTTCCGCATATCACACGCACTGTGGTGAGCTGGGTCACCAGGAATCGTGTTATTTCGATTTATATAGCTGCGAGCCAGCGAGTTCGGTGATTCTGCATACTTCTCACACAAGAATATCCAAGATTATCGCAGAAAATGCATGTCTCAGCTGGAAACCCCACGAAAACGAAGATATCGCAGTTTCCGCATATGAAACGCATTGTGAAGTGCTGAACACACCAGAAAACGTGTTTTTCACTTTAAACAGCACCAAAACAGCGGTCTCGGTGATTCTGCACACTTGTCACAGAAGAATCATGAAGATTATCACTGAAAATGCATATCTCATCTGGAAACCCAACGAAACCGAAGATATCGCAGTTTCCGCATGTCAAACGCACTGTGGAGTGCTGAAAACACCAGAGAACGTGCTTTTCGCATTCAGTAGCACGAAAACAGCGATATCGGTGATTCTGCATACTTCTCAGAGAAGAATATCCGATATTATCGTAGAAAATGCATGTCTCAGCTGGCAACCCCACGAAAACAGACATATCTCAGTTTCCGCATGTCAAACGCACTGTGGAGTGCAGAAAACCCCAGAAAACGAGTTTTTCGCATTCAATAGCACGAAGACAGCGATATCGATGATTCTGCACACTTGTCACAGAAGAATATCCATAATTATCCTTCACAATGCATGTCTCAGCTGGAACCCCACGGAAACGAAGATATCGCTGTATCAGCGTATCAAAAGCACTGTGGAGTGCTGAAAACACCAGAAAACGTGTTTTTCACATTAAATAGCACGATAAAAGCGATTTCGGTGATTCTGCATACTTCTCACAGAAGAATCATGAAGATTATCACTGAAAATGCATACCTCAGCTTGAAACCACACGAAAACGAAGATATCGCAGTTTCCGCATATCAAACGCACTGTGGAATATTGAAAAGTGCAGAAAACGTGTTTTTCGCATTCAGTAGCACGAAAATAGCGATATCGGTGATTCTGCACACTTGTCACAGAAGAATCATGAAGATTATCACTGAAAATGCATATGTCAGCTGGAAACCCAACGAAACCAAACATATCGCTGTTTCCGCATGTCTAACCCTCAGTGGTGTGCTCAAGACACCAGAAAACGTGTTTTTCGCATTCAAGATCACGAAAACAGCGATTTCTGTGATTCTGCAATCTTCTCACAGATGAATATCCAAGATTATCGTAGAAAATGCATGTCTCAGCAGGAAACCCCACGAAAACGAAGATATCGCAGTTTCCGCATATCAAACGCATTGTGAAGTGCTGAACGCACCAGAAAACGTGTTTTTCACTTTAAACAGCACCAATACAGCGGTCTCGGTGATTCTGCACACTTGTCACAGAAGAATCATGAAGATTATCACTGAAAATGCATATCTCATCTGGAAACCCAACGAAACCGAAGATATCGCAGTTTCCGCATGTCAAACGCACTGTGGAGTGCTGAAAACACCAGAGAACGTGCTTTTCGCATTCAGTAGCACGAAAACAGCGATATCGGTGATTCTGCATACTTCTCAGAGAAGAATATCCGATATTATCGTAGAAAATGCATGTATCAGCTGGAAACCCAGCGAAACCGAACATATCGCTGCTTCCGCATGTCAAACGCTCAGTGGTGTGCTCAATACACCAGAAAACGTGTTTTTCGCATAGAATAGCACGAAAACAGCGATTTCGGTGATTCTACACTTGTCACAGAAGAATCTCGAAGATTATCACTGAAAATGCATATCTCATCTGGAAACCCAACGAGACCGAAGATATCGCAGTTTCCGCATATCAAACGCTCTGTGGAATATTGAAAACTGCAGAAAACGTGTTTTTCGCATTCAGTAGCACGAAAATAGCGATATCGGTGATTCTGCACACTTGTCACAGAAGAATATCCAAGATTATCGTAGAAAATGCATGTCTCAGCTGGCAACCCCACGAAAACAAACATATCTCAGTTTCCGCATGTCAAACGCACTGTGGAGAGCTGAATACACCAGAAAACGTGTTTTTCGCATTAAATAGCACGAAAACAGCGATTTCGGTGATTCTACACTTGTCACAGAAGAATCTCGAAGATTATCACCGAAAATGCATATGTCAGTTGGAAACCCAACGAAACCGAAGATATCGCTGTATCCGCATGTCAAACGCACTGTGGAGTGCTGAACACACCAGAAAACGAGTTTTTCGCATTTAATAGCACGAAAACAGCGATTTCTGTGATTCTGCAAACTTCTCACAGAAGAATATCCAAGATTATCGTAGAAAATGCATGTCTCAGCTGGCAACCCCACGAAAACAAACATATCTCAGTTTCCGCATGTCAAACGCACTGTGGAGAGCTGAATACACCAGAAAACGTGTTTTTCGCATTAAATAGCACGAAAACAGCGATTTCGGTGATTCCACACTTGTCACAGAAGAATCATGAAGATTATCACCGAAAATGCATATCTCATCTGGAAACCCAACGAAAAGGAAGATATCGCAGTTTCCGCATGTCAAACGCACTGTGGAGTGCTGAAAACACCAGAAAACGTGTTTTTCGCATTCAATATCACGAAAACAGCCTTATGGGAGTTTCTGCACACTTGTCACAGAAGCATCTCCAAGATTATCACTGAAAATGCATATCTCAGCTGGCAACCACACGAAAACGAAGTTATCGCAGTTTCCGAATATCCAACGCACTGTGAAGTGGTGAAAACTCCAGAAAACGTGTTTTTCGCATTCAATAGCACGAAAACAGCGATATCGGTGATTCTGTGCACTTGTCACAGAAGAATCATGAAGATTATCACTGAAAATGCATATCTCAGCTGGAAACCCAACGAAACCGAAGATATCGCAGTTTCCGCATATCAAACGCACTGTGAAGTGTTGAAAACACCAGAAAACTTGTTTTTCGCATTAAATAGCACGAAAACAGCGATTTCGGTGATTCTGCATACTTCTCGCAGAAGGATATCCAGGATTATCGTAGAAAATGCATGTCTCAGCTGGAAACCCTACGTAAACGAAGATATCGCTGTATCAGCGTATCAAAAGCACTGTCGAGTGCTGAAAACACCAGAAAACGTGTTTTTCGCATTAAATAGCACGAAAACAGCGATTTCGGTGATTCTACACTTGTCACAGAAGAATCATGAAGATTATCACTGAAAATGCATATGTCAGCTGGAAACCCAACAAACCCGAAGATATCGCTGTTTCCGCATGTCAAACGCACAGTGGAGTGCTCAAAACACCAGAAATCGTGTTTTTCACATTAAAGAGCACCAAAACAGCGGTCGCGGTGATTCTGCACACTGGTCACAGAAGAAGCCTGAAGATTATCACTGAAAATGCATATATCAGCTGGAAACCCAACGAAACCGAAGATATCGCTGTTTCGGCATATCAAACGCACTGTGGAGTGCTGAAAAACCAGAAAACGTGTTTTTCGCATTCAATATTACGAAAACAGCGATTTCGGTGATTCTGCATACTTCTCGCAGAAGGATATCCAAGTTTATCGTAGAAAATGCATGTCTCAGCTGGAAACCCTACGTAAACGAAGATATCGCTGTATCAGCGTATCAAAAGCACTGTGGAGTGCTGAAAACACCAGAAAACGTGTTTTTCGCATTAAATAGCACGAAAACAGCGATTTCGGTGATTCTACACTTGTCACAGTAGAATCATGAAGATTATCACTGAAAATGCATATGTCAGCTGGAATCCAAACAAACCCGAAAATATCGCTGTTTCCGCATGTCAAACGCACAGTGGAGTGCTCAAAACACCAGAAAACGTGATTTTCGCGTTCAATAGCACGAAAACAGCGATATCGGTGATTCTGCACACTTGTCACAGAAGAATCATGAAGATTATCACTGAAAATGCGTATCTCAGCTGGAAACCCAACGAAACCGAAGATATCGCAGTTTCCGGGTGTCAAACGCACAGTGGAGTGCTCAAAACACCAGAAAACGTGATTTTCGCGTTCAATAGCACGAAAACAGCGATATCGGTGATTCTGCACACTTGTCACAGAAGAATCATGAAGATTATCACTGAAAATGCGTATCTCAGCTGGAAACCCAACGAAACCGAAGATATCGCAGTTTCCGGGTGTCAAACGCACTGTGGAGTGCTGAAAACACCAGATAACGTGTTTTTCGCATTCAATAGCACGAAAACAGCGATTTCGGTGATTCTGCACACTTGTCACAGAAGAATCTCGACGATTATCACTGAAAATGCATATCTCAGCTGGAAACACAACGAAACCAAAGATACCGCAGTTTCCGCATGTCAAACGCACTGTGGAGTGCTGAAAACACCAGAAAACTTGTTTATCGCATTAAATAGCACGAAAACAGCGATTTCGGTGATTCTGCATACTTCTCGCAGAAGGATATCCAAGATTATCGTAGAAAATGCATGTCTCAGCTGGAAACCCTACGTAAACGAAGATATCGCTGTATCAGCGTATCAAAAGCACTGTCGAGTGCTGAAAACACCAGAAAACGTGTTTTTCGCATCCAATAGCACGAAAACAGCGATATCGGTGATTCTGCATACTTGTCACAGAAGAATCATAAAGATTATCACTGAAAATGCATATGTCAGCTGGAAACCCAACGAAACCGAACATATCGCTGTTTCCGCATGTCAAACGCTCAGTGGAGTGCTCAAAACACCAGAAAACGTGTTTTTCACATTAAATAGCACGATAAAAGCGATTTTGGTGCTTCTGCATACTTGTCACAGAAGAATCATGAAGATTATCACTGAAAATGCATATATCAGCTGGAAACCCAACGAAACCGAAGATATCGCTGTTTCGGCATATCAAACGCACTGTGGAGTGCTGAAAAACCAGAAAACGTGTTTTTCGCATTCAATATTACGAAAACAGCGATTTCGGTGATTCTGCATACTTCTCGCAGAAGGATATCCAAGTTTATCGTAGAAAATGCATGTCTCAGCTGGAAACCCTACGTAAACGAAGATATCGCTGTATCAGCGTATCAAAAGCACTGTGGAGTGCTGAAAACACCAGAAAACGTGTTTTTCGCATTAAATAGCACGAAAACAGCGATTTCGGTGATTATGGACACTTGTCACAGAAGAATCCAGAAGATTATCACTGAAAATGCATATCTCACCTGGAAACCGAACGAAACCGAAGATATCGCAGTTTCCGCATGTGGAGTGCTGAAAAAACCAGGAAACCTGTTTTCCGCATGTCAAACGCACAGTGGAGTGCTCAAAACACCAGAAAACGTGACTTTCGCGTTCAATAGCACGAAAACAGCGATATCGGTGATTCTGTACACTTGTCACAGAAGCATCTCGAAGATTTTCATTGAAAATGCATATCTCAGCTGGAAACCCCACGAAAACGAAGATATCGCAGTTTCCGCATGTCAAACGCACTGTGGAGTGCTGAAAACAACAGAAAACGCGTTTATCGCATTCAAGAGCACGAAAACAGCGCTATGGGTGATTCTGCACACTTGTCAGAGAAGCATCTCGAAGATTATCACTGAAAATGCATATCTCATATGGAAACCCCACGAAGACGAAGTTATCGCAGTTTTCGCATATCCAACGCACTGTGGAGTGGTGAAAACTCCAGAAAACGTGTTTTTCGCATTCAGTAGCACGAAAACAGCGATATGGGTGATTCTGTACACTTGTCACAGAAGCATCTCGAAGATTATCACTGAAAATGCATATCACATCTGGAAATCCCACGAAAAGGAAGATATCGCAGTTTCCGCATGTCAAACGCACTGTGGAGTGCTGAAAACACCAGAAAACGTGTTTTTCGCATTCAATAGCACGAAAACAGCGATATGGGTGATTCTGCACACCTGTCACAGCAGCATCTCGAAGATTATCACTGAAAATGCATATCTCAGTTGGAAACCCCACGAAAACGAAGATATCGCAGTTTCCGCATATCCAGCGCACTGTGAAGTGCTGAAAACACCAGATAACATTGATTCTGCATACTTCTCAGAGAAGAATATCCGAGATTATCGTAGAAAATGCATGTCTCAGCTGGCAACCCCACGAAAACAAAGATATCGCAGTTTCCGCATGTCAAACGCACGGTGGGGTGCCGAAAACACCGGAAAACGTGTTTTTCGCATTCAATAACACGAAAACAGCGATTTCGGTGATTATGGACACTTGTCACAGAAGAATCCAGAAGATTATCACTGAAAATGCATATCTCACCTGGAAACCGAACGAAACCGAAGATATCGCAGTTTCCGCATGTGGAGTGCTGAAAAAACCAGGAAACCTGTTTTTCGCCTTCAATAGCACGAAAACAGCGATTTCGGTGATTCTGCACACTTGTCACAGAAGAATCATGAAGATTATCAGTGAAAATGCATATCTCAGCTGGAAACCCAACGAAACCAAAGATATCGCAGTTTCCGCATGTCAAACGTACGCTGGGGTGCTGAAAACACCAGAAAATGTGTTTTTCGCATTCGATAGCACGAAAACAGTGATTTCCGTGATTATGCACACTTGTCACAGAAGAATCCTGAAGATTATCACTGAAAATGAATATCTCAGCTGGAAACTGTACGAAACCGAAGATATCGCAGTTTCCGCATGTGGAGTGCTGAAAAAACCAGGAAACCTGTTTTTCGCATTCAATAGCACGAAAACAGCGATTTCGGTGATTCTGCACACTTGTCACAGAAGAATATCCAAGATTCTCCTAGAAAATGCATATCTCAGCAGGAAACCCACCAATACCTAAGGTATCGCTGTTTCCGCATGTCAAACGCACTATGGAGTGCTGAAAACACCAGAAATCGTGTTTTTCGCATTCAATAGCACCAAAAAAAGCGATTTCGGTGATTCTGCACACTTGTCACAGAAGAATCCTGAAGATTATCACTGAAAATGCATATCTCAGCTGGAAACCGAACGAAATCGAAGATATCGCAGTTTCCACTTGTAGAGTGTTGAAAAAACCAGGAAACCTGTTTTGCGCATTCAATAGCACGAAAACAGCGATTTCGGTGATTCTGCACACTTGTCACAGAAGAATCATGAAACTTATCACTGAAAATGCATATCTCATCTGGAAATCCAACGAAACCGAAGATATCGCAGTTTCCGCATATCAAACGCACTGTGGAGTGCTGAAAACACCACAAAACTGTTTTTCGCATTCAATAGCACGAATACAGCGATTTCGGTGATTCTGCATACTTCTCACAGAAGAATATCCACTATTCTCGTAGAAAATGCATGTCTCAGCTGGCAACCCCACGAAAACGACGATATCGCGGTTTCCGCATATCAAACGAACTGTGGTGTGCTGAAAACACCAGAAATCGAGTTTTTCGCATTCAATAGCACCAAGAAAAGCGATTTCGGTGATTCTGCAAACTTGTCACAGAAGAATCATGAAGATTATCACTGAAAAAGCATATCTCAGCTGGAAACCCAACGAAACCGAAGATATCGCAGTTTCCGCATGTCAAACGCACTGTGGAGTACTGATAACACCAGAAAACGTGTTTTTCGCATTCAATAGCACGAAAACAGCGATTTCGGTGATTCTGCACACTTGTCACAGAAGAATCATGAAGACTATCAATGAAAATGCATATCTCAGCTGGAAACCCAACGAAACCGAAAATATCGCAGTTTCCGCATGTGGAGTGCTGAAAAAACCAGGAAACCTGTTTTTCGCATTCAATAGCACGAAAACAGCGATCTCGGTGATTCTGCACACTTGTCACAGAAGAATCATGAAGCTTATCACAGAAAATGCATATCTCAGCTGGCAACCACACGAAAACGAAGTTATCGCAGTTTCCGCATATCCAACGCACTGTGGAGTGGTGAAAACTCCAGAAAACGTGTTTTTCGCATTCAATAGCACGAAAACAGCGATATCGGTGATTCTGTACACTTGTCACAGAAGAATCATGAAGATTATCACTGAAAATGCATATCTCAGCTGGAAACCCAACGAAACCGAAGATATCGCAGTTTCCGCATATCAAACGCACTGTGAAGTGTTGAAAACACCAGAAAACTTGTTTTTCGCATTAAATAGCACGAAAACAGCGATTTCGGTGATTCTGCATACTTCTCGCAGAAGGATATCCAAGATTATCGTAGAAAATGCATGTCTCAGCTGGAAACCCTACGTAAACGAAGATATCGCTGTATCAGCGTATCAAAAGCACTGTCGAGTGCTGAAAACACCAGAAAACGTGTTTTTCGCATTAAATAGCACGAAAACAGCGATTTCGGTGATTCTACACTTGTCACAGAAGAATCATGAAGATTATCACTGAAAATGCATATGTCAGCTGGAAACCCAACAAACCCGAAGATATCGCTGTTTCCGCATGTCAAACGCACAGTGGAGTGCTCAAAACACCAGAAATCGTGTTTTTCACATTAAAGAGCACCAAAACAGCGGTCGCGGTGATTCTGCACACTGGTCACAGAAGAAGCATGAAGATTATCACTGAAAATGCATATATCAGCTGGAAACCCAACGAAACCGAAGATATCGCTGTTTCGGCATATCAAACGCACTGTGGAGTGCTGAAAAACCAGAAAACGTGTTTTTCGCATTCAATATTACGAAAACAGCGATTTCGGTGATTCTGCATACTTCTCGCAGAAGGATATCCAAGTTTATCGTAGAAAATGCATGTCTCAGCTGGAAACCCTACGTAAACGAAGATATCGCTGTATCAGCGTATCAAAAGCACTGTGGAGTGCTGAAAACACCAGAAAACGTGTTTTTCGCATTAAATAGCACGAAAACAGCGATTTCGGTGATTCTACACTTGTCACAGTAGAATCATGAAGATTATCACTGAAAATGCATATGTCAGCTGGAATCCAAACAAACCCGAAAATATCGCTGTTTCCGCATGTCAAACGCACAGTGGAGTGCTCAAAACACCAGAAAACGTGATTTTCGCGTTCAATAGCACGAAAACAGCGATATCGGTGATTCTGCACACTTGTCACAGAAGAATCATGAAGATTATCACTGAAAATGCGTATCTCAGCTGGAAACCCAACGAAACCGAAGATATCGCAGTTTCCGGGTGTCAAACGCACTGTGGAGTGCTGAAAACACCAGATAACGTGTTTTTCGCATTCAATAGCACGAAAACAGCGATTTCGGTGATTCTGCACACTTGTCACAGAAGAATCTCGACGATTATCACTGAAAATGCATATCTCAGCTGGAAACACAACGAAACCAAAGATACCGCAGTTTCCGCATGTCAAACGCACTGTGGAAAGCTGAAAACACCAGAAAACTTGTTTTTCGCATTAAATAGCACGAAAACAGCGATTTCGATGATTCTGCATACTTCTCGCAGAAGGATATCCAAGATTATCGTAGAAAATGCATGTCTCAGCTGGAAACCCTACGTAAACGAAGATATCGCTGTATCAGCGTATCAAAAGCACTGTCGAGTGCTGAAAACACCAGAAAACGTGTTTTTCGCATCCAATAGCACGAAAACAGCGATATCGGTGATTCTGCATACTTGTCACAGAAGAATCATAAAGATTATCACTGAAAATGCATATGTCAGCTGGAAACCCAACGAAACCGAACATATCGCTGTTTCCGCATGTCAAACGCTCAGTGGAGTGCTCAAAACACCAGAAAACGTGTTTTTCACATTAAATAGCACGATAAAAGCGATTTTGGTGCTTCTGCATACTTGTCACAGAAGAATCATGAAGATTATCACTGAAAATGCATATCTCAGCTGGAAACCCTACGTAAACGAAGATATCGCTGTATCAGCGTATCAAAAGCACTGTGGAGTGCTGAAAACACCAGAAAACGTGTTTTTCGCATTAAATAGCACGAAAACAGCGATTTCGGTGATTCTACACTTGTCACAGAAGAATCATGAAGATTATCACTGAAAATGCATATGTCACCTGGAAACCCAACAAACCCGAAGATATCGCTGTTTCCGCATGTCAAACGCACAGTGGAGTGCTCAAAACACCAGAAATCGTGTTTTTCACATTTAAGAGAACCAAAACAGCGGTCGCGGTGATTCTGCACACTGGTCACAGAAGAAGCATGAAGATTATCACTGAAAATGCATATATCAGCTGGAAACCCAACGAAACCGAAGATATCGCTGTTTCGGCATATCAAACGCACTGTGGAGTGCTGAAAAACCAGAAAACGTGTTTTTCGCATTCAATATTACGAAAACAGCGATTTCGGTGATTCTGCATACTTCTCGCAGAAGGATATCCAAGTTTATCGTAGAAAATGCATGTCTCAGCTGGAAACCCTACGTAAACGAAGATATCGCTGTATCAGCGTATCAAAAGCACTGTGGAGTGCTGAAAACACCAGAAAACGTGTTTTTCGCATTAAATAGCACGAAAACAGCGATTTCGGTGATTCTACACTTGTCACAGTAGAATCATGAAGATTATCACTGAAAATGCATATGTCAGCTGGAATCCAAACAAACCCGAAAATATCGCTGTTTCCGCATGTCAAACGCACAGTGGAGTGCTCAAAACACCAGAAAACGTGACTTTCGCGTTCAATAGCACGAAAACAGCGATATCGGTGATTCTGTACACTTGTCACAGAAGCATCTCGAAGATTTTCATTGAAAATGCATATCTCAGCTGGAAACCCCACGAAAACAAAGATATCGCAGTTTCCGCATGTCAAACGCACGGTGGGGTGCCGAAAACACCGGAAAACGTGTTTTTCGCATTCAATAACACGAAAACAGCGATTTCGGTGATTATGGACACTTGTCACAGAAGAATCCAGAAGATTATCACTGAAAATGCATATCTCACCTGGAAACCGAACGAAACCGAAGATATCGCAGTTTCCGCATGTGGAGTGCTGAAAAAACAAGGAAACCTGTTTTCCGCATGTCAAACGCACAGTGGAGTGCTCAAAACACCAGAAAACGTGACTTTCGCGTTCAATAGCACGAAAACAGCGATATCGGTGATTCTGTACACTTGTCACAGAAGCATCTCGAAGATTTTCATTGAAAATGCATATCTCAGCTGGAAACCCCACGAAAACGAAGATATCGCAGTTTCCGCATGTCAAACGCACTGTGGAGTGCTGAAAACAACAGAAAACGCGTTTATCGCATTCAAGAGCACGAAAACAGCGCTATGGGTGATTCTGCACACTTGTCAGAGAAGCATCTCGAAGATTATCACTGAAAATGCATATCACATCTGGAAATCCCACGAAAAGGAAGATATCGCAGTTTCCGCATGTCAAACGCACTGTGGAGTGCTGAAAACACCAGAAAACGTGTTTTTCGCATTCAATAGCACGAAAACAGCGATATGGGTGATTCTGCACACCTGTCACAGCAGCATCTCGAAGATTATCACTGAAAATGCATATCTCAGTTGGAAACCCCACGAAAACGAAGATATCGCAGTTTCCGCATATCCAGCGCACTGTGAAGTGCTGAAAACACCAGATAACATTGATTCTGCATACTTCTCAGAGAAGAATATCCGAGATTATCGTAGAAAATGCATGTCTCAGCTGGCAACCCCACGAAAACAAAGATATCGCAGTTTCCGCATGTCAAACGCACGGTGGGGTGCCGAAAACACCGGAAAACGTGTTTTTCGCATTCAATAACACGAAAACAGCGATTTCGGTGATTATGGACACTTGTCACAGAAGAATCCAGAAGATTATCACTGAAAATGCATATCTCACCTGGAAACCGAACGAAACCGAAGATATCGCAGTTTCCGCATGTGGAGTGCTGAAAAAACCAGGAAACCTGTTTTTCGCCTTCAATAGCACGAAAACAGCGATTTCGGTGATTCTGCACACTTGTCACAGAAGAATCATGAAGATTATCACTGAAAATGCATATCTCAGCTGGAAACCCAACGAAACCAAAGATATCGCAGTTTCCGCATGTCAAACGTACGCTGGGGTGCTGAAAACACCAGAAAATGTGTTTTTCGCATTCGATAGCACGAAAACAGTGATTTCCGTGATTATGCACACTTGTCACAGAAGAATCCTGAAGATTATCACTGAAAATGAATATCTCAGCTGGAAACTGTACGAAACCGAAGATATCGCAGTTTCCGCATGTGGAGTGCTGAAAAAACCAGGAAACCTGTTTTTCGCATTCAATAGCACGAAAACAGCGATTTCGGTGATTCTGCATACTTCTCACAGAAGAATATCCAAGATTCTCGTAGAAAATGCATATCTCAGCTGGAAACCCACCGATACCTCAGGTATCGCTGTTTCCGCATGTCAAACGCACTATGGAGTGCTGAAAACACCACAAAACTGCTTTTCGCATTCAATAGCACGAAAACAGCGATTTCGGTGATTCTGCACACTTGTCACAGAAGAATATCCCAGATTCTCCTAGAAAATGCATATCTCAGCAGGAAACCGAACGAAACCGAAGATATCGCAGTTTCCGCATGTGGAGTGCTGAAAAAACCAGGAAACCTGTTTTTCGCCTTCAATAGCACGAAAACAGCGATTTCGGTGATTCTGCACACTTGTCACAGAAGAATCATGAAGATTATCACTGAAAATGCATATCTCAGCTGGAAACCCAACGAAACCAAAGATATCGCAGTTTCCGCATGTCAAGCGCACTGTGGAGTGCTGAAAACACCGGAAAACGTGTTTTTCGCATTCAATAGCACGAAAGAAGCGATATGGGTGATTCTGGATACTTCCCACAGAAGAATATACAAGATTATCGTAGAAAATACATGTCTCAGCTTGAAACCCCACGAAACGAAGATATCGCAGTTTCCGCATGTCAAGCGCACTGTGGAGTGCTGAAAACACCAGAAAACGTGTTTTTCGCATTCAATAGCACGAAAACAGCGATTTCGGTGATTCTGCACACTTGTCACAGAAGAATTATGAAGATTATCACTGAAAATGCATATCTCAGCTGGAAACCCATCGAAACCGAAGATATCGCAGTTTCCGCATGTCAAACGCACTGTGGAGTGCTGAAAACACCACAAAACTGCTTTTCGCATTCAATAGCACGAAAACAGCGATTTCGGTGATTCTGCACACTTGTCACAGAAGAATATCCAAGATTCTCCTAGAAAATGCATATCTCAGCAGGAAACCCACCAATACCTAAGGTATCGCTGTTTCCGCATGTCAAACGCACTATGGAGTGCTGAAAACACCAGAAATCGTGTTTTTCGCATTCAATAGCACCAAAAAAAGCGATTTCGGTGATTCTGCACACTTGTCACAGAAGAATCCTGAAGATTATCACTGAAAATGCATATCTCAGCTGGAAACCGAACGAAATCGAAGATATCGCAGTTTCCACATGTAGAGTGTTGAAAAAACCAGGAAACCTGTTTTGCGCATTCAATAGCACGAAAACAGCGATTTCGGTGATTCTGCACACTTGTCACAGAAGAATCATGAAGCTTATCACTGAAAATGCATATCTCATCTGGAAATCCAACGAAACCGAAGATATCGCAGTTTCCGCATATCAAACGCACTGTGGAGTGCTGAAAACACCACAAAACAGTTTTTCGCATTCAATAGCACGAATACAGCGATTTCGGTGATTCTGCATACTTCTCACAGAAGAATATCCACTATTCTCGTAGAAAATGCATGTCTCAGCTGGCAACCCCACGAAAACGACGATATCGCGGTTTCCGCATATCAAACGAACTGTGGTGTGCTGAAAACACCAGAAATCGAGTTTTTCGCATTCAATAGCACCAAGAAAAGCGATTTCGGTGATTCTGCAAACTTGTCACAGAAGAATCATGAAGATTATCACTGAAAAAGCATATCTCAGCTGGAAACCCAAAGAAACCGAAGATATCGCAGTTTCCGCATGTCAAACGCACTGTGGAGTGCTGATAACACCAGAAAACGTGTTTTTCGCATTCAATAGCACGAAAACAGCGATTTCGGTGATTCTGCACACTTGTCACAGAAGAATCATGAAGACTATCACTGAAAATGCATATCTCAGCTGGAAACCCAACGAAACCGAAAATATCGCAGTTTCCGCATGTGGAGTGCTGAAACAACCAGGAAACCTGTTTTTCGCATTCAATAGCACGAAAACAGCGATCTCGGTGATTCTGCACACTTGTCACAGAAGAATCATGAAGCTTATCACAGAAAATGCATATCTCAGCTGGAAACCCAACGAAACCGAAGATACCGCAGTTTCCGCAAAACATACGCAGTGTGGAACGCTAAAAACACCAGAAACCGTGTTTTTCGCATTCCATAGCGCGAAAACAGCGATTTCGGTGACTCTGGACACTTGTCACAGAAGAAACTCGAAGATTATCACAGAAAATGCATATCTCTGCTGGAACCCAACGAAACCGAAGATATCGCAGTTTCCGCATATCAACCGCACTGTGAAGTGCTGAAAACACCAGAAAACGAGTTTCTCGCATTCAATAGGACGGAGACAGCGATATCGATGATTCTGCACACTTGTCACAGAAGAATCCTGAAGATTATCACTGAAAATGCATATCTCAGCTGGAAACCGAACGAAACCGAAGATATCGCAGTTTCCGCATGTGGAGTGCTGAAAAAACCAGGTAACCTGTTTTTCGCATTCAATAGCACGAAAACAGCGATCTCGGCGATTCTGCACACATGTCACAGAAGAATCATGAAGCTTATCACAGAAAATGCATATCTCTGCTGGAAACTCAACGAAACAGAAGATATCGCAGTTTCCCCATGTGGACTGCTGAAATCACCACGAAACGTGTTTTCCGCATGTCAACCGCACTGTGGAGTGCTGATAACACCAGAAAACGTGTTTTTCGCATTCAATAGCACGAAAACAGCGATTTCGGTGATTCTGCAAACTTGTCACAGAAGAATCATGAAGATTATCACTGAAAATACCTATCTCAGCTGGAAACCCAACGAAACCGAAGATATCGCAGTTTCCGCATGTGGAGTGCTGAAAAAACCAGGAAACCTGTTTTCCACATGTCAAACGCACGGTGGGGTGCCGAAAACACCAGAAAACGTGTTTTTCGCATTCAATAGCAAGAAAACAGCGATTTCGGTGACTCTGCACACTTGTCACAGAAGAAACTCGAAGATTATCACAGAAAATGCATATCTTAGCTGGAACCCAACGATACCGAAGATATCGCAGTTTCCGCATGGCAAACGCACGGTGGGGTGCTGAAAACACCAGAAAGCGTGTTTTTCGCATTCAATAGCACCAAAAAAAGCGATTTCGAGGATTCTGCACACTTGTCACAGAAGAATCCTTAAGATTATCACTGAAAATGCATATCTCAGCTGGAAACCGAACGAAACCGAAGATATCGCAGTTTCCGCATGTAGAGTGTTGAAAAAACCAGGAAACCTGTTTTTCGCATTCAATAGCACGAAAACAGCGATCTCGGTGATTCTGCACATTTGTCACAGAAGAATATCCAAGATTCTCCTAGAAAATGCATATCTCAGCAGGAAACCCACCAATACCTAAGGTATCGCTGTTTCCGCATGTCAAACGCACTATGGAGTGCTGAAAACACCAGAAATCGTGTTTTTCGCATTCAATAGCACCAAAAAAAGCGATTTCGGTGATTCTGCACACTTGTCACAGAAGAATCCTGAAGATTATCACTGAAAATGCATATCTCAGCTGGAAACCGAACGAAATCGAAGATATCGCAGTTTCCACATGTAGAGTGTTGAAAAAACCAGGAAACCTGTTTTGCGCATTCAATAGCACGAAAACAGCGATCTCGGCGATTCTGCACACATGTCACAGAAGAATCATGAAGCTTATCACAGAAAATGCATATCTCAGCTGGAAACTCAACGAAACAGAAGATATCGCAGTTTCCCCATGTGGACTGCTGAAATCACCACGAAACGTGTTTTCCGCATGTCAACCGCACTGTGGAGTGCTGATAACACCAGAAAACGTGTTTTTCGCATTCAATAGCACGAAAACAGCGATTTCGGTGATTCTGCAAACTTGTCACAGAAGAATCATGAAGATTATCACTGAAAATACATATCTCAGCTGGAAACCCAACGAAACCGAAGATATCGCAGTTTCCGCATGTGGAGTGCTGAAAAAACCAGGAAACCTGTTTTCCACATGTCAAACGCACGGTGGGGTGCCGAAAACACCAGAAAACGTGTTTTTCGCATTCAATAGCAAGAAAACAGCGATTTCGGTGACTCTGCACACTTGTCACAGAAGAAACTCGAAGATTATCACAGAAAATGCATATCTTAGCTGGAACCCAACGATACCGAAGATATCGCAGTTTCCGCATGGCAAACGCACGGTGGGGTGCTGAAAACACCAGAAAGCGTGTTTTTCGCATTCAATAGCACCAAAAAAAGCGATTTCGGTGATTCTGCACACTTGTCACAGAAGAATCCTGAAGATTATCTCTGAAAATGCATATCTCAGCTGGAAACCGAACGAAACCGAAGATATCGCAGTTTCCGCATGTAGAGTGTTGAAAAAACCAGGAAACCTGTTTTTCGCATTCAATAGCACGAAAACAGCGATTTCGGTGATTCTGCACACTTGCCACAGAAGAATATCCAAGATTCTCGTAGAAAATGCATATCTCAGCAGGAAACCCACCGATACCTAAGGTATCGCTGTTTCCGCATGTGAAACGCACTATGGAGTGCTGAAAACACCAGAAATCCTGTTTTTCGCATTCAATAGCACCAAAAAAAGCGATTTCGGTGACTCTGCACACTTGTCACTGAAGAAACTCGAAGATTATCACAGAGAATGCATATCTCAGCTGGAACCCAACGAAACCGAAGATATCACAGTTTCCGCATGTCAAACGCAGTATGGAGTGCTGAAAAAACCAGGAAACCTGTTTTTAGCATTCAATAGCACGAAAACAGCGATCTCGGTGATTCTGCACATTTGTCACAGAAGAATCATGAAGCTTATCACAGAAAATGCATATCTCAGCTGGAAACCCAACGAAACCGAAGATACCGCAGTTTCCGCATATCAACCGCACTGTGAAGTGCTGAAAACACCAGAAAACGAGTTTCTCGCATTCAATAGGACGGAGACAGCGATATCGATGATTCTGCACACTTGTCACAGAAGAATCCTGAAGATTATCACTGAAAATGCATATCTCAGCTGGAAACCGAACGAAACCGAAGATATCGCAGTTTCCGCATGTGGAGTGCTGAAAAAACCAGGTAACCTGTTTTTCGCATTCAATAGCACGAAAACAGCGATCTCGGCGATTCTGCACACATGTCACAGAAGAATCATGAAGCTTATCACAGAAAATGCATATCTCTGCTGGAAACTCAACGAAACAGAAGATATCGCAGTTTCCCCATGTGGACTGCTGAAATCACCACGAAACGTGTTTTCCGCATGTCAACCGCACTGTGGAGTGCTGATAACACCAGAAAACGTGTTTTTCGCATTCAATAGCACGAAAACAGCGATTTCGGTGATTCTGCAAACTTGTCACAGAAGAATCATGAAGATTATCACTGAAAATACCTATCTCAGCTGGAAACCCAACGAAACCGAAGATATCGCAGTTTCCGCATGTGGAGTGCTGAAAAAACCAGGAAACCTGTTTTCCACATGTCAAACGCACGGTGGGGTGCCGAAAACACCAGAAAACGTGTTTTTCGCATTCAATAGCAAGAAAACAGCGATTTCGGTGACTCTGCACACTTGTCACAGAAGAAACTCGAAGATTATCACAGAAAATGCATATCTTAGCTGGAACCCAACGATACCGAAGATATCGCAGTTTCCGCATGGCAAACGCACGGTGGGGTGCTGAAAACACCAGAAAGCGTGTTTTTCGCATTCAATAGCACCAAAAAAAGCGATTTCGAGGATTCTGCACACTTGTCACAGAAGAATCATGAAGATTATCACTGAAAATGCATATCTCAGCTGGAAACCGAACGAAACCGAAGATATCGCAGTTTCCGCATGTAGAGTGTTGAAAAAACCAGGAAACCTGTTTTTCGCATTCAATAGCACGAAAACAGCGATCTCGGTGATTCTGCACATTTGTCACAGAAGAATATCCAAGATTCTCCTAGAAAATGCATATCTCAGCAGGAAACCCACCAATACCTAAGGTATCGCTGTTTCCGCATGTCAAACGCACTATGGAGTGCTGAAAACACCAGAAATCGTGTTTTTCGCATTCAATAGCACCAAAAAAAGCGATTTCGGTGATTCTGCACACTTGTCACAGAAGAATCCTGAAGATTATCACTGAAAATGCATATCTCAGCTGGAAACCGAACGAAATCGAAGATATCGCAGTTTCCACATGTAGAGTGTTGAAAAAACCAGGAAACCTGTTTTGCGCATTCAATAGCACGAAAACAGCGATCTCGGCGATTCTGCACACATGTCACAGAAGAATCATGAAGCTTATCACAGAAAATGCATATCTCAGCTGGAAACTCAACGAAACAGCAGATATCGCAGTTTCCCCATGTGGACTGCTGAAATCACCACGAAACGTGTTTTCCGCATGTCAACCGCACTGTGGAGTGCTGATAACACCAGAAAACGTGTTTTTCGCATTCAATAGCACGAAAACAGCGATTTCGGTGATTCTGCAAACTTGTCACAGAAGAATCATGAAGATTATCACTGAAAATACATATCTCAGCTGGAAACCCAACGAAACCGAAGATATCGCAGTTTCCGCATGTGGAGTGCTGAAAAAACCAGGAAACCTGTTTTCCACATGTCAAACGCACGGTGGGGTGCCGAAAACACCAGAAAACGTGTTTTTCGCATTCAATAGCAAGAAAACAGCGATTTCGGTGACTCTGCACACTTGTCACAGAAGAAACTCGAAGATTATCACAGAAAATGCATATCTTAGCTGGAACCCAACGATACCGAAGATATCGCAGTTTCCGCATGGCAAACGCACGGTGGGGTGCTGAAAACACCAGAAAGCGTGTTTTTCGCATTCAATAGCACCAAAAAAAGCGATTTCGGTGATTCTGCACACTTGTCACAGAAGAATCCTGAAGATTATCTCTGAAAATGCATATCTCAGCTGGAAACCGAACGAAACCGAAGATATCGCAGTTTCCGCATGTAGAGTGTTGAAAAAACCAGGAAACCTGTTTTTCGCATTCAATAGCACGAAAACAGCGATTTCGGTGATTCTGCACACTTGCCACAGAAGAATATCCAAGATTCTCGTAGAAAATGCATATCTCAGCAGGAAACCCACCGATACCTAAGGTATCGCTGTTTCCGCATGTGAAACGCACTATGGAGTGCTGAAAACACCAGAAATCCTGTTTTTCGCATTCAATAGCACCAAAAAAAGCGATTTCGGTGACTCTGCACACTTGTCACTGAAGAAACTCGAAGATTATCACAGAGAATGCATATCTCAGCTGGAACCCAACGAAACCGAAGATATCACAGTTTCCGCATGTCAAACGCAGTATGGAGTGCTGAAAAAACCAGGAAACCTGTTTTTAGCATTCAATAGCACGAAAACAGCGATCTCGGTGATTCTGCACATTTGTCACAGAAGAATCATGAAGCTTATCACAGAAAATGCATATCTCAGCTGGAAACCCAACGAAACCGAAGATACCGCAGTTTCCGCATGTCAAACGCACGGTGGGGTGCCGAAAACACCAGAAAACGTGTTTTTCGCATTCAATAGCACGAAAACAACGATTTCGTTGATTATGCACACTTGTCACAGAAGAATCATGAAGCTTATCGCTGAAAATGCATATCTCATCTGGAAACCCAACGAAAACGAAGATATCGCAGTTTCCGCATGTCAAGCGCACTGTGGAGTGCTGAAAACACCGGAAAACGTGTTTTTCGCATTCAATAGCACGAAAGAAGCGATATGGGTGATTCTGGATACTTCCCACAGAAGAATATACAAGATTATCGTAGAAAATACATGTCTCAGCTTGAAACCCCACGAAACGAAGATATCGCAGTTTCCGCATGTCAAGCGCACTGTGGAGTGCTGAAAACACCAGAAAACGTGTTTTTCGCATTCAATAGCACGAAAACAGCGATTTCGGTGATTCTGCACACCTGTCAGAGAAGAATCATGAAGATATTCATTGAAAATGCATACCTCAGCTGGAAACCCAACAAAACCGAAGATATCGCAGTTTCCGCATGTGGAGTGCTGAAAAAACCAGGAAACCTGTTTTTCGCATTCAATAGCACGAAAACAGCGATCTCGGTGATTCTGCACACTTGTCACAGAAGAATCATGAAGCTTATCACAGAAAATGCATATCTCAGCTGGAAACCCAACGAAACCGAAGATACCGCAGTTTCCGCATATCAAACGCAGTGTGGAACGCTAAAAACACCAGAAACCGTGTTTTTCGCATTCAATAGCGCGAAAACAGCGATTTCGGTGACTCTGCACACTTGTCACAGAAGAATCATGAAGCTTATCACTGAAAATGCATATCTCAGCTGGAAACCGAACGAAACCGAAGATATCGCAGTTTCCGCATGTGGAGTGCTGAAAAAACCAGGAAACCTGTTTTTCGCATTCAATAGCACGAAAACAGCGATCTCGGTGATTCTGCACACTTGTCACAGAAGAATCATGAAGCTTATCACAGAAAATGCATATCTCAGCTGGAAACCCAACGAAACCGAAGATACCGCAGTTTCCGCATATCAAACGCAGTGTGGAACGCTAAAAACACCAGAAACCGTGTTTTTCGCATTCAACATCGCGAAAACAGCGATTTCGGTGACTCTGCACACTTGTCACAGAAGAATCATGAAGCTTATCACAGAAAATGCATATCTCAGCTGGAAACCGAACGAAACCGAAGATATCGCAGTTTCCGCATGAGGAGTACTGAAAAAACCAGGAAACCTGTTTTTCGCATTCAATAGCACGAAAACAGCGATCTCGGTGATTCTGCACACTTGTCACAGAAGAATCATGAAGCTTATCACAGAAAATGCATATCTCAGCTGGAAACCCAACGAAACCGAAGATACCGCAGTTTCCGCATATCAAACGCAGTGTGGAACGCTAAAAACACCAGAAACCGTGTTTTTCGCTTTCAATAGCACCAATACAGCGATTTCGGTGATTCTGCATACTTTTCACAGAAGAATATCCAGATTATCGTAGAAAATGCATATCTCATCTGGAAACCCAACGAAACCGAAGATATCGCAGTTTCCGCATATCAAACGCACTGTGGAGTGCTGAAAACACCACAAAACTGTTTTTCGCATTCAATAGCACGAATACAGCGATTTCGGTGATTCTGCATACTTCTCACAGAAGAATATCCACTATTCTCGTAGAAAATGCATGTCTCAGCTGGCAACCCCACGAAAACGAAGATATCGCGGTTTCCGCATATCAAACGAACTGTGGTGAGCTGAAAACACCAGGAAACGTGTTTTTCGCATTCAATAGCACGAAAACAGCGATTTCGGTGATTCTGCACACTTGTCACAGAAGAATCTTGAAGCTTATCACTGAAAATGCATATCACAGCTGGAAACTCAACGAAACCGAAGATTTCGCAGTTTCCGCATGTGGACTGCTGAAATCACCACGAAACGTGTTTTTCGCATTCAATAGCACGAAAACAGCGATCTCGGTGATTCTGCATACTTCTCAGAGAAGAATATCCGATATTATCGTAGAAAATGCATGTATCAGCTGGAAACCCAGCCAAACCGAACATATCGCTGCTTCCGCATGTCAAACGCTCAGTGGTGTGCTCAATACACCAGAAAACGTGTTTTTCGCATTGAATAGCACGAAAACAGCGATTTCGGTGATTCTACACTTGTCACAGAAGAATCTCGAAGATTATCACTGAAAATGCATATCTCATCTGGAAACCCAACGAGACCGAAGATATCGCAGATTCCGCATATCAAACGCACTGTGGAATATTGAAAACTGCAGAAAACGTGTTTTTCGCATTCAGTAGCACGAAAATAGCGATATCGGTGATTCTGCACACTTGTCACAGAAGAATCATGAAGATTATCACCGAAAATGCATATGTCAGTTGGAAACCCAACGAAACCGAAGATATCGCTGTATCCGCATGTCAAACGCACTGTGGAGTGCTGAACACACCAGAAAACGAGTTTTTCGCATTTAATAGCACGAAAACAGCGATTTCTGTGATTCTGCAAACTTCTCACAGAAGAATATCCAAGATTATCGTAGAAAATGCATGTCTCAGCTGGCAACCCCACGAAAACAAACATATCTCAGTTTCCGCATGTCAAACGCACTGTGGAGAGCTGAATACACCAGAAAACGTGTTTTTCGCATTAAATAGCACGAAAACAGCGATTTCGGTGATTCCACACTTGTCACAGAAGAATCATGAAGATTATCACCGAAAATGCATATCTCATCTGGAAACCCATCGAAAAGGAAGATATCGCAGTTTCCGCCTGTCAAACGCACTGTGGAGTGCTGAAAACACCAGAAAACGTGTTTTTCGCATTCAATATCACGAAAACAGCCTTATGGGAGTTTCTGCACACTTGTCACAGAAGCATCTCCAAGATTATCACTGAAAATGCATATCTCAGCTGGCAACCACACGAAAACGAAGTTATCGCAGTTTCCGCATATCCAACGCACTGTGGAGTGGTGAAAACTCCAGAAAACGTGTTTTTCGCATTCAATAGCACGAAAACAGCGATATCGGTGATTCTGTACACTTGTCACAGAAGAATCATGAAGATTATCACTGAAAATGCATATGTCAGCTGGAATCCAAACAAACCCGAAAATATCGCTGTTTCCGCATGTCAAACGCACAGTGGAGTGCTCAAAACACCAGAAAACGTGATTTTCGCGTTCAATAGCACGAAAACAGCGATATCGGTGATTCTGCACACTTGTCACAGAAGAATCATGAAGATTATCACTGAAAATGCGTATCTCAGCTGGAAACCCAACAAACCCGAAGATATCGCTGTTTCCGCATGTCAAACGAACAGTGGAGTGCTCAAAACACCAGAAAACGTGATTTTCGCGTTCAATAGCACGAAAACAGCGATATCGGTGATTCTGCACACTTGTCACAGAAGCATCTCCAAGATTATCACTGAAAATGCATATCTCAGCTGGAAACCCAACGAAACCGAAGATATCGCAGTTTCCGCATATCAAACGCACTGTGAAATGTTGAAAACACCAGAAAACTTGTTTTTCGCATTAAATAGCACGAAAACAGCGATTTCGGTGATTCTGCATACTTCTCGCAGAAGGATATCCAAGATTATCGTAGAAAATGCATGTCTCAGCTGGAAACCCTACGTAAACGAAGATATCGCTGTATCAGCGTATCAAAAGCACTGTCGAGTGCTGAAAACACCAGAAAACGTGTTTTTCGCATTAAATAGCACGAAAACAGCGATTTCGGTGATTCTACACTTGTCACAGTAGAATCATGAAGATTATCACTGAAAATGCATATGTCAGCTGGAATCCAAACAAACCCGAAAATATCGCTGTTTCCGCATGTCAAACGCACAGTGGAGTGCTCAAAACACCAGAAAACGTGATTTTCGCGTTCAATAGCACGAAAACAGCGATATCGGTGATTCTGCACACTTGTCACAGAAGAATCATGAAGATTATCACTGAAAATGCGTATCTCAGCTGGAAACCCAACGAAACCGATGATATCGCAGTTTCCGGGTGTCAAACGCACTGTGGAGTGCTGAAAACACCAGATAACGTGTTTTTCGCATTCAATAGCACGAAAACAGCGATTTCGGTGATTCTGCACACTTGTCACAGAAGAATCTCGACGATTATCACTGAAAATGCATATCTCAGCTGGAAACACAACGAAACCAAAGATACCGCAGTTTCCGCATGTCAAACGCACTGTGGAGTGCTGAAAACACCAGAAAACTTGTTTTTCGCATTAAATAGCACGAAAACAGCGATTTCGGTGATTCTGCATACTTCTCGCAGAAGGATATCCAAGATTATCGTAGAAAATGCATGTCTCAGCTGGAAACCCTACGTAAACGAAGATATCGCTGTATCAGCGTATCAAAAGCACTGTCGAGTGCTGAAAACACCAGAAAACGTGTTTTTCGCATCCAATAGCACGAAAACAGCGATATCGGTGATTCTGCATACTTGTCACAGAAGAATCATAAAGATTATCACTGAAAATGCATATGTCAGCTGGAAACCCAACGAAACCGAACATATCGCTGTTTCCGCATGTCAAACGCTCAGTGGAGTGCTCAAAACACCAGAAAACGTGTTTTTCACATTAAATAGCACGATAAAAGCGATTTTGGTGCTTCTGCATACTTGTCACAGAAGAATCATGAAGATTATCACTGAAAATGCATATCTCAGCTGGAAACCCTACGTAAACGAAGATATCGCTGTATCAGCGTATCAAAAGCACTGTGGAGTGCTGAAAACACCAGACAACGTGTTTTTCGCATTAAATAGCACGAAAACAGCGATTTCGGTGATTCTACACTTGTCACAGAAGAATCATGAAGATTATCACTGAAAATGCATATGTCACCTGGAAACCCAACAAACCCGAAGATATCGCTGTTTCCGCATGTCAAACGCACAGTGGAGTGCTCAAAACACCAGAAATCGTGTTTTTCACATTAAAGAGCACCAAAACAGCGGTCGCGGTGATTCTGCACACTGGTCACAGAAGAAGCATGAAGATTATCACTGAAAATGCATATATCAGCTGGAAACCCAACGAAACCGAAGATATCGCTGTTTCGGCATATCAAACGCACTGTGGAGTGCTGAAAAACCAGAAAACGTGTTTTTCGCATTCAATATTACGAAAACAGCGATTTCGGTGATTCTGCATACTTCTCGCAGAAGGATATCCAAGTTTATCGTAGAAAATGCATGTCTCAGCTGGAAACCCTACGTAAACGAAGATATCGCTGTATCAGCGTATCAAAAGCACTGTGGAGTGCTGAAAACACCAGAAAACGTGTTTTTCGCATTAAATAGCACGAAAACAGCGATTTCGGTGATTCTACACTTGTCACAGAAGCATCTCGAAGATTTTCATTGAGAATGCATATCTCAGCTGGAAACCCCACGAAAACGAAGATATCGCAGTTTCCGCATGTCAAACGCACTGTGGAGTGCTGAAAACAACAGAAAACGCGTTTATCGCATTCAAGAGCACGAAAACAGCGCTATAGGTGATTCTGCACACTTGTCAGAGAAGCATCTCGAAGATTATCACTGAAAATGCATATCTCATATGGAAACCCCACGAAGACGAAGTTATCGCAGTTTTCGCATATCCAACGCACTGTGGAGTGGTGAAAACTCCAGAAAACGTGTTTTTCGCATTCAGTAGCACGAAAACAGCGATATGGGTGATTCTGTACACTTGTCACAGAAGCATCTCGAAGATTATCACTGAAAATGCATATCACATCTGGAAATCCCACGAAAAGGAAGATATCGCAGTTTCCGCATGTCAAACGCACTGTGGAGTGCTGAAAACACCAGAAAACGTGTTTTTCGCATTCAATAGCACGAAAGCAGCGATATGGGTGATTCTGCACACCTGTCACAGCAGCATCTCGAAGATTATCACTGAAAATGAATATCTCAGCTGGAAACTGTACGAAACCGAAGATATCGCAGTTTCCGCATGTGGAGTGCTGAAAAAACCAGGAAACCTGTTTTTCGCATTCAATAGCACGAAAACAGCGATTTCGGTGATTCTGCATACTTCTCACAGAAGAATATCCAAGATTCTCGTAGAAAATGCATATCTCAGCTGGAAACCCACCGATACCTCAGGTATCGCTGTTTCCGCATGTCAAACGCTCTATGGAGTGCTGAAAACACCAGAAATCGTGTTTTTCACATTCAATAGCACCACAAAAAGCGATTTCGGTGATTCTGCACACTTGTCACAGAAGAATTATGAAGATTATCACTGAAAATGCATATCTCAGCTGGAAACCCATCGAAACCGAAGATATCGCAGTTTCCGCATGTCAAACGCACTGTGGAGTGCTGAAAACACCACAAAACTGCTTTTCGCATTCAATAGCACGAAAACAGCGATTTCGGTGATTCTGCACACTTGTCACAGAAGAATATCCAAGATTCTCCTAGAAAATGCATATCTCAGCAGGAAACCCACCAATACCTAAGGTATCGCTGTTTCCGCATGTCAAACGCACTATGGAGTGCTGAAAACACCAGAAATCGTGTTTTTCGCATTCAATAGCACCAAAAAAAGCGATTTCGGTGATTCTGCACACTTGTCACAGAAGAATCCTGAAGATTATCACTGAAAATGCATATCTCCGCTGGAAACCGAACGAAATCGAAGATATCGCAGTTTCCACATGTAGAGTGTTGAAAAAACCAGGAAACCTGTTTTGCGCATTCAATAGCACGAAAACAGCGATTTCGGTGATTCTGCACACTTGTCACAGAAGAATCATGAAGCTTATCACTGAAAATGCATATCTCATCTGGAAATCCAACGAAACTGAAGATATCGCAGTTTCCGCATATCAAACGCACTGTGGAGTGCTGAAAACACCACAAAACTGTTTTTCGCATTCAATAGCACGAATACAGCGATTTCGGTGATTCTGCATACTTCTCACAGAAGAATATCCACTATTCTCGTAGAAAATGCATGTCTCAGCTGGCAACCCCACGAAAACGACGATATCGCGGTTTCCGCATATCAAACGAACTGTGGTGTGCTGAAAACACCAGAAATCGAGTTTTTCGCATTCAATAGCACCAAGAAAAGCGAGTTCGGTGATTCTGCAAACTTGTCACAGAAGAATCATGAAGATTATCGCTGAAAAAGCATATCTCAGCTGGAAACCCAACGAAACCGAAGATATCGCAGTTTCCGCATGTCAAACGCACTGTGGAGTGCTGATAACACCAGAAAACGTGTTTTTCGCATTCAATAGCACGAAAACAGCGATTTCGGTGATTCTGCACACTTGTCACAGAAGAATCATGAAGACGATCACTGAAAATGCATATCTCAGCTGGAAACCCAACGAAACCGAAAATATCGCAGTTTCCGCATGTGGAGTGCTGAAAAAACCAGGAAACCTGTTTTTCGCATTCAATAGCACGAAAACAGCGATCTCGGTGATTCTGCACACTTGTCACAGAAGAATCATGAAGCTTATCACAGAAAATGCATATCTCAGCTGGAAACCCAACGAAACCGAAGATACCGCAGTTTCCGCAAAACATACGCAGTGTGGAACGCTAAAAACACCAGAAACCGTGTTTTTCGCATTCCATAGCGCGAAAACAGCGATTTCGGTGACTATGCACACTTGTCACAGAAGAAACTCGAAGATTATCACAGAAAATGCATATCTCTGCTGGAACCCAACGAAACCGAAGATATCGCAGTTTCCGCATATCAACCGCACTGTGAAGTGCTGAAAACACCAGAAAACGAGTTTCTCGCATTCAATAGGACGAAGACAGCGATATCGATGATTCTGCACACTTCTCACAGAAGAATCCTGAAGATTATCACTGAAAATGCATATCTCAGCTGGAAACCGAACGAAACCGAAGATATCGCAGTTTCCGCATGTGGAGTGCTGAAAAAACCAGGTAACCTGTTTTTCGCATTCAATAGCACGAAAACAGCGATCTCGGCGATTCTGCACACATGTCACAGAAGAATCATGAAGCTTATCACAGAAAATGCATATCTCAGCTGGAAACTCAACGAAACCGAAGATATCGCAGTTTCCCCATGTGGACTGCTGAAATCACCACGAAACGTGTTTTCCGCATGTCAAAAGCACTGTGGAGTGCTGCACACACCAGAAAACCTGTTTTTCGCATTCAATAGCACGAAAACAGCGATTTCGGTGATTCCGCAAACTTGTCACAGAAGAATCATGAAGATTATCACTGAAAATGCATATCTCAGCTGGAAACCCAACGAAACCGAAGATATCGCAGTTTCCGCATGTGGAGTGCTGAAAAAACCAGGAAACCTGTTTTCCACATGTCAAAAGCACTGTGGAGTGCTGCAAACACCAGAAAACCTGTTTTTCGCATTCAATAGCACGAAAACAGCGATGTCGGTGATTCTGCATACTTCTCACAGAAGTATCATGAAGATTATCACTGAAAATGCATATCTCAGCTGGAAACCCATCGAAACCGAAGATATCGCAGTTTCCGCATGTCAACCGCATTGTGGAGTGCTGATAACACCAGAAAACGTGTTTTTCGCATTCAATAGCACGAAAACGGCGATTTCGGTGATTCTGCAAACTTGTCACAGAAGAATCATGAAGATTATCACTGAAAATACATATCTCAGCTGGAAACCCAACGAAACCGAAGATATCGCAGTTTCCGCATGTGGAGTGCTGAAAAAACCAGGAAACCTGTTTTCCACATGTCAAACGCACGGTGGGGTGCCGAAAACACCAGAAAACGTGTTTTTCGCATTCAATAGCAAGAAAACAGCGATTTCGGTGACTCTGCACACTTGTCACAGAAGAATCCTGAAGATTATCACTGAAAATGCATATCTCAGCTGGAAACCGAACGAAACCGAAGATATCGCAGTTTCCGCATGTAGAGTGTTGAAAAAACCAGGAAACCTGTTTTTCGCATTCAATAGCACGAAAACAGCGATTTCGGTGATTCTGCACACTTGCCACAGAAGAATATCCAAGATTCTCGTAGAAAATGCATATCTCAGCAGGAAACCCACCGATACCTAAGGTATCGCTGTTTCCGCATGTGAAACGCACTATGGAGTGCTGAAAACACCAGAAATCCTGTTTTTCGCATTCAATAGCACCAAAAAAAGCGATTTCGGTGACTCTGCACACTTGTCACTGAAGAAACTCGAAGATTATCACAGAAAATGCATATCTCAGCTGGAACCCAACGAAACCGAAGATATCACAGTTTCCGCATGTCAAACGCAGTATGGAGTGCTGAAAAAACCAGGAAACCTGTTTTTAGCATTCAATAGCACGAAAACAGCGATCTCGGTGATTCTGCACATTTGTCACAGAAGAATCATGAAGCTTATCACAGAAAATGCATATCTCAGCTGGAAACCCAACGAAACCGAAGATACCGCAGTTTCCGCATGTCAAACGCACGGTGGGGTGCCGAAAACACCAGAAAACGTGTTTTTCGCATTCAATAGCACGAAAACAACGATTTCGTTGATTATGCACACTTGTCACAGAAGAATCATGAAGCTTATCGCTGAAAATGCATATCTCATCTGGAAACCCAACGAAAACGAAGATATCGCAGTTTCCGCATGTCAAGCGCACTGTGGAGTGCTGAAAACACCGGAAAACGTGTTTTTCGCATTCAATAGCACGAAAGAAGCGATATGGGTGATTCTGGATACTTCCCACAGAAGAATATACAAGATTATCGTAGAAAATACATGTCTCAGCTTGAAACCCCACGAAACGAAGATATCGCAGTTTCCGCATGTCAAGCGCACTGTGGAGTGCTGAAAACACCAGAAAACGTGTTTTTCGCATTCAATAGCACGAAAACAGCGATTTCGGTGATTCTGCACACCTGTCGGAGAAGAATCATGAAGATATTCATTGAAAATGCATACCTCAGCTGGAAACCCAACAAAACCGAAGATATCGCAGTTTCCGCATGAGGAGTGCTGAAAACACCAGAAAACGTGTTTTTCTCATTCGATAGCACGAAAACAGCGATTTCGGTGATTATGCACACTTGTCACAGTAGAATCCTGAAGATTATCAATGAAAATGCATATCTCAGCTGGAAACCGAACGAAACCGAAGATATCGCAGTTTCCGCATGTGGAGTGCTGAAAAAACCAGGAAACCTGTTTTTCGCATTCAATAGCACGAAAACAGCGATCTCGGTGATTCTGCACACTTGTCACAGAAGAATCATGAAGCTTATCACAGAAAATGCATATCTCAGCTGGAAACCCAACGAAACCGAAGATACCGCAGTTTCCGCATATCAAACGCAGTGTGGAACGCTAAAAACACCAGAAACCGTGTTTTTCGCATTCAATAGCGCGAAAACAGCGATTTCGGTGACTCTGCACACTTGTCACAGAAGAATCATGAAGCTTATCACTGAAAATGCATATCTCAGCTGGAAACCGAACGAAACCGAAGATATCGCAGTTTCCGCATGTGGAGTGCTGAAAAAACCAGGAAACCTGTTTTTCGCATTCAATAGCACGAAAACAGCGATCTCGGTGATTCTGCACACTTGTCACAGAAGAATCATGAAGCTTATCACAGAAAATGCATATCTCAGCTGGAAACCCAACGAAACCGAAGATACCGCAGTTTCCGCATATCAAACGCAGTGTGGAACGCTAAAAACACCAGAAACCGTGTTTTTCGCATTCAATATCGCGAAAACAGCGATTTCGGTGACTCTGCACACTTGTCACAGAAGAATCATGAAGCTTATCACTGAAAATGCATATCTCAGCTGGAAACCGAACGAAACCGAAGATATCGCAGTTTCCGCATGAGGAGTACTGAAAAAACCAGGAAACCTGTTTTTCGCATTCAATAGCACGAAAACAGCGATCTCGGTGATTCTGCACACTTGTCACAGAAGAATCATGAAGCTTATCACAGAAAATGCATATCTCAGCTGGAAACCCAACGAAACCGAAGATACCGCAGTTTCCGCATATCAAACGCAGTGTGGAACGCTAAAAACACCAGAAACCGTGTTTTTCGCTTTCAATAGCACCAATACAGCGATTTCGGTGATTCTGCATACTTCTCACAGAAGAATATCCAGATTATCGTAGAAAATGCATATCTCATCTGGAAACCCAACGAAACCGAAGATATCGCAGTTTCCGCATATCAAACGCACTGTGGAGTGCTGAAAACACCACAAAACTGTTTTTCGCATTCAATAGCACGAATACAGCGATTTCGGTGATTCTGCATACTTCTCACAGAAGAATATCCACTATTCTCGTAGAAAATGCATGTCTCAGCTGGCAACCCCACGAAAACGATGATATCGCGGTTTCCGCATATCAAACGAACTGTGGTGAGCTGAAAACACCAGGAAACGTGTTTTTCGCATTCAATAGCACGAAAACAGCGATTTCGGTGATTCTGCACACTTGTCACAGAAGAATCTTGAAGCTTATCACTGAAAATGCATATCTCAGCTGGAAACTCAACGAAACCGAAGATTTCGCAGTTTCCGCATGTGGACTGCTGAAATCACCACGAAACGTGTTTTTCGCATTCAATAGCACGAAAACAGCGATCTCGGTGATTCTGCACACTTGTCACAGAAGAATCATGAAGACTATCACTGAAAATGCATATCTCAGCTGGAAACCCAACGAAACCGAAGATATCGCAGTTTCCGCATGTGGAGTGCTGAAAAAACCAGAAAACCTGTTTTTCGCATTCAATAGCACGAAAACAGCGATCTCGGTAATTCTGCACACTTGTCACAGAAGAATCATGAAGCTTATCACAGAAAATGCATATCTCAGCTGGAAACCCAACGAAACCGAAGATACCGCAGTTTCCGCATATCATACGCAGTGTGGAACGCTAAAAACACCAGAAACCGTGTTTTTCGCATTCAATAGCGCGAAAACAGCGATTTCGGTGACTCTGCACACTTGTCACAGAAGAAACTCGAAGATTATCACAGAAAATGCATATCTCAGCTGGAACCCAACGAAACCGAAGATATCGCAGTTTCCGCATATCAAACGCACTGTGAAGTGCTGAAAACACCAGAAAACGAGTTTCTCGCATTCAATAGCACGAAGACAGCGATATCGATGATTCTGCACACTTGTCACAGAAGAATCCTGAAGATTATCACTGAAAATGCATATCTCAACTGGAAACCCAACGAAACCGAAGATATCGCAGTTTCCGCATGCGGAGTGCTGAAAAAACCAGGAATCCTGTTTTTCGCATTCAATAGCACGAAAACAGCGATCTCGGTGATTCTGCACACTTGTCACAGAAGAATCATGAAGCTTATCACAGAAAATGCATATCTCAGCTGGAAACTCAACGAAACCGAAGATATCGCAGTTTCCGCATGTGGACTGCTGAAATCACCACGAAACGTGTTTTTTGCATTCAATAGCACGAAAACAGCGATTTCGGTGATACTGCACACTTGTCACACAAGAATCATGAAGCTTATCACTGAAAATGCACATCTCAAATGGAAACCCAACGAAACCAAAGATACCGCAGTTTCCGCATGTGAAACGCACTGTGGAGTGCTGAAAACACCAGCAAACGTGTTTCTCGCATTCAGTAGCACGAAAACAGCGATTTCGGTGATTCTGCACACTTGTAACAGCAGAATCATGAGGTTTATCACTGATAATGCATATCTCAGCTGGAAACTCAACGAAACCGAAGATATCGCAGTTTCCGCATGTGGACTGCTGAAATCACCACGAAACGTGTTTTTCGCATTCAATAGCACGAAAACAGCGATTTCGGTGATTCTGCACACTTGTCACAAAAGAATCTTGAAGCTTATCACTGAAAATGCATATCTCAGCTGGAAACCCAACGAAACCGAAGATACCGCAGTTTCCGCATATCATACGCAGTGTGGAACGCTAAAAACACCAGAAACCGTGTTTTTCGCATTCAATAGCGCGAAAACAGCGATTTCGGTGACTCTGCACACTTGTCACAGAAGAAACTCGAAGATTATCACAGAAAATGCATATCTCAGCTGGAACCCAACGAAACCGAAGATATCGCAGTTTCCGCATATCAAACGCACTGTGAAGTGCTGAAAACACCAGAAAACGAGTTTCTCGCATTCAATAGCACGAAGACAGCGATATCGATGATTCTGCACACTTGTCACAGAAGAATCCTGAAGATTATCACTGAAAATGCATATCTCAACTGGAAACCCAACGAAACCGAAGATATCGCAGTTTCCGCATGCGGAGTGCTGAAAAAACCAGGAATCCTGTTTTTCGCATTCAATAGCACGAAAACAGCGATCTCAGTGATTCTGCACACTTGTCACAGAAGAATCATGAAGCTTATCACAGAAAATGCATATCTCAGCTGGAAACTCAACGAAACCGAAGATATCGCAGTTTCCGCATGTGGACTGCTGAAATCACCACGAAACGTGTTTTTTGCATTCAATAGCACGAAAACAGCGATTTCGGTGATACTGCACACTTGTCACACAAGAATCATGAAGCTTATCACTGAAAATGCACATCTCAAATGGAAACCCAACGAAACCAAAGATACCGCAGTTTCCGCATGTGAAACGCACTGTGGAGTGCTGAAAACACCAGCAAACGTGTTTCTCGCATTCAGTAGCACGAAAACAGCGATTTCGGTGATTCTGCACACTTGTAACAGCAGAATCATGAGGTTTATCACTGATAATGCATATCTCAGCTGGAAACTCAACGAAACCGAAGATATCGCAGTTTCCGCATGTGGACTGCTGAAATCACCACGAAACGTGTTTTTCGCATTCAATAGCACGAAAACAGCGATTTCGGTGATTCTGCACACTTGTCACAAAAGAATCTTGAAGCTTATCACTGAAAATGCATATCTCAGCTGGAAACCCAACGAAACCGAAGATACCGCAGTTTCCGCATATCATACGCAGTGTGGAACGCTAAAAACACCAGAAACCGTGTTTTTCGCATTCAATAGCGCGAAAACAGCGATTTCGGTGACTCTGCACACTTGTCACAGAAGAAACTCGAAGATTATCACAGAAAATGCATATCTCAGCTGGAACCCAACGATACCGAAGATATCGCAGTTTCCGCAATATCAAACGCACTGTGAAGTGCTGAAAACACCAGAAAACGAGTTTCTCGCATTCAATAGCACGAAGACAGCGATATCGATGATTCTGCACACTTGTCACAGAAGAATCCTGAAGATTATCACTGAAAATGCATATCTCAACTGGAAACCCAACGAAACCGAAGATATCGCAGTTTCCGCATGCGGAGTGCTGAAAAAACCAGGAATCCTGTTTTTCGCATTCAATAGCACGAAAACAGCGATCTCGGTGATTCTGCACACTTGTCACAGAAGAATCATGAAGCTTATCACAGAAAATGCATATCTCAGCTGGAAACTCAACGAAACCGAAGATATCGCAGTTTCCGCATGTGGACTGCTGAAATCACCACGAAACGTGTTTTTTGCATTCAATAGCACGAAAACAGCGATTTCGGTGATACTGCACACTTGTCACACAAGAATCATGAAGCTTATCACTGAAAATGCACATCTCAAATGGAAACCCAACGAAACCAATGATACCGCAGTTTCCGCATGTGAAACGCACTGTGGAGTGCTGAAAACACCAGCAAACGTGTTTCTCGCATTCAGTAGCACGAAAACAGCGATTTCGGTGATTCTGCACACTTGTAACAGCAGAATCATGAGGTTCATCACTGATAATGCATATCTCAGCTGGAAACTCAACGAAACCGAAGATATCGCAGTTTCCGCATGTGGACTGCTGAAATCACCACGAAACGTGTTTTTCGCATTCAATAGCACGAAAACAGCGATTTCGGTGATTCTGCACACTTGTCACAAAAGAATCTTGAAGCTTATCACTGAAAATGCATATCTCAGCTGGAAACTCAACGAAACAGAAGATTTCGCAGTTTCCACATGTGGATTGCTGAAATCACCAAGAAACGTGTTTTTCGCATTCAATAGCACGAAAACAGCGATTTCGGTGATACTGCACACTTGCACAGAAGAAACTCAAAGAGTATAACAGAAAATGCATATCTCAGCTGGAACTCAACGAAACCGAAGATATCGCTGTTTCCGCATATCAAACGCACTGCGGAGTGCTGAAAGCGCCAGGAAACGTGTTTTTCGCCTTCAATAGCACGAAAACAGCGATTTCGGAGATTCTGCACACTTGCCACAGAAGAATCATGAAGCTTATCACAGAAAATACATTTCTCAGCTGGAAACCCAAAGAAACCGAAGATACCGCAGTTTCCGCATATCAAACGCAGTGTGGAACGCTAAAAACACCAGAAACCGTGTTTTTCGCATTCAATATCGCGAAAACAGCGATTTCGGTGACTCTGCACACTTGTCACAGAAGAATCATGAAGCTTATCACTGAAAATGCATATCTCAGCTGGAAACCGAACGAAACCGAAGATATCGCAGTTTCCGCATGTGGAGTGCTGAAAAACCAGGAAACCTGTTTTTCGCATACAATAGCACGAAAACAGCGATCTCGGTGATTCTGCACACTTGTCACAGAAGAATCATGAAGCTTATCACAGAAAATGCATATCTCAGCTGGAAACTCAACGAAACCGAAGATACCGCAGTTTCCGCATGTGGACTGCTGAAATCACCACGAAACGTGTTTTTCGCATTCAATAGCACGAAAACAGCGATTTCGGTGATACTGCACACTTGTCACACAAGAATCATGAAGCTTATCACTGAAAATGCACATCTCAAATGGAAACCCAACGAAACCAAAGATACCGCAGTTTCCGCATGTGAAACGCACTGTGGAGTGCTGAAAACACCAGCAAACGTGTTTTTCGCATTCAGTAGCACGAAAACAGCGATTTCGGTGATTCTGCACACTTGTCACAGAAGAATCTTGAAGCTTATCACTGAAAATGCATATCTCAGCTGGAAACTCAACGAAACCGAAGATATCGCAGTTTCCGCATGTGGACTGCTGAAATCACCACGAAACGTGTTTTTCGCATTCAATAGCACGAAAACAGCGATTTCGGTGATACTGCACACTTGCACAGAAGAAACTCAAAGAGTATCACAGAAAATGCATATCTCAGCTGGAACTCAACGAAACCGAAGATATCGCTGTTTCCGCATATCAAACGCACTGCGGAGTGCTGAAAGCGCCAGGAAACGTGTTTTTCGCATTCAATAGCACGCAAACAGCGATTTCGGAGACTCTGCACACTTCTCACACGCGCATATACAAGATGCTCGTAGAAAATGCATATCTCAAATGGAAACCCAACGAAACCGAAGATATCGCAGTTTCCGCATGTCAAACGCACTGTGGAGTTCTGAAAACACCAGAAAACGTGTTTTTCGCATTCAATAGCACGAACACAGCGATTTCGGTGATTCTGCACACATGTCACAGAAGAATCATGAAGCTTATCACTGAAAATGCATATCTCATCTGGAAACCCAACGAAACCGAAGATATCGCAGTTTCCGCATATCAAACGCACTGTGGAGTGCTGAAAACACCAGGAAACGTGTTTTTCGCATTCGATAGCACGAAAACAGCGATTTCGGTGATTCTGCACACTTGTCACAGAAGAATCTTGAAGCTTATCACTGAAAATGCATATCTCAGCTGGAAACTCAACGAAACCGAAGATTTCGCAGTTTCCGCATGTGGATTGCTGAAATCACCACGAAACGTGTTTTTCGCATTCAATAGCACGAAAACAGCGATTTCGGTGATACTGCACACTTGCACAGAAGAAACTCAAAGAGTATAACAGAAAATGCATATCTCAGCTGGAACTCAACGAAACCGAAGATATCGCTGTTTCCGCATATCAAACGCACTGCGGAGTGCTGAAAGCGCCAGGAAACGTGTTTTTCGCATTCAATAGCACGAAAACAGCGATTTCGGAGATTCTGCACACTTCTCACACGCGCATATACAAGATGCTCGTAGAAAATGCATATCTCAAATGGAAACCCAACGAAACCGAAGATATCGCAGTTTCCGCATGTCAAACGCACTGTGGAGTTCTGAAAACACCAGAAAACGTGTTTTTCGCATTCAATAGCACGAACACAGCGATTTCGGTGATTCTGCACACATGTCACAGAAGAATCATGAAGCTTATCACTGAAAATGCATATCTCATCTGGAAACCCAACGAAACCGAAGATATCGCAGATTCCGCATATCAAACGCACTCTGGAGTGCTGAAAACAGCAGGAAACGTGTTTTTCGCATTCAATAGCACGAAAACAGCGATTTCGGTGATTCTGCACACTTGTCACAGAAGAATCTTGAAGCTTATCACTGAAAATGCATATCTCGTCTGGAAACCCAACGAAACCGAAGTTATCGCAGTTTCCGCATATCAAACGCACTGTGGCACGCTAAAAACACCAGGAAACGTGTTTTTCGCTTTCAATAGCACGAATACAGCGATTTCGGTGATTCTGCATACTTCTCACTGAAGAATCACCACTATTCTCGTAGAAAATGCATGTCTCAGCTGGCAACCCCACGAAAACGAAGATATCGCAGTTTCCGCATGTCAAAAGCACTGTGGAGTGCTGCAAACACCAGAAAACCTGTTTTTCGCATTCAATAGCACGAAAACAGCGATGTCGGTGATTCTGCATACTTCTCACAGAAGAATCATGAAGATTATCACTGAAAATGCATATCTCAGCTGGAAACCCATCGAAACCGAAGATATCGCAGTTTCCGCATGTCAAACGCACTGTGGAGTGCTGATAACACCAGAAAACGTGTTTTTCGCATTCAATAGCACGAAAACAGCGATTTCGGTGATTCTGCAAACTTGTCACAGAAGAATCATGAAGATTATCACTGAAAATGCATATCTCAGCTGGAAACCCAACGAAACCGAAGATATCGCAGTTTCCGCATGTGGAGTGCTGAAAAAACCAGGAAACCTGTTTTCCACATGTCAAACGCACGGTGGGGTGCCGAAAACACCAGAAAACGTGTTTTTCGCATTCAATAGCAAGAAAACAGCGATTTCGGTGACTCTGCACACTTGTCACAGAAGAAACTCGAAGATTATCACAGAAAATGCATATCTTAGCTGGAACCCAACGATACCGAAGATATCGCAGTTTCCGCATAGCAAACGCACGGTGGGGTGCTGAAAACACCAGAAAGCGTGTTTTTCGCATTCAATAGCACCAAAAAAAGCGATTTCGGTGATTCTGCACTCTTGTCACAGAAGAATCATGAAGCTTATCACAGAAAATGCATATCTCAGCTGGAAACCCAACGAAACCGAAGATACCGCAGTTTCCGCATATCAAACGCAGTGTGGAACGCTAAAAACACCAGAAACCGTGTTTTTCGCTTTCAATAGCACCAATACAGCGATTTCGGTGATTCTGCATACTTCTCACAGAAGAATATCCAGATTATCGTAGAAAATGCATATCTCATCTGGAAACCCAACGAAACCGAAGATATCACGGTTTCCGCATATCAAACGAACTGTGGTGAGCTGAAAACACCACAAAACTGTTTTTCGCATTCAATAGCACGAATACAGCGATTTCGGTGATTCTGCACACTTGTCACAGAAGAATCTTGAAGCTTATCACTGAAAATGCATATCTCAGCTGGAAACTCAACGAAACCGAAGATTTCGCAGTTTCCGCATGTGGACTGCTGAAATCACCACGAAACGTGTTTTTCGCATTCAATAGCACGAAAACAGCGATCTCGGTGATTCTGCATACTTGTCACAGAAGAATCATGAAGCTTATCACAGAAAATGCATATCTCAGCTGGAAACTCAACGAAACCGAAGATATCGCAGTTTCCGCATGTGGACTGCTGAAATCACCACGAAACGTGTTTTTCGCATTCAATAGCACGAAAACAGCGATTTCGGTGATACTGCACACTTGTCACACAAGAATCATGAAGCTTATCACTGAAAATGCACATCTCAAATGGAAACCCAACGAAACCAAAGATACCGCAGTTTCCGCATGTGAAACGCACTGTGGAGTGCTGAAAACACCAGCAAACGTGTTTTTCGCATTCAGTAGCACGAAAACAGCGATTTCGGTGATTCTGCACACTTGTAACAGCAGAATCATAAGGATTATCACTTATCATGCATATCTCTGCTGGAAACTCAACGAAACCGAAGATATCGCAGTTTCCGCATGTGGACTGATGAAATCACCACGAAACGTGTTTTTCGCATTCAATAGCACGAAAACAGCGATTTCGGTGATACTGCACACTTGCACAGAAGAAACTCAAAGAGTATCACAGAAAATGCATATCTCAGCTGGAACTCAACGAAACCGAAGATATCGCTGTTTCCGCATATCAAACGCACTGCGGAGTGCTGAAAGCTCCAGGAAACGTGTTTTTCGCATTCAATAGCACGAAAACAGCGATTTCGGAGATTCTGCACACTTCTCACACGCGCATATACAAGATGCTCGTAGAAAATGCATATCTCAAATGGAAACCCAACGAAACCGAAGATATCGCAGTTTCCGCATGTCAAACGCACTGTGGAGTGCTGATAACACCAGCAAACGTGTTTTTCGCAATCATTAGCACGAAAACAGCGATTTCGGTGATTCTGCACACTTGTAACAGAAGAATCATGAAGACTATCACTGAAAATGCATATCTCAGCTGGAAACCCAACGAAACCGAAGATATCGCAGTTTCCGCATGTGGAGTGCTGAAAAAACCAGGAAACCTGTTTTTCGCATTCAATAGCACGACAACAGCGATCTCGGTGATTCTGCACACTTGTCACAGAAGAATCATGAAGCTTATCACAGAAAATGCATATCTCAGCTGGAAACTCAACGAAACCGAAGATATCGCAGTTTCCGCATGTGGACTGCTGAAATCACCACGAAACGTGTTTTTCGCATTCAATAGCACGAAAACAGCGATTTCGGTGATACTGCACACTTGTCACACAAGAATCATGAAGCTTATCACTGAAAATGCACATCTCAAATGGAAACCCAACGAAACCAAAGATACCGCAGTTTCCGCATGTGAAACGCACTGTGGAGTGCTGAAAACACCAGCAAACGTGTTTTTCGCATTCAGCAGCACGAAAACAGCGATTTCGGTGATTCTGCACACTTGTAACAGCAGAATCATGAGGATTATCACTGATAATGCATATCTCAGCTGGAAACTCAACGAAACCGAAGATATCGCAGTTTCCGCATGTGGACTGCTGAAATCACCACGAAACGTGTTTTTCGCATTCAATAGCACGAAAACAGCGATTTCGGTGATACTGCACTCTTGCACAGGAGAAACTCAAAGAGTATCACAGAAAATGCATATCGCAGCTGGAACTCAACGAAACCGAAGATATCGCTGTTTCCGCATATCAAACGCACTGCGGAGTGCTGAAAGCGCCAGGAAACGTGTTTTTCGCATTCAATAGCACGAAAACAGCGATTTCGGTGACTCTGCACACTTGTCACAGAAGAAACTCGAAGATTATCACAGAAAATGCATATCTCAGCTGGAACCCAACGAAACCGAAGATATCGCAGTTTCCGCATATCAAACGCACTGTGAAGTGCTGAAAACACCAGAAAACGAGTTTCTCGCATTCAATAGCACGAAGACAGCGATATCGATGATTCTGCACACTTGTCACAGAAGAATCCTGAAGATTATCACTGAAAATGCATATCTCAACTGGAAACCCAACGAAACCGAAGATATCGCAGTTTCCGCATGTGGACTGCTGAAATCACCACGAAACGTGTTTTTCGCATTCAATAGCACGAAAACAGCGATTTCGGTGATACTGCACACTTGCACAGAAGAAACTCAAAGAGTATCACAGAAAATGCATATCTCAGCTGGAACTCAACGAAACCGAAGATATCGCTGTTTCCGCATATCAAACGCACTGCGGAGTGCTGAAAGCGCCAGGAAACGTGTTTTTCGCATTCAATAGCACGAAAACAGCGATTTCGGAGATTCTGCACACTTCTCACACGCGCATATACAAGATGCTCGTAGAAAATGCATATCTCAAATGGAAACCCAACGAAACCGAAGATATCGCAGTTTCCGCATGTCAAACGCACTGTGGAGTGCTGATAACACCAGAAAACGTGTTTTTCGCAATCATTAGCACGAAAACAGCGATTTCGGTGATTCTGCACACTTGTAACAGAAGAATCATGAAGACTATCACTGAAAATGCATATCTCAGCTGGAAACCCAACGAAACCGAAGATATCGCAGTTTTCGCATGTGGAGTGCTGAAAAAACCAGGAAACCTGTTTTTCGCATTCAATAGCACGAAAACAGCGATCTCGGTGATTCTGCACACTTGTCACAGAAGAATCATGAAGCTTATCACAGAAAATGCATATCTCAGCTGGAAACTCAACGAAACCGAAGATACCGCAGTTTCCGCATGTGAAACGCACTGTGGAGTGCTGAAAACACCAGCAAACGTGTTTCTCGCATTCAGTAGCACGAAAACAGCGATTTCGGTGATTCTGCACACTTGTAACAGCAGAATCATGAGGATTATCACTTATCATGCATATCTCAGCTGGAAACTCAACGAAACCGAAGATATCGCAGTTTCCGCATGTGGACTGCTGAAATCACCACGAAACGTGTTTTTCGCATTCAATAGCACGAAAACAGCGATTTCGGTGATACTGCACACTTGCACAGAAGAAACTCAAAGAGTATCACAGAAAATGCATATCTCAGCTGGAACTCAACGAAACCGAAGATATCGCTGTTTCCGCATATCAAACGCACTGCGGAGTGCTGAAAGCGCCAGGAAACGTGTTTTTCGCATTCAATAGCACGAAAACAGCGATTTCGGAGATTCTGCACACTTCTCACACGCGCATATACAAGATGCTCGTAGAAAATGCATATCTCAAATGGAAACCCAACGAAACCGAAGATATCGCAGTTTCCGCATGTCAAACGCACTGTGGAGTGCTGATAACACCAGAAAACGTGTTTTTCGCAATCATTAGCACGAAAACAGCGATTTCGGTGATTCTGCACACTTGTAACAGAAGAATCATGAAGACTATCACTGAAAATGCATATCTCAGCTGGAAACCCAACGAAACCGAAGATATCGCAGTTTTCGCATGTGGAGTGCTGAAAAAACCAGGAAACCTGTTTTTCGCATTCAATAGCACGAAAACAGCGATCTCGGTGATTCTGCACACTTGTCACAGAAGAATCATGAAGCTTATCACAGAAAATGCATATCTCAGCTGGAAACTCAACGAAACCGAAGATACCGCAGTTTCCGCATGTGAAACGCACTGTGGAGTGCTGAAAACACCAGCAAACGTGTTTTTCGCATTCAGTAGCACGAAAACAGCGATTTCGGTGATTCTGCACACTTGTAACAGCAGAATCATGAGGATTATCACTGATAATGCATATCTCAGCTGGAAACTCAACGAAACCGAAGATATCGCAGTTTCCGCATGTGGACTGCTGAAATCACCACGAAACGTGTTTTTCGCATTCAATAGCACGAAAACAGCGATTTCGGTGATACTGCACACTTGCACAGGAGAAACTCAAAGAGTATCACAGAAAATGCATATCGCAGCTGGAACTCAACGAAACCGAAGATATCGCTGTTTCCGCATATCAAACGCACTGCGGAGTGCTGAAAGCGCCAGGAAACGTGTTTTTCGCATTCAATAGCACGAAAACAGCGATTTCGGAGATTCTGCACACTTCTCACACGCGCATATACAAGATGCTCGTAGAAATTGCATATCTCAAATGGAAACCCAACGAAACCGAAGATACCGCAGTTTCCGCATATCAAACGCACTGTGAAGTGCTGAAAACACCAGAAAACGAGTTTCTCGCATTCAATAGCACGAAGACAGCGATATCGATGATTCTGCACACTTGTCACAGAAGAATCCTGAAGATTATCACTGAAAATGCATATCTCAACTGGAAACCCAACGAAACCGAAGATATCGCAGTTTCCGCATGTGGAGTGCTGAAAAAACCAGGAAACCTGTTTTTCGCATTCAATAGCACGAAAGCAGCGATCTCGGTGATTCTGCACACTTGTCACAGAAGAATCCTGAAGCTTATCACAGAAAATGCATATCTCAGCTGGAAACTCAACGAAACCGAAGATATCGCAGTTTCCGCATGTGGACTGCAGAAATCACCACGAAACGTGTTTTTCGCATTCAATAGCACGAAAACAGCGATTTCGGTGATACTGCACACTTGTCACACAAGAATCATGAAGCTTATCACTGAAAATGCACATCTCAAATGGAAACCCAACGAAACCAAAGATACCGCAGTTTCCGCATGTGAAACGCACTGTGGAGTGCTGAAAACACCAGCAAACGTGTTTTTCGCATTCAGTAGCACGAAAACAGCGATTTCGGTGATTCTGCACACTTGTAACAGCAGAATCATGAGGATTATCACTGATAATGCATATCTCAGCTGGAAACTCAACGAAACCGAAGATATCGCAGTTTCCGCATGTGGACTGCTGAAATCACCACGAAACGTGTTTTTCGCATTCAATAGCACGAAAACAGCGATTTCGGTGATACTGCACACTTGCACAGGAGAAACTCAAAGAGTATCACAGAAAATGCATATCGCAGCTGGAACTCAACGTAACCGAAGATATCGCTGTTTCCGCATATCAAACGCACTGCGGAGTGCTGAAAGCGCCAGGAAACGTGTTCTTCGCATTCAATAGCACGAAAACAGCGATTTCGGAGATTCTGCACACTTCTCACACGCGCATATACAAGATGCTCGTAGAAAATGCATATCTCAAATGGAAACCCAACGAAACCGAAGATATCGCAGTTTCCGCATGTCAAACGCACTGTGGAGTGCTGATAACACCAGAAAACGTGTTTTTCGCAATCATTAGCACGAAAACAGCGATTTCGGTGATTCTGCACACTTGTAACAGAAGAATCATGAAGACTATCACTGAAAATGCATATCTCAGCTGGAAACCGAACGAAACCGAAGATATCGCAGTTTCCGGATGTGGAGTGCTGAAAACACCAGGAAACGTGTTTTTCGCATTCAATAGCACGAAAACAGCGATTTCGGTGACTCTGCACCCTTGTCACAGAAGAAACTCGTAGACTATCACAGAAAATGCATATCTCAGCTGGAGCCTATCGAAACCGAAGATATCGCAGTTTCCGCATGTCAGACGCACGGTGGGGTGCTGAAAACACCAGAAAACGTGTTTTTCGCATTCGATAGCACGAAAACAGCGATTTCGGTGATTATGCACACTTGTCACAGAAGAATCCTGAAGATTATCAATGAAAATGCATATCCCAGCTGGAAACTGAACGAAACCGAAGATATCGCAGTTTCCGGATGTGGAGTGCTGAAAAAACCAGGAAACCTGTTTTTCGCCTTCAATAGCACGAAAACAGCGATTTCGGTGATTCTGCACACTTGTCACAGAAGAATCATGAAGCTTATCACTGAAAATGCATATCTCAGCTGGAAATCGAACGAAACCGAAGATATCGCTGTTTCCGCATGTGGAGTGCTGAAAAAACCAGGAAACCTGTTTTTCGCATTCAATAGCACGAAAACAGCGATCTCGGTGATTCTGCACACTTGTCACAGAAGAATCATGAAGCTTATCACAGAAAATGCATATCTCGTCTGGAATCCCAACGAAACCGAAGATACCGCAGTTTCCGCATATCAAACGCAGTGTGGAACGCTAAAAACACCAGAAACCGTGTTTTTCGCATTCAATAGCGCGAAATCAGCGATTTCGGTGACTCTGCACACTTGTCACAGAAGAAACTCGAAGATTGTCACAGAAAATGCATATCTCAGCTGGAGCCTATCGAAACCGAAAATATCGCCGTTTCCGCATGTCAGACGCACGGTGGGGTGCTGAAAACACCAGAAAACGTCTTTTTCGCATTCGATAGCTCGAAAACAGCGATTTCGGTGATTGTGCACACTTGTCACAGAAGAATCCTGAAGATTATCAATGAAAATGCATATCTCAGCTGGAAACCGAACGAAACCGAAGATATCGCAGTTTCCGGATGTGGAGTGCTGAAAAAACCAGGAAACCTGCTTTTCGCATTCAATAGCACGAAAACAGCGATTTCGGTGATTCTGCATACTTCTCACAGAAGAATATCCACTATTCTCGTAGAATATGCATGTCTCAGCTGGCAACCCCACGAAAACGAAGATATCGCGGTTTCCGCATATCAAACGAACTGTGGTGTGCTGAAAGCACCAAGAAACGTGTTTTTCGCATTCAATAGCACGAAAACTGCGATTTCGGAGATTCTGCATACTTCTCACAGAAGCATATCCAAAATTCTCGTAGAAAATGCACATCTCAAATGGAAACCCAACGAAACCAAAGATACCGCAGTTTCCGCATGTGAAACGCACTGTGGAGTGTTGAAAACACCAGCAAACGTGTTTCTCGCATTCAATAGCACGAAGACAGCGATATCGATGATTCTGCACACTTGTCACAGAAGAATCCTGAAGATTATCACTGAAAATGCATATCTCAACTGGAAACCCAACGAAACCGAAGATATCGCAGTTTCCGCATGTGGAGTGCTGAAAAAACCAGGAAACCTGTTTTTCGCATTCAATAGCACGAAAGCAGCGATCTCGGTGATTCTGCACACTTGTCACAGAAGAATCATGAAGCATATCACAGAAAATGCATATCTCAGCTGGAAACTCAACGAAACCGAAGATATCGCAGTTTCCGCATGTGGACTGCTGAAATCACCACGAAACGTGTTTTTCGCATTCAATAGCACGAAAACAGCGATTTCGGTGATACTGCACACTTGTCACACAAGAATCATGAAGCTTATCACTGAAAATGCACATCTCAAATGGAAACCCAACGAAACCAAAGATACCGCAGTTTCCGCATGTGAAACGCACTGTGGAGTGCTGAAAACACCAGCAAACGTGTTTTTCGCATTCAGTAGCACGAAAACAGCGATTTCGGTGATTCTGCACACTTGTAACAGCAGAATCATGAGGATTATCACTGATAATGCATATCTCAGCTGGAAACTCAACGAAACCGAAGATATCGCAGTTTCCGCATGTGGACTGCTGAAATCACCACGAAACGTGTTTTTCGCATTCAATAGCACGAAAACAGCGATTTCGGTGATACTGCACACTTGCACAGGAGAAACTCAAAGAGTATCACAGAAAATGCATATCGCAGCTGGAACTCAACGTAACCGAAGATATCGCTGTTTCCGCATATCAAACGCACTGCGGAGTGCTGAAAGCGCCAGGAAACGTGTTTTTCGCATTCAATAGCACGAAAACAGCGATTTCGGAGATTCTGCACACTTCTCACACGCGCATATACAAGATGCTCGTAGAAAATGCATATCTCAAATGGAAACCCAACGAAACCGAAGATATCGCAGTTTCCGCATGTCAAACGCACTGTGGAGTGCTGATAACACCAGAAAACGTGTTTTTTGCAATCATTAGCACGAAAACAGCGATTTCGGTGATTCTGCACACTTGTAACAGAAGAATCATGAAGACTATCACTGAAAATGCATATCTCAGCTGGAAACCGAACGAAACCGAAGATATCGCAGTTTCCGGATGTGGAGTGCTGAAAACACCAGGAAACGTGTTTTTCGCATTCAATAGCACGAAAACAGCGATTTCGGTGACTCTGCACCCTTGTCACAGAAGAAACTCGTAGACTATCACAGAAAATGCATATCTCAGCTGGAGCCTATCGAAACCGAAGATATCGCAGTTTCCGCATGTCAGACGCACGGTGGGGTGCTGAAAACACCAGAAAACGTGTTTTTCGCATTCGATAGCACGAAAACAGCGATTTCGGTGATTATGCACACTTGTCACAGAAGAATCCTGAAGATTATCAATGAAAATGCATATCCCAGCTGGAAACCGAACGAAACCGAAGATATCGCAGTTTCCGGATGTGGAGTGCTGAAAAAACCAGGAAACGTGTTTTTCGCCTTCAATAGCACGAAAACAGCGATTTCGGTGATTCTGCACACTTGTCACAGAAGAATCATGAAGCTTATCACTGAAAATGCATATCTCAGCTGGAAATCGAACGAAACCGAAGATATCGCTGTTTCCGCATGTGGAGTGCTGAAAAAACCAGGAAACCTGTTTTTCGCATTCAATAGCACGAAAACAGCGATCTCGGTGATTCTGCACACTTCTCACAGACACATATACAAGATGCTCGTAGAAAATGCATATCTCAAATGGAAACCCAACGAAACCGAAGATACCGCAGTTTCCGCATATCAAACGCAGTGTGGAACGCTAAAAACACCAGAAACCGTGTTTTTCGCATTCAATAGCGCGAAATCAGCGATTTCGGTGACTCTGCACACTTGTCACAGAAGAAACTCGAAGATTGTCACAGAAAATGCATATCTCAGCTGGAGCCTATCGAAACCGAAGATATCGCCGTTTCCGCATGTCAGACGCACGGTGGGGTGCTGAAAACACCAGAAAACGTCTTTTTCGCATTCGATAGCTCGAAAACAGCGATTTCGGTGATTATGCACACTTGTCACAGAAGAATCCTGAAGATTATCAATGAAAATGCATATCTCAGCTGGAAACCGAACGAAACCGAAGATATCGCAGTTTCCGGATGTGGAGTGCTGAAAAAACCAGGAAACCTGCTTTTCGCATTCAATAGCACGAAAACAGCGATTTCGGTGATTCTGCATACTTCTCACAGAAGAATATCCACTATTCTCGTAGAATATGCATGTCTCAGCTGGCAACCCCACGAAAACGAAGATATCGCGGTTTCCGCATATCAAACGAACTGTGGTGTGCTGAAAGCACCAAGAAACGTGTTTTTCGCATTCAATAGCACGAAAACTGCGATTTCGGAGATTCTGCATACTTCTCACAGAAGCATATCCAAAATTCTCGTAGAAAATGCACATCTCAAATGGAAACCCAACGAAACCAAAGATACCGCAGTTTCCGCATGTGAAACGCACTGTGGAGTGTTGAAAACACCAGCAAACGTGTTTCTCGCATTCAATAGCACGAAGACAGCGATATCGATGATTCTGCACACTTGTCACAGAAGAATCCTGAAGATTATCACTGAAAATGCATATCTCAACTGGAAACCCAACGAAACCGAAGATATCGCAGTTTCCGCATGTGGCGTGCTGAAAAAACCAGGAAACCTGTTTTTCGCATTCAATAGCACGAAAGCAGCGATCTCGGTGATTCTGCACACTTGTCACAGAAGAATCATGAAGCTTATCACAGAAAATGCATATCTCAGCTGGAAACTCAACGAAACCGAAGATATCGCAGTTTCCGCATGTGGACTGCTGAAATCACCACGAAACGTGTTTTTCGCATTCAATAGCACGAAAACAGCGATTTCGGTGATACTGCACACTTGTCACACAAGAATCATGAAGCTTATCACTGAAAATGCACATCTCAAATGGAAACCCAACGAAACCAAAGATACCGCAGTTTCCGCATGTGAAACGCACTGTGGAGTGCTGAAAATACCAGCAAACGTGTTTTTCGCATTCAGTAGCACGAAAACAGCGATTTCGGTGATTCTGCACACTTGTAACAGCAGAATCATGAGGATTATCACTGATAATGCATATCTCAGCTGGAAACTCAACGAAACCGAAGATATCGCAGTTTCCGCATGTGGACTGCTGAAATCACCACGAAACGTGTTTTTCGCATTCAATAGCACGAAAACAGCGATTTCGGTGATACTGCACACTTGCACAGGAGAAACTCAAAGAGTATCACAGAAAATGCATATCGCAGCTGGAACTCAACGTAACCGAAGATATCGCTGTTTCCGCATATCAAACGCACTGCGGAGTGCTGAAAGCGCCAGGAAACGTGTTTTTCGCATTCAATAGCACGAAAACAGCGATTTCGGAGATTCTGCACACTTCTCACACGCGCATATACAAGATGCTCGTAGAAAATGCATATCTCAAATGGAAACCCAACGAAACCGAAGATATCGCAGTTTCCGCATGTCAAACGCACTGTGGAGTGCTGATAACACCAGAAAACGTGTTTTTCGCAATCATTAGCACGAAAACAGCGATTTCGGTGATTCTGCACACTTGTAACAGAAGAATCATGAAGACTATCACTGAAAATGCATATCTCAGCTGGAATCCCAACGAAACCGAAGATACCGCAGTTTCCGCATATCAAACGCAGTGTGGAACGCTAAAAACGCCAGAAACCGTGTTTTTCGCATTCAATAGCGCGAAAACAGCGATTTCGGTGACTCTGCACACTTGTCACAGAAGAAACTCGAAGATTGTCACAGAAAATGCATATCTCAGCTGGAGCCTATCGAAACCGAAGATATCGCCGTTTCCGCATGTCAGACGCACGGTGGGGTGCTGAAAACACCAGAAAACGTCTTTTTCGCATTCGATAGCTCGAAAACAGCGATTTCGGTGATTATGCACACTTGTCACAGAAGAATCCTGAAGATTATCAATGAAAATGCATATCTCAGCTGGAAACCGAACGAAACCGAAGATATCGCAGTTTCCGGATGTGGAGTGCTGAAAAAACCAGGAAACCTGCTTTTCGCATTCAATAGCACGAAAACAGCGATTTCGGTGATTCTGCATGCTTCTCACAGAAGAATATCCACTATTCTCGTAGAATATGCATGTCTCAGCTGGCAACCCCACGAAAACGAAGATATCGCGGTTTCCGCATATCAAACGAACTGTGGTGTGCCGAAAGCACCAAGAAACGTGTTTTTCGCAATCAATAGCACGAAAACTGCGATTTCGGAGATTCTGCATACTTCTCACAGAAGCATATCCAAGATTCTCGTAGAAAATGCACATCTCAAATGGAAACCCAACGAAACCAAAGATACCGCAGTTTCCGCATGTGAAACGCACTGTGGAGTGTTGAAAACACCAGCAAACGTGTTTTTCGCATTCAATAGCACGAAAACAGCGATTTCGGTGATTCTGCACACTTGTCACAGAAGAATCATGAAGCTTATCACTGAAAATGCATATCTCATCTGGAAACACAACGAAACCGAAGATATCGCAGTTTCCTCATATCAAACGCACTGTGGAGTGCTGAAAACACCAGGAAACGTGTTTTTCGCATTCAATAGCACGAAAACAGCGATTTCGGTGATTCTGCACACTTGTCACAGAAGAATCTTGAAGCTTATCACTGAAAATGCATATCTCATCTGGAAACCCAACGAAACCGAAGATATCGCAGTTTCCGCATATCAAACGCACTGTGGCACGCTAAAAACACCAGGAAACGTGTTTTTCGCTTTCAATAGCACGAATACAGCGATTTCGGTGATTCTGCATACTTCTCACAGAAGAATATCCACTATTCTCGTAGAAAATGCATATCTCAGCTGGAAACCCAACGACACCGGAGATACCGCAGTTTCCGCATATCAAACGCAGTGTGGAACGATAAAAACACCAGGAAACGTGTTTTTCGCATTCAATAGCACGAAAACAGCGATTTCGGTGATTCTGCATACTTCTCACAGAAGAATATCCACTATTCTCGTAGAAAATGCATATCTCAGCTGGAAACCCAACGACACCGGAGATACCGCAGTTTCCGCATATCAAACGCACTGTGGAGTGCTGAAAACACCAGGAAACGTGTTTTTCGCATTCAATAGCACGAAAACAGCGATTTCGGTGATTCTGCACACTTGTCACAGAAGAATCTTGAAGCTTATCACTGAAAATGCATATCTGATCTGGAAACCCAACGAAACCGAAGATATCGCAGTTTCCGCATGTGAAACGCACTGTGGAGTGCTGAAAGCCCCAGCAAACGTGTTTTTCGCTATCAATAGCACGAAAACTGCGATTTCGGTGATTATGCACCCTTGTCACAGAAGAATCCTGAAGATTATCACTGAAAATGCATATCTCCGCTGGAAACCGAACGAAACCGAAGATATCGCAGTTTCCGCATGTGGAGTGCTGAAAAAACCAGGAAACCTGTTTTTCGCATTTAATAGCACGAAAACAGCGATCTCGGTGATTATGCACTCTTGTCACAGAAGAATCCTGAAGATTATCACTGAAAATGCATATCTCAGCTGGAAACCGAACGAAACCGAAGATATCGCAGTTTCCGCATGTGGAGTGCTGAAAACACCAGAAAACGTGTTTTTCGCATTCAATAGCACGAAAACAGCAATTTCGGTGATTCTGCACACTTGCACAGAAGAAACTCAAAGATTATCACAGAAAACGCATATCTCAGCTGGAACCCAACGAAACCGAAGATATCGCTGTTTCCGCATATCAAACGCACTGTGGAGTGCAGAAAAAACCAGGAAACCTGTTTTTCGCATTTAATAGCACGAAAACAGCGATCTCGGTGATTATGCACACTTGTCACAGAAGCATATCCAAGATTCTCGTAGAAAATGCACATCTCAAATGGAAACCCAACGAAACCAAAGATACCGCAGTTTCCGCATGTGAAACGCACTGTGGAGTGCTGAAAACCCCAGCAAACGTGTTTTTCGCATTCAATAGCACGAAAACAGCAATCTCGGTGATTCTGCACACTTGTCACGGAAGAATCATGAAGCCTATCTCAGAAAATGTATATCTCAGCTGGAACCCAACGAAACCGAAGATATCGCTGTTTCCGCATGTGAAACGCACTGTGGAGTGCTGAAAGCACCAGCAAACGTGTTTTTCGCTATCAATAGCACGAAAACTGCGATTTCGGTGATTATGCACACTTGTCACAGAAGAATCCTGAAGATTATCACTGAAAATGCATATCTCCGCTGGAAACCAAACGAAACCGAAGATATCGCAGTTTCCGCATGTGGAGTGCTGAAAAAACCAGGAAACCTGTTTTTCGCATTTAATAGCACGAAAACAGCGATCTCGGTGATTATGCACACTTGTCACAGAGGAATCATGAAGCTTATCAATGAAAATGCATATCTCATCTGGAAACCCAACGAAACCGAAGATATCGCAGTTTCCGCATATCAAACGCACTGTGGAGTGCTGAAAGCACCAAGACACGTGGTTTTCGCATTCAATAGCACGAAAACAGCGATCTCGGTGATTCTGCACACTTGTCACAGAGGAATCATGAAGCTTATCACTGAAAATGCATATCTCATCTGGAAACCCAACGAAACCGAAGATATCGCAGTTTCCGCATATCAAACGCACTGTGGAGTGCTGAAAGCACCAAGACACGTGGTTTTCGCATTCAATAGCACGAAAACAGCGATTTCGGAGATTCTGCACACTTCTCACAGACACATATACAAGATGCTCGTAGAAAACGCAAATCTCAAATGGAAACCCAACGAAACCGAAGATATCGCAGTTTCCGCATGTCAAACGCACGGTGGGGTGCTGAAAACACCTGAAAACATGTTTTTCGCATTCGATACCACGAAAACAACGATTTCCGAGATTATGCACACTTGTCACAGAAGAATCCTGATGATTATCACTGAAAATGCATATCTCAGCTGGAAACCGAACGAAACCGAAGATATCGCAGTTTCCGCATGTGGAGTGCTGAAAACACCAGAAAACGTGTTTTTCGCATTCAATAGCACGAAAACAGCAATCTCGGTGATTCTGCACACTTGTCACGGAAGAATCATGAAGCCTATCTCAGAAAACGCATATCTCAGCTGGAAACCCAACGAAACCGAAGATACCGCAGTTTCCGCATATCAAACGCACTGTGGAGTGCTGAAAGCACCAAGACACGTGGTTTTCGCATTCAATAGCACGAAAACAGCGATCTCGGTGATTCTGCACACTTGTCACGGAAGAATCATGAAGCCTATCTCAGAAAACGCATATCTCAGCTGGAAACCCAACGAAACCGAAGATACCGCAGTTTCCGCATATCAAACGCACTGTGGAGTGCTGAAAGCACCAAGACACGTGGTTTTCGCATTCAATAGCACGAAAACAGCGATTTCGGAGATTCTGCACACTTCTCACAGACACATATACAAGATGCTCGTAGAAAATGCATATCTCAAATGGAAACCCAACGAAACCGAAGATACCGCAGTTTCCGCATATCAAACGCACTATGGAGTGCTGAAAACTCCAGAAATCGTGTTTTTCGCATTCAGTAGCACCAAAAAAAGCGATTTCGGTGATTCTGCACACTTGTCACAGAAGAATCTTGAAGCTTATCACTGAAAATGCATATCTCATCTGGAAACCCAACGAAACCAAAGATATCGCAGTTTCCGCATGTCAAACGCACGGTGGGGTGCTGAAAACACCTGAAAACATGTTTTTCGCATTCGATACCACGAAAACGACGATTTCCGAGATTATGCACACTTGTCACAGAAGAATCCTGATGATTATCACTGAAAATGCATATCTCAGCTGGAAACCGAACGAAACCGAAGATATCGCAGTTTCCGCATGTCAAACGCACGGTGGGGTGCTGAAAACACCTGAAAACATGTTTTTCGCATTCGATACCACGGAAACAACGATTTCCGAGATTATGCACACTTGTCACAGAAGAATCCTGAAGATTATCACTGAAAATGCATATCTCAGCTGGAAATCGAACGAAACCGAAGATATCGCAGTTTCCGCATATCAAACGCACTGTGGAGTGCTGAAAACCCCGGAAAACGTGTTTTTCGCTAACAATAGCACGAAAGCAGCGATTTCGGTGATTATGCACACTTGTCACAGAAGAATCCTGAAGATTATCACTGAAAATGCATATCTCAGCTGGAAATCGAACGAAACCGAAGATATCGCAGTTTCCGCATATCAAACGCACTGTGGAGTGCTGAAAACCCCGGAAAACGTGTTTTTCGCTAACAATTGCACGAAAACAGCGATTTCGGAGATTCTGCACACTTCTCACAGACATATATACAAGATGCTCGTAGAAAATGCATATCTCAAATGGAAACCCAACGAAACCGAAGATACCGCAGTTTCCGCATATCAAACACAGTGTGGAACGCTAAAAACACCAGAAACCGTGTTTTTCGCATTCAATAGCGCGAAAACAGCGATTTAGGTGACTCTGCACACTTGTCACAGAAGAAGCTCGAAGATTATCACAGAAAATGCATATCTCAGCTGGAACCCAACGAAACCGAAGATATCGCAGGTTCCGCATGTCAAACGCACTGTGGAGTTCTGAAAACACCAAAAAACGTGTTTTTCGCATTCAATAGCACGAAAACAGCGATCTCGGTGATTCTGCACACTTGTCACAGGGGAATCATGAAGCTTATCACTGAAAATGCATATATCAGCTGGAACCCAACGAAACCGAAGATATAGCATTTTCCGCATATCAAACGCACTGTGGAGTTCTGAAAACACCAAAAAACGTGTTTTTCGCATTCAATAGCACGAAAACAGCGATCTCGGTGATTATGCACACTTGTCACAGAAGAAACTCGAAGATTATCACAGAAAATGCATATCTCAGCTGGAACCCAACGAAACCGAAGGTATCGCAGTTTCCGCATGTCAAACGCACTGTGGAGTGCTGAAAACCCCAGAAAACGTGTTTTTCGCTATCAATAGCACGAAAACAGCGATTTCGGTGATTATGCACACTTGTCACAGAAGAATCCTGAAGATTATCACTGAAAATGCATATCTCAGCTGGAAATCGAACGAAACCGAAGATATCGCAGTTTCCGCATGTGGAGTGATGAAAAAACAAGGAAACCTGTTTTTCGCATTCAATAGCTCGTAAACAGCGATTTCGGTGACTCTGCACACTTGTCACAGAAGAAACTCGAAGATTATCACAGAAAATGCATATCTCAGCTGGAACAAAACGAAACCGAAGATATCGCTGTTTCCGCATATCAAACGCACTGCGGAGTGCTGAAAGCGCCAGGAAACGTGTTTTTTGCATTCAATAGAACGAAAACAGCGATTTCGGAGATTCTGCACACTTCTCACAGACACATATACAAGATGCTCGTAGAAAATGCATATCTCAAATGGAAACCCAACGAAACCGAAGATACCGCAGTTTCCGCATATCAAACGCAGTGTGGAACGCTAAAAACACCAGAAACCGTGTTTTTCGCATTCAATAGCGCGAAAACAGCGATTTCGGTGACTCTGCACACTCGTCACAGAAGAAACTCGAAGATTATCACAGAAAATGCATATCTCAGCTGGAACCCAACGAAACCGAAGATATCGCAGTTTCCGCATGTCAAACGCACTGTGGAGTTCTTAAAACACAAGAAAACGTGTTTTTCGCATTCAATAGCACGAAAACAGCGATTTCGGTGACTCTGCACACTTGTCACAGTAGAAACTCGAAGATAGTCACAGAAAATGCATATCTCAGGTGGAACCCAACGAAACCGAAGATATCGCAGTTTCCGCATGTCAAACGCACGGTGGGGTGCTGAAAACACCTGAAAACGTGTTTTTCGCATTCGATAGCACGAAAACAACGATTTCGGAGATTATGCACACTTGTCACAGAAGAATCCTGAAGATTATCACTGAAAATGCATATCTCAGCTGGAAACCGAACGAAACCGAAGATATCGCAGTTTCCGCATGTGGAGTGCTGAAAAAACCAGGAAACCTGTTTTTAGCATTCAATAGCACGAAAACAGCGATTTCGGTGTCTCTGCACACTTGTCACAGAAGAAACTCGAAGATTATCACAGAAAATGCATATCTCAGCTGGAACAAAACGAAACCGAAGATATCGCTGTTTCCGCATATCAAACGCACTGCGGAGTGCTGAAAGCGCCAGGAAACGTGTTTTTTGCATTCAATAGAACGAAAACAGCGATTTCGGAGATTCTGCACACTTCTCACAGACACATATACAAGATGCTCGTAGAAAATGCATATCTCAAATGGAAACCCAACGAAACCGAAGATACCGCAGTTTCCGCATATCAAACGCAGTGTGGAACGCTAAAAACACCAGAAACCGTGTTTTTCGCATTCAATAGCGCGAAAACAGCGATTTCGGTGACTCTGCACACTCGTCACAGAAGAAACTCGAAGATTATCACAGAAAATGCATATCTCAGCTGGAACCCAACGAAACCGAAGATATCGCAGTTTCCGCATGTCAAACGCACTGTGGAGTTCTGAAAACACCAGAAAACGTGTTTTTCGCATTCAATAGCACGAAAACAGCGATTTCGGTGATTCTGCATACTTCTCCCAGAAGAATATCCAAGATTCTCGTAGAAAATGCATGTCTCAGCTGGGAACCCAACGAAACCGAAGATAACGCAGTTTCCGCATGTAAAACGCACTATGCAGTGCTGAAGACTCCAGAAATCGTGTTTTTCGCATTCAGTAGCACCAATAAAAAGCGATTTCGGTGATTCTGCACACTTATCACAGAAGAAACTCGAAGATTATCACAGAAAATGCATATCTCAGCTGGAAACCCAACGAAACCGAAGATATCGCAGTTTCCGCATGTCGAACGCACTGTGGAGTTCTGAAAACACCAGAAAACGTGTTTTTCGCATTCAATAGCACGAAAACAGCGATTTCGGTGACACTGCACACTTATCACAGAAGAAACTCGAAGATTGTCACAGAAAATGCATATCTCAGCTGGAACCCAACGAAACCGAAGATACCGCAGTTTCCGCATGTGAAACGCACTCTGGTGTGCTGAAAGCATCTAGACACGTGGTTTTCGCATTCAATAGCACGAAAACAGCGATTTCGGTGATTCTGCATGCTTCTCCCAGAAGAATATCCAAGATTCTCGTAGAAAATGCATGTCTCAGCTGGGAACCCAACCAAACCGAAGATATCGCAGCTTCCGCATGCCAAACGCACTGTGGAGTTCTTAAAACACCAGAAAACGTGTTTTTCGCATTCAATAGCACGAAAACAGCGATTTCGGTGACTCTGCACACTTATCACAGAAGAAACTCGAAGATTGTCACAGAAAATGCATATCTCAGCTGGAACCCAACGAAACCGAAGATACCGCAGTTTCCGCATGTGAAACGCACTGTGGTGTGCTGAAAGCACCTAGACACGTGGTTTTCGCATTCAATAGCACGAAAACAGCGATTTCGGTGATTCTGCATGCTTCTCCCAGAAGAATATCCAAGATTCTCGTAGAAAATGCATGTCCCAGCTGGGAACCCAACGAAACCGAAGATATCGCAGTTTCCGCATATCAAACGCACTGTGGAGTGCTGAAAACCCCAGAAAACGTGTTTTTCGCTATCAATAGCACGAAAACAGCGTATTCGGTGATTATGCACACTTGTCACAGAAGAATCCTGAAGATTATCACTGAAAATGCATATCTCAGCTGGAAATCGAACGAAACCGAAGATATCGCAGTTTCCGCATGTGGAGTGCTGAAAAAACAAGGAAACCTGTTTTTCGCATTCAATAGCACAAAAACAGCGATCTCGGTGATTATGCACACTTGTCACAGAAGAAACTCGAAGATTATCACAGAAAATGCATATCTCAGCTGGAACCCAACGAAACCGAAGATATCGCAGTTTCCGCATGTCAAACGCACAGTGGAGTGCTGAAAACCCCAGAAAACGTGTTTTTCGCTATCAATAGCACGAAAACAGCGATTTCGGTGATTATGCACACTTGTCACAGAAGAATCCTGAAGATTATCACTGAAAATGCATATCTCAGCTGGAAATCGAACGAAACCGAAGATATCGCAGTTTCCGCATGTGGAGTGCTGAAAAAACAAGGAAACCTGTTTTTCGCATTCAATAGCTCGAAAACAGCGATTTCGGTGACTCTGCACACATGTCTCAGAAGAAACTCGAAGATTATCACAGAAAATGCATATCTCAGCTGGAACCCAACGAAACCGAAGATATAGCTGTTTGCGCATATCAAACGCACTGCGGAGTGCGGAAAGCGCCAGGAAACGTGTTTTTTGCATTCAATAGAACGAAAACAGCGATTTCGGAGATTCTGCACACTTCTCACAGACACATATACAAGATGCTCGTAGTAAATGCATATCTCAAATGGAAACCCAACGAAACCGAAGATACCGCAGTTTCCGCATATCAAACACAGTGTGGAACGCTAAAAACACCAGAAACCGTGTTTTTCGCATTCAATAGCGCGAAATCAGCGATTTCGGTGACTCTGCACACTTGTCACAGAAGAAACGCGAAGATTATCACAGAAAATGCAAATCTCAGCTGGAATCCAACGAAACCGAAGATATCGCAGTTTCCGCATGTCAAACGCACGGTGGGGTGCTGAAAACACCTGCAAACGTGTTTTTCGCATTCGATAGCACGAAAACAACGATTTCGCAGATTATGCACACTTGTCACAGAAGAATCCTGAAGATTATCACTGAAAATGCATATCTCAGCTGGAAACCGAACGAAACCGAAGATATCGCAGTTTCCGCATGTGGAGTTCTTAAAACACCAAAAAACGTGTTATTCTCATTCAATAGCACGAAAACAGCGATTTCGGTGACTCTGCACACCTGTCACAGTAGAAACTCGAAGATAGTCACAGAAAATGCATATCTCAGGTGGAACCCAACGAAACCGAAGATATCGCAGTTTCCGCAAGTCAAACGCACGGTGGGGTGCTGAAAACACCTGAAAACGTGTTTTTCGCATTCGATAGCACGAAAACAACGATTTCGGAGATTATGCACACTTGTCACAGAAGAATCCTGAAGATTATCACTGAAAATGCATATCTCAGCTGGAAACCGAACGAAACCGAAGATATCGCAGTTTCCGCATGTGGAATGCTGAAAAAACCAGGAAACCTGTTTTTCGCATTCAATAGCACGAAAACAGCGATCTCGGTGATTCTTCACACTTGTCACAGAGGAATCATGAAGCTTATCACTGAATATGCATATCTCATCTGGAAACCCAACGAAACCGAAGATATCGCAGTTTCCGCATATCAAACGCACTGTGGAGTGCTGAAAACCCCGGAAAACGTGTTTTTCGCTATAAATAGCACGAAAACAGCGATTTCGGTGATTATGCACACTTGTAACAGAAGAATCCTGAAGATTATCACTGAAAATGCATATCTCAGCTGGAAATCGAACGAAACCGAAGATATCGCAGTTTCCGCATGTGGAGTGCTGAAAAAACAAGGAAACCTGTTTTTCGCATTCAATAGCACAAAAACAGCGATCTCGGTGATTATGCACACTTGTCACAGAAGAAACTCGAAGATTATCACAGAAAATGCATATCTCAGCTGGAACCCAACGAAACCGAAGATATCGCAGTTTCCGCATGTCAAACGCACTGTGGAGTGCTGAAAACCCCAGAAAACGTGTTTTTCGCTATCAATTGCACGAAAACAGCGATTTCGGTGATTATGCACACTTGTCACAGAAGAATCCTGAAGATTATCACTGAAAATGCATATCTCAGCTGGAAATCGAACGAAACCGAAGATATCGCAGTTTCCGCATGTGGAGTGCTGAAAAAACAAGGAAACCTGTTTTTCGCATTCAATAGCTCGGAAACAGCGATTTCGGTGACTCTGCACACTTGTCACAGAAGAAACTCGAAGATTATCACAGAAAATGCATATCTCAGCTGGAACCCAACGAAACCGAAGATATCGCAGTTTCCGCATGTCAAACGCACTGTGGAGTTCTTAAACCACCAGAAAACGTGTTTTTCGCATTCAATAGCACGAAAACAGCGATTTCGGTGACTCTGCACACTTATCACAGAAGAAACTCCAAGATTGTCACAGAAAATGCATATCTCAGCTGGAACCCAACGAAACCGAAGATACCGCGATTTCCGCATGTGAAACGCACTGTGGTGTGCTGAAAGCACCTAGACACGTGGTTTTCGCATTCAATAGAACGAAAACAGCGATTTCGGAGATTCTGCACACTTCTCACAGACACATATACAAGATGCTCGTAGAAAATGCATATCTCAAATGGAAACCCAACGAAACCGAAGATACCGCAGTTTCCGCATATCAAACGCAGTGTGGAACGCTAAAAACACCAGAAACCGTGTTTTTCGCATTCAATAGCGCGAAAACAGCGATTTCGGTGACTCTGCACACTCGTCACAGAAGAAACTCGAAGATTATCACAGAAAATGCATATCTCAGCTGGAACCCAACGAAACCGAAGATATCGCAGTTTCCGCATGTCAAACGCACTGTGGAGTTCTTAAAACACAAGAAAACGTGTTTTTCGCATTCAATAGCACGAAAACAGCGATTTCGGTGACTCTGCACACTTGTCACAGTAGAAACTCGAAGATAGTCACAGAAAATGCATATCTCAGGTGGAACCCAACGAAACCGAAGATATCGCAGTTTCCGCATGTCAAACGCACGGTGGGGTGCTGAAAACACCTGAAAACGTGTTTTTCGCATTCGATAGCACGAAAACAACGATTTCGGAGATTATGCACACTTGTCACAGAAGAATCCTGAAGATTATCACTGAAAATGCATATCTCAGCTGGAAACCGAACGAAACCGAAGATATCGCAGTTTCCGCATGTGGAGTGCTGAAAAAACCAGGAAACCTGTTTTTAGCATTCAATAGCACGAAAACAGCGATTTCGGTGTCTCTGCACACTTGTCACAGAAGAAACTCGAAGATTATCACAGAAAATGCATATCTCAGCTGGAACAAAACGAAACCGAAGATATCGCTGTTTCCGCATATCAAACGCACTGCGGAGTGCTGAAAGCGCCAGGAAACGTGTTTTTTGCATTCAATAGAACGAAAACAGCGATTTCGGAGATTCTGCACACTTCTCACAGACACATATACAAGATGCTCGTAGAAAATGCATATCTCAAATGGAAACCCAACGAAACCGAAGATACCGCAGTTTCCGCATATCAAACGCAGTGTGGAACGCTAAAAACACCAGAAACCGTGTTTTTCGCATTCAATAGCGCGAAAACAGCGATTTCGGTGACTCTGCACACTCGTCACAGAAGAAACTCGAAGATTATCACAGAAAATGCATATCTCAGCTGGAACCCAACGAAACCGAAGATATCGCAGTTTCCGCATGTCAAACGCACTGTGGAGTTCTGAAAACACCAGAAAACGTGTTTTTCGCATTCAATAGCACGAAAACAGCGATTTCGGTGATTCTGCATACTTCTCCCAGAAGAATATCCAAGATTCTCGTAGAAAATGCATGTCTCAGCTGGGAACCCAACGAAACCGAAGATAACGCAGTTTCCGCATGTAAAACGCACTATGCAGTGCTGAAGACTCCAGAAATCGTGTTTTTCGCATTCAGTAGCACCAATAAAAAGCGATTTCGGTGATTCTGCACACTTATCACAGAAGAAACTCGAAGATTATCACAGAAAATGCATATCTCAGCTGGAAACCCAACGAAACCGAAGATATCGCAGTTTCCGCATGTCGAACGCACTGTGGAGTTCTGAAAACACCAGAAAACGTGTTTTTCGCATTCAATAGCACGAAAACAGCGATTTCGGTGACACTGCACACTTATCACAGAAGAAACTCGAAGATTGTCACAGAAAATGCATATCTCAGCTGGAACCCAACGAAACCGAAGATACCGCAGTTTCCGCATGTGAAACGCACTCTGGTGTGCTGAAAGCACCTAGACACGTGGTTTTCGCATTCAATAGCACGAAAACAGCGATTTCGGTGATTCTGCATGCTTCTCCCAGAAGAATATCCAAGATTCTCGTAGAAAATGCATGTCTCAGCTGGGAACCCAACCAAACCGAAGATATCGCAGCTTCCGCATGCCAAACGCACTGTGGAGTTCTTAAAACACCAGAAAACGTGTTTTTCGCATTCAATAGCACGAAAACAGCGATTTCGGTGACTCTGCACACTTATCACAGAAGAAACTCGAAGATTGTCACAGAAAATGCATATCTCAGCTGGAACCCAACGAAACCGAAGATACCGCAGTTTCCGCATGTGAAACGCACTGTGGTGTGCTGAAAGCACCTAGACACGTGGTTTTCGCATTCAATAGCACGAAAACAGCGATTTCGGTGATTCTGCATGCTTCTCCCAGAAGAATATCCAAGATTCTCGTAGAAAATGCATGTCCCAGCTGGGAACCCAACGAAACCGAAGATATCGCAGTTTCCGCATATCAAACGCACTGTGGAGTGCTGAAAACCCCAGAAAACGTGTTTTTCGCTATCAATAGCACGAAAACAGCGTATTCGGTGATTATGCACACTTGTCACAGAAGAATCCTGAAGATTATCACTGAAAATGCATATCTCAGCTGGAAATCGAACGAAACCGAAGATATCGCAGTTTCCGCATGTGGAGTGCTGAAAAAACAAGGAAACCTGTTTTTCGCATTCAATAGCACAAAAACAGCGATCTCGGTGATTATGCACACTTGTCACAGAAGAAACTCGAAGATTATCACAGAAAATGCATATCTCAGCTGGAACCCAACGAAACCGAAGATATCGCAGTTTCCGCATGTCAAACGCACAGTGGAGTGCTGAAAACCCCAGAAAACGTGTTTTTCGCTATCAATAGCACGAAAACAGCGATTTCGGTGATTATGCACACTTGTCACAGAAGAATCCTGAAGATTATCACTGAAAATGCATATCTCAGCTGGAAATCGAACGAAACCGAAGATATCGCAGTTTCCGCATGTGGAGTGCTGAAAAAACAAGGAAACCTGTTTTTCGCATTCAATAGCTCGAAAACAGCGATTTCGGTGACTCTGCACACATGTCTCAGAAGAAACTCGAAGATTATCACAGAAAATGCATATCTCAGCTGGAACCCAACGAAACCGAAGATATAGCTGTTTGCGCATATCAAACGCACTGCGGAGTGCGGAAAGCGCCAGGAAACGTGTTTTTTGCATTCAATAGAACGAAAACAGCGATTTCGGAGATTCTGCACACTTCTCACAGACACATATACAAGATGCTCGTAGTAAATGCATATCTCAAATGGAAACCCAACGAAACCGAAGATACCGCAGTTTCCGCATATCAAACACAGTGTGGAACGCTAAAAACACCAGAAACCGTGTTTTTCGCATTCAATAGCGCGAAATCAGCGATTTCGGTGACTCTGCACACTTGTCACAGAAGAAACGCGAAGATTATCACAGAAAATGCAAATCTCAGCTGGAATCCAACGAAACCGAAGATATCGCAGTTTCCGCATGTCAAACGCACGGTGGGGTGCTGAAAACACCTGCAAACGTGTTTTTGGCATTCGATAGCACGAAAACAACGATTTCGCAGATTATGCACACTTGTCACAGAAGAATCCTGAAGATTATCACTGAAAATGCATATCTCAGCTGGAAACCGAACGAAACCGAAGATATCGCAGTTTCCGCATGTGGAGTTCTTAAAACACCAAAAAACGTGTTATTCTCATTCAATAGCACGAAAACAGCGATTTCGGTGACTCTGCACACCTGTCACAGTAGAAACTCGAAGATAGTCACAGAAAATGCATATCTCAGGTGGAACCCAACGAAACCGAAGATATCGCAGTTTCCGCAAGTCAAACGCACGGTGGGGTGCTGAAAACACCTGAAAACGTGTTTTTCGCATTCGATAGCACGAAAACAACGATTTCGGAGATTATGCACACTTGTCACAGAAGAATCCTGAAGATTATCACTGAAAATGCATATCTCAGCTGGAAACCGAACGAAACCGAAGATATCGCAGTTTCCGCATGTGGAATGCTGAAAAAACCAGGAAACCTGTTTTTCGCATTCAATAGCACGAAAACAGCGATCTCGGTGATTCTTCACACTTGTCACAGAGGAATCATGAAGCTTATCACTGAATATGCATATCTCATCTGGAAACCCAACGAAACCGAAGATATCGCAGTTTCCGCATATCAAACGCACTGTGGAGTGCTGAAAACCCCGGAAAACGTGTTTTTCGCTATAAATAGCACGAAAACAGCGATTTCGGTGATTATGCACACTTGTAACAGAAGAATCCTGAAGATTATCACTGAAAATGCATATCTCAGCTGGAAATCGAACGAAACCGAAGATATCGCAGTTTCCGCATGTGGAGTGCTGAAAAAACAAGGAAACCTGTTTTTCGCATTCAATAGCACAAAAACAGCGATCTCGGTGATTATGCACACTTGTCACAGAAGAAACTCGAAGATTATCACAGAAAATGCATATCTCAGCTGGAACCCAACGAAACCGAAGATATCGCAGTTTCCGCATGTCAAACGCACTGTGGAGTGCTGAAAACCCCAGAAAACGTGTTTTTCGCTATCAATTGCACGAAAACAGCGATTTCGGTGATTATGCACACTTGTCACAGAAGAATCCTGAAGATTATCACTGAAAATGCATATCTCAGCTGGAAATCGAACGAAACCGAAGATATCGCAGTTTCCGCATGTGGAGTGCTGAAAAAACAAGGAAACCTGTTTTTCGCATTCAATAGCTCGGAAACAGCGATTTCGGTGACTCTGCACACTTGTCACAGAAGAAACTCGAAGATTATCACAGAAAATGCATATCTCAGCTGGAACCCAACGAAACCGAAGATATCGCAGTTTCCGCATGTCAAACGCACTGTGGAGTTCTTAAACCACCAGAAAACGTGTTTTTCGCATTCAATAGCACGAAAACAGCGATTTCGGTGACTCTGCACACTTATCACAGAAGAAACTCCAAGATTGTCACAGAAAATGCATATCTCAGCTGGAACCCAACGAAACCGAAGATACCGCGATTTCCGCATGTGAAACGCACTGTGGTGTGCTGAAAGCACCTAGACACGTGGTTTTCGCATTCAATAGCACGAAAACAGCGATTTCGGTGATTCTGCATGCTTCTCCCAGAAGAATATCCAAGATTCTCGTAGAAAATGCATGTCTCAGCTGGGAACCCAACGAAACCGAAGATATCGCAGTTTCCGCATGCCAAACGCACTGTGGAGTTCTTAAAACACCAGAAAACGTGTTTTTCGCATTCAATAGCACGAAAACAGCGATTTCGGTGACTCTGCACACTTATCACAGAAGAAACTCGAAGATTGTCACAGAAAATGCATATCTCAGCTGGAACCCAACGAAACCGAAGATACCGCAGTTTCCGCATGTGAAACGCACTGTGGTGTGCTGAAAGCACCAAGACACGTGGTTTTCGCATTCAATAGCACGAAAACAGCGATTTCGGTGATTCTGCATACTTCTCCCAGAAGAATATCCAAGATTCTCGTAGAAAATGCATGTCTCAGCTGGGAACCCAACGAAACCGAAGATAACGAAGTTTCCGCATGTAAAACGCACTATGGAGTGCTGAAGACTCCAGAAATCGTGTTTTTCGCATTTAGTAGCACCAATAATAAGCGATTTCGGTGATTCTGCACACTTATCACAGAAGAAACTCGAAGATTATCACAGAAAATGCTTATCTCAGCTGGAAACCCAACGAAACCGAAGATATCGCAGTTTCCGCATGTCGAACGCACTGTGGAGTTCTGAAAACACCAGAAAACGTGTTTTTCGCATTCAATAGCACGAAAACAGTGATTTCGGTGACTCTGCACACTTGTCACAGAAGAATCATGAATCCTATCACTGAAAATGCATATCTCATCTGGAAACCCAACGAAACCGAAGATATCGCAGTTTCCGCATGTCGAACGCACTGTGGAGTTCTGAAAACACCAGAAAACGTGTTTTTCGCATTCAATAGCACGAAAACAGCGATTTCGGTGACTCTGCACACTTGTCACAGAAGAATCATGAATCCTATCACTGAAAATCCATATCTCATCTGGAAACCCAACGAAACCGATGATATCGCTGTTTCCGCATATCAAACGCACTGTGGAGTGCTGAAAACACCAGAAAACGTGTTTTTCGCATTCAATAGCACGAAAACAGCGATTTCGGTGATTCTGCACACTTGTCACAGAAGAATCTTGAAGCTTATCACTGAAAATGCATATCTCAACTGGAAACCCAACGAAACCGAAGATATCGCAGTTTCCGCATGTCGAACGCACTGTGGAGTTCTGAAAACACCAGAAAACGTGTTTTTCGCATTCAATAGCACGAAAATAGCGATTTCGGTGACTCTGCACACTTGTCACAGAAGAATCATGAATCCTATCACTGAAAATGCATATCTCATCTGGAAACCCAACGAAACCGAAGATATCGCTGTTTCCGCATATCAAACGCACTGTGGAGTGCTGAAAGCGCCAGGAAACGTGTTTTTCGCATTCAATAGCACGAAAACAGCGATTTCGGAGATTCTGCATACTTCTCACAGAAGCATATCCAAGATGCTCGTAGAAAATGCATATCTCAAATGGAAACCCAACGAAACCAAAGATACCGCAGTTTCCGCATGTGAAACGCACTGTGGAGTGCTGAAAACCCCAGCAAACGTGTTTTTCGCATTCAATAGCACGAAAACAGCGATTTCGGTGATTCTGCACACTTGTAACAGCAGAATCATGAAGATTATCACTGATAATGCATATCTCAGCTGGAAACTCAACGAAACCGAAGATATCGCAGTTTCCGCATGTGGAGTGCTGAAATCACCACGAAACGTGTTTTTCGCATTCAATAGCACGAAAACAGCGATTTCGGTGATACTGCACACTTGCACCGAAGAAACTCAAAGAGTATCACAGAAAATGCATATCTCAGCTGGAAACCCAACGAAACCGGAGATACCGCAGTTTCCGCATATCAAACGCAGTGTGGAACGATAAAAACGCCAGGAAACGTGTTTTTCGCATTCAATAGCACGAAAACAGCGATTTCGGTGATTCTGCACACTTGTCACAGAAGAATCATGAAGCTTATCACAGAAAATGCATAACTCAGCTGGAAACCCAACGAAACCGGAGATATCGCAGTTTCCGCATGTGAAACGCACTGTGGAGTTCTGAAAACACCAGGAAACGTGTTTTTCGCATTCAATAGCACGAAAACAGCGATTTCGGTGATTCTGCACACTTGTCACAAAAGAATCATGAAGCTTATCACTGAAAATGCATATCTGATCTGGAAACCCAACGAAACCAAAGATACCGCAGTTTTCGCATGTGAAACGCGCTGTGGATTGCTGAAAGCACCAGCAAACGTGTTTTTCGCATACAATAGCACAAAAACAGCGATTTCGGTGATTCTGCACACTTGTCACAGTAGAATCATGAAGCTTATCACAGAAAATGCATATCTCAGCTGGAAACCCAACGAAACCGGAGATACCGCAGTTTCCGCATATCAAACGCAGTGTAGAACGATAAAAACACCAGGAAACGTGTTTTTCGCATTCAATAGCACGAAAACAGCGATTTCGGTGATTCTGCACACTTCTCACAGACACATATACAAGATGCTCGTAGAAAATGCATATCTCAGCTGGAAACCCAACGAAACCGAAGATACCGCAGTTTCCGCATGTCAAACGCACTGTGGAGTGCGGATAACATCAGAAAACGTGTTATTCGCATTCAATAGCACGAGAACAGCGATTTCGGTGATTCTGCATACTTCTCACAGAAGAATATCCAGATTATCGCAGAAAATGCATATCTCAGCTGGAAACCCAACGAAACCGAAGATATCGCAGTTTCTGCATGGCAAACGCACTGTGGAGTGCTGGGACACCAGGAATCGTGTTATTTCGCATTATATAGCTGTGAGCCAGCGATTTCGGTGATTCTGCATACTTCTCACAGAAGGATATCCAAGATTCCCGTAGAAAATGCGTATCTCAGCTGGAAACCCAACGAACCCAAAGATATCGCCGTTTCCGCATATCAAATGCATTGTAGAGTGCTGAAAGCACCAGAAAACGTGTTTTTCGCATTCAATGGCACGAAAACAGCGTTTTCGGTGATTATGCACACTTCTAACAGCAGAATCATGAAGATTATCATTGAGAATACATATCTCAGCTGGAAACCCAACGAAACCGAAGATATCGCAGTTTCTGCATGTCAAACGCACTGTGGAGTGCTGGGACACCAGGAATCGTGTTATTTCGCATTATATAGCTGTGAGCCAGCGATTTCGGTGATTCTGCATACTTCTCGCAGAAGAATATCCAGATTATCGCAGAAAATGCATATCTCAGCTGGAAACCCAACGAAATCGAAGATATCGCAGTTTCTGCATGCCAAACGCACTGTGGAGTGCTGGGACACCAGGAATCGTGTTATTTCGCATTATATAGCTGTGAGCCAGCGATGTCGGTGATTCTGCATACTTCTCGCAGAAGAATATCCAGATTATCGCAGAAAATGCATATCTCCGCTGGAAACCCAACGAAACCGAAGATATCGCTGTTTCCGCATGTCAATCGCACTGTGGAGTGCTGAAAACCTCAGAAAACGAGTTTTTCGCATTCAATTTCACGAAAACGGCGATATCGGTGATTCTGTATACTTCTCACGGAAGAATATCGAAGATTATCGTAGAAAATGCATGTCTCAGCTGGAAACCCAACGAAACCGAAGATATCGCAGTTTCCGCATGTCAAACGCACTGTGGAGTGCTGAAAACCTCAGAAAACGTGTTTTTCGCATTCAATTTCACGAAAACGGCGATATCGGTGATTCTGCACACTTGCCGCAGAAGAATCATGAAGATTATCACTGCAAATGCATATCTCAGCTGGAAACCCAACGAAATCGAAGATATCGCAGTTTCCGCATATCAAACGCACTGTGGAGTGCTGAAAGCGCCAGGAAACGTGTTTTTCGCATTCAATAGCACGAGAACATTGATTTCGGTGAATCTGCATAGTTCTCACAGAAGAATATCCAAGATTCTCGTAGAAACTGCATATCTCAGCTGGATACCCAATGAAACCAAAATGTCGCTGTTTCCGCATATCAAACGCATTGTAGAGTGCTGAAGGTGCCAGGAAACGAGTTTTTCGCATTCAATAGCACGAAAACAGCGATTTCGGTGATTCTGCACACTTCTAACAGCAGAATCATGCAGATTATCACTGAAAATGCATATCTCAGCTGGAACCTAACGAAACCGAAGATATCGCTGTTTCCGCATATCAACCGCACTGTGGAATGCTGAAAACACCAGGAAACGTGTTTTTCGCATTCAATAGCACGAAAACAGCGATTTCGGTGATACTGCACACTTGCACAGAAGAAACTCAAAGAGTATCACAGAAAATGCATATCTCAGCTGGAACCCAACGAAACCGAAGATATCGCAGTTTCCGCATGTCAAAGGCACTGTGGAGTGCGGATAACATCAGAAAACGTGTTATTCGCATTCAATAGCACGAAAACAGCGATTTCGGTGATTCTGCACACTTGTCACAGAAGAATCATGAAGATTATCACTGAGTATGCATATCTGAGCTGGAAACCCAACGAAACCGAAGATAACGCAGTTTCCGCATATCAAACGCACTGTGAAGTGCTGAAAACACGAGAAAACGTGTTTTTCGCATTCAATAGCACGAAAACAGTGATATCGGAGATTCTGCATACTTCTCACGGAAGAATATCCAAGATTATCGTAGAAAATGTATATCTTAGCTGGCAACCACACGAAAACGTAGATATTGCAGTTTCCGCATGTCAAACGCTCTGTGGAGTGCTGAAAACACCAGGAAACGTGTTTTTCGCATTCAATAGCACAAAAACAGCGATTTCGGTGATTCTGCACACTTGTCACAGAAGGATCTTGTAGATTATCACTGAAAATGCATATCTTAGCTTGAAACCACACGAAAACGAAGATATCGCAGTTTCCGCATGTCAAACGTACTGTGGAGTGCTGATAACAACAGAAAACGTGTTTTTCGCATTCAATAGCACGAAAACAGCGATTTCGGTGATTCTGCACACTTGTCACAGAAGAATCATGAAGATTATCACTGAGTATGCATATCTGAGCTGGAAACCCAACGAAACCGAAGATAACGCTGTTTCCGTATGTCAAACGCACTGTGGAGTGCTGATAACAACAGAAAACGTGTTTTTCGCATTCAGTAGCACAAAACTGCGATTTCGGTGATTCTGCACACTTGTCAAAGAAGAATCATGAAGATTATCACTGAAAATGCATATCTCAGCTGGAAACCCAACCAACCCGAAGATATCGCAGTTTCCGCATATCAAACGCACTGTGGAGTGCTGAAGGTGCCAGGAAACGAGTTTTTCGCATTCAATAGCACGAAAACAGCGATTTCGATGATTCTGCACACTTCTAACAGCAGAATCATGCAGATTATCACTGAAAATGCATATCTCAGCTGGAACCTAACGAAACCGAAGATATCGCTGTTTCCGCATATCAACCGCACTGTGGAATGCTGAAAACACCAGAAAACGTGTTTTTCGCATTCAATAGCACGAAAACAGCGATTTCGGTGATTCTGCACACTTGTCACAGAAGAATCATGAAGATTATCACTGAAAATGCATATCTCAGCTGGAAACCCAACATTGTCGAAGATATCGCAGTTTCCGTATGTCAAACGCACTGTGGACTGCTGAATACACCAGGAAACGTGTTTATCGCATTCAATAGCACGAAAACAGCGATTTCGGCGATTCTACGCACTTCTAACAGCAGAATCATGAAGATTATCACTGAAAATGCATATCTCAGCTGGAAACCCAACATTATCGAAGATATCGCAGTTTCCGCATGTCAAACGCACTGTGGAGTGCTGAATACACCAGGAAACGTGTTTATCGCATTCAGTAGCACCAATAAAAAGCGATTTCGGTGATTCTGCACACTTATCACAGAAGAAACTCGAAGATTATCACAGAAAATGCATATCTCAGCTGGAAACCCAACGAAACCGAAGATATCGCAGTTTCCGCATGTCGAACGCACTGTGGAGTTCTGAAAACACCAGAAAACGTGTTTTTCGCATTCAATAGCACGAAAACAGCGATTTCGGTGACACTGCACACTTATCACAGAAGAAACTCGAAGATTGTCACAGAAAATGCATATCTCAGCTGGAACCCAACGAAACCGAAGATACCGCAGTTTCCGCATGTGAAACGCACTCTGGTGTGCTGAAAGCACCTAGACACGTGGTTTTCGCATTCAATAGCACGAAAACAGCGATTTCGGTGATTCTGCATGCTTCTCCCAGAAGAATATCCAAGATTCTCGTAGAAAATGCATGTCTCAGCTGGGAACCCAACGAAACCGAAGATATCGCAGCTTCCGCATGCCAAACGCACTGTGGAGTTCTTAAAACACCAGAAAACGTGTTTTTCGCATTCAATAGCACGAAAACAGCGATTTCGGTGACTCTGCACACTTATCACAGAAGAAACTCGAAGATTGTCACAGAAAATGCATATCTCAGCTGGAACCCAACGAAACCGAAGATACCGCAGTTTCCGCATGTGAAACGCACTGTGGTGTGCTGAAAGCACCTAGACACGTGGTTTTCGCATTCAATAGCACGAAAACAGCGATTTCGGTGATTCTGCATGCTTCTCCCAGAAGAATATCCAAGATTCTCGTAGAAAAAACATGTCCCAGCTGGGAAACCAACGAAACCGAAGATATCGCAGTTTCCGCATATCAAACGCACTGTGGAGTGCTGAAAACCCCAGAAAACGTGTTTTTCGCTATCAATAGCACGAAAACAGCGTATTCGGTGATTATGCACACTTGTCACAGAAGAATCCTGAAGATTATCACTGAAAATGCATATCTCAGCTGGAAATCGAACGAAACCGAAGATATCGCAGTTTCCGCATGTGGAGTGCTGAAAAAACAAGGAAACCTGTTTTTCGCATTCAATAGCACAAAAACAGCGATCTCGGTGATTATGCACACTTGTCACAGAAGAAACTCGAAGATTATCACAGAAAATGCATATCTCAGCTGGAACCCAACGAAACCGAAGATATCGCAGTTTCCGCATGTCAAACGCACAGTGGAGTGCTGAAAACCCCAGAAAACGTGTTTTTCGCTATCAATAGCACGAAAACAGCGATTTCGGTGATTATGCACACTTGTCACAGAAGAATCCTGAAGATTATCACTGAAAATGCATATCTCAGCTGGAAATCGAACGAAACCGAAGATATCGCAGTTTCCGCATGTGGAGTGCTGAAAAAACAAGGAAACCTGTTTTTCGCATTCAATAGCTCGAAAACAGCGATTTCGGTGACTCTGCACACATGTCTCAGAAGAAACTCGAAGATTATCACAGAAAATGCATATCTCAGCTGGAACCCAACGAAACCGAAGATATAGCTGTTTGCGCATATCAAACGCACTGCGGAGTGCGGAAAGCGCCAGGAAACGTGTTTTTTGCATTCAATAGAACGAAAACAGCGATTTCGGAGATTCTGCACACTTCTCACAGACACATATACAAGATGCTCGTAGTAAATGCATATCTCAAATGGAAACCCAACGAAACCGAAGATACCGCAGTTTCCGCATATCAAACACAGTGTGGAACGCTAAAAACACCAGAAACCGTGTTTTTCGCATTCAATAGCGCGAAATCAGCGATTTCGGTGACTCTGCACACTTGTCACAGAAGAAACGCGAAGATTATCACAGAAAATGCATATCTCAGCTGGAATCCAACGAAACCGAAGATATCGCAGTTTCCGCATGTCAAACGCACGGTGGGGTGCTGAAAACACCTGAAAACGTGTTTTTCGCATTCGATAGCACGAAAACAACGATTTCGCAGATTATGCACACTTGTCACAGAAGAATCCTGAAGATTATCACTGAAAATGCATATCTCAGCTGGAAACCGAACGAAACCGAAGATATCGCAGTTTCCGCATGTGGAGTTCTGAAAACACCAAAAAACGTGTTATTCGCATTCAATAGCACGAAAACAGCGATTTCGGTGACTCTGCACACCTGTCACAGTAGAAACTCGAAGATAGTCACAGAAAATGCATATCTCAGGTGGAACCCAACGAAACCGAAGATATCGCAGTTTCCGCAAGTCAAACGCACGGTGGGGTGCTGAAAACACCTGAAAACGTGTTTTTCGCATTCGATAGCACGAAAACAACGATTTCGGAGATTATGCACACTTGTCACAGAAGAATCCTGAAGATTATCACTGAAAATGCATATCTCAGCTGGAAACCGAACGAAACCGAAGATATCGCAGTTTCCGCATGTGGAATGCTGAAAAAACCAGGAAACCTGTTTTTCGCATTCAATAGCACGAAAACAGCGATCTCGGTGATTCTGCACACTTGTCACAGAGGAATCATGAAGCTTATCACTGAATATGCATATCTCATCTGGAAACCCAACGAAACCGAAGATATCGCAGTTTCCGCATATCAAACGCACTGTGGAGTGCTGAAAACCCCGGAAAACGTGTTTTTCGCTATAAATAGCACGAAAACAGCGATTTCGGTGATTATGCACACTTGTAACAGAAGAATCCTGAAGATTATCACTGAAAATGCATATCTCAGCTGGAAATCGAACGAAACCGAAGATATCGCAGTTTCCGCATGTGGAGTGCTGAAAAAACAAGGAAACCTGTTTTTCGCATTCAATAGCACAAAAACAGCGATCTCGGTGATTATGCACACTTGCCACAGAAGAAACTCGAAGATTATCACAGAAAATGCATATCTCAGCTGGAACCCAACGAAACCGAAGATATCGCAGTTTCCGCATGTCAAACGCACTGTGGAGTGCTGAAAACCCCAGAAAACGTGTTTTTCGCTATCAATTGCACGAAAACAGCGATTTCGGTGATTATGCACACTTGTCACAGAAGAATCCTGAAGATTATCACTGAAAATGCATATCTCAGCTGGAAATCGAACGAAACCGAAGATATCGCAGTTTCCGCATGTGGAGTGCTGAAAAAACAAGGAAACCTGTTTTTCGCATTCAATAGCTCGGAAACAGCGATTTCGGTGACTCTGCACACTTGTCACAGAAGAAACTCGAAGATTATCACAGAAAATGCATATCTCAGCTGGAACCCAACGAAACCGAAGATATCGCAGTTTCCGCATGTCAAACGCACTGTGGAGTTCTTAAACCACCAGAAAACGTGTTTTTCGCATTCAATAGCACGAAAACAGCGATTTCGGTGACTCTGCACACTTATCACAGAAGAAACTCCAAGATTGTCACAGAAAATGCATATCTCAGCTGGAACCCAACGAAACCGAAGATACCGCGATTTCCGCATGTGAAACGCACTGTGGTGTGCTGAAAGCACCTAGACACGTGGTTTTCGCATTCAATAGCACGAAAACAGCGATTTCGGTGATTCTGCATGCTTCTCCCAGAAGAATATCCAAGATTCTCGTAGAAAATGCATGTCTCAGCTGGGAACCCAACGAAACCGAAGATATCGCAGTTTCCGCATGCCAAACGCACTGTGGAGTGCTGAAAGCGCCAGGAAACGTGTTTTTCGCATTCAATAGCACGAAAACAGCGATTTCGGTGATTCTGCACACTTGTCACAGAAGAATCTTGAAGCTTATCACTGAAAATGCATATCTCAACTGGAAACCCAACGAAACCGAAGATATCGCAGTTTCCGCATGTCGAACGCACTGTGGAGTTCTGAAAACACCAGAAAACGTGTTTTTCGCATTCAATAGCACGAAAATAGCGATTTCGGTGACTCTGCACACTTGTCACAGAAGAATCATGAATCCTATCACTGAAAATGCATATCTCATCTGGAAACCCAACGAAACCGAAGATATCGCTGTTTCCGCATATCAAACGCACTGTGGAGTGCTGAAAGCGCCAGGAAACGTGTTTTTCGCATTCAATAGCACGAAAACAGCGATTTCGGAGATTCTGCATACTTCTCACAGAAGCATATCCAAGATGCTCGTAGAAAATGCATATCTCAAATGGAAACCCAACGAAACCAAAGATACCGCAGTTTCCGCATGTGAAACGCACTGTGGAGTGCTGAAAACCCCAGCAAACGTGTTTTTCGCATTCAATAGCACGAAAACAGCGATTTCGGTGATTCTGCACACTTGTAACAGCAGAATCATGAAGATTATCACTGATAATGCATATCTCAGCTGGAAACTCAACGAAACCGAAGATATCGCAGTTTCCGCATGTGGAGTGCTGAAATCACCACGAAACGTGTTTTTCGCATTCAATAGCACGAAAACAGCGATTTCGGTGATTCTGCACACTTGTCACAAAAGAATCATGAAGCTTATCACTGAAAATGCATATCTGATCTGGAAACCCAACGAAACCAAAGATCCCGCAGTTTTCGCATGTGAAACGCGCTGTGGATTGCTGAAAGCACCAGCAAACGTGTTTTTCGCATACAATAGCACAAAAACAGCGATTTCGGTGATTCTGCACACTTGTCACAGTAGAATCATGAAGCTTATCACAGAAAATGCATATCTCAGCTGGAAACCCAACGAAACCGGAGATACCGCAGTTTCCGCATATCAAACGCAGTGTAGAACGATAAAAACACCAGGAAACGTGTTTTTCGCATTCAATAGCACGAAAACAGCGATTTCGGTGATTCTGCACACTTCTCACAGACACATATACAAGATGCTCGTAGAAAATGCATATCTCAGCTGGAAACCCAACGAAACCGAAGATACCGCAGTTTCCGCATGTCAAACGCACTGTGGAGTTCTGAAAACACCAGAAAACGTGTTTTTCGCATTCAATAGCACGAATACAGCGATCTCGGTGATTCTGCACACTTGTCACAGAAGAATCATGAAGTTTATCACAGAAAATGCATATCTCAGCTGGAAACCCAACGAAACCGAAGATACCGCAGTTTCCGCATATCAAACGCAGTGTGGAACGATAAAAACACCAGGAAACGTGTTTTTCGCATTCAATAGCACGAAAACAGCGATGTCGGTGATTCTGCACACTTGTCACAGAAGAATCATGAAGCTTATCACAGAAAATGCATAACTCAGCTGGAAATCCAACGAAACCGGAGATATCGCAGTTTCCGCATATCAAACGCAGTGTGGAACGATAAAAACACCAGGAAACGTGTTTTTCGCATTCAATAGCACGAAAACAGCGATTTCGGTGATACTGCACACTTGCACAGAAGAAACTCAAAGAGTATCACAGAAAATGCATATCTCAGCTGGAACCCAACGAAACCGAAGATATCGCAGTTTCCGCATGTCAAACGCACTGTGGAGTGCGGATAACATCAGAAAACGTGTTATTCGCATTCAATAGCACGAGAACAGCGATTTCGGTGATTCTGCATACTTCTCACAGAAGAATATCCAGATTATCGCAGAAAATGCATATCTCAGCTGGAAACCCAACGAAACCGAAGATATCGCAGTTTCTGCATGTCAAACGCACTGTGGAGTGCTGGGACACCAGGAATCGTGTTATTTCGCATTATATAGCTGTGAGCCAGCGATTTCGGTGATTCTGCATACTTCTCGCAGAAGAATATCCAGATTATCGCAGAAAATGCATATCTCAGCTGGAAACCCAACGAAACCGAAGATATCGCAGTTTCTGCATGCCAAACGCACTGTGGAGTGCTGGGACACCAGGAATCGTGTTATTTCGCATTATATAGCTGTGAGCCAGCGATTTCGGTGATTCTGCATACTTCTCGCAGAAGAATATCCAGATTATCGCAGAAAATGCATATCTCAGCTGGAAACCCAACGAAACCGAAGATATCGCAGTTTCTGCATGCCAAACGCACTGTGGAGTGCTGGGACACCAGGAATCGTGTTATTTCGCATTATATAGCTGTGAGCCAGCGATGTCGGTGATTCTGCATACTTCTCGCAGAAGAATATCCAGATTATCGCAGAAAATGCATATCTCCGCTGGAAACCCAACGAAACAGAAGATATCGCTGTTTCCGCATGTCAATCGCACTGTGGAGTGCTGAAAACCTCAGAAAACGAGTTTTTCGCATTCAATTTCACGAAAACGGCGATATCGGTGATTCTGTATACTTCTCACGGAAGAATAACGAAGATTATCGTAGAAAATGCATGTCTCAGCTGGAAACCCAACGAAACCAAAATGTCGCTGTTTCCGCATATCAAACGCATTGTAGAGTGCTGAAGGTGCCAGGAAACGAGTTTTTCGCATTCAATAGCACGAAAACAGCGATTTCGGTGATTCTGCACACTTCTAACAGCAGAATCATGCAGATTATCACTGAAAATGCATATCTCAGCTGGAACCTAACGAAACCGAAGATATCGCTGTTTCCGCATATCAACCGCACTGTGGAATGCTGAAAACACCAGGAAACGTGTTTTTCGCATTCAATAGCACGAAAACAGCGATTTCGGTGATACTGCACACTTGCACAGAAGAAACTCAAAGAGTATCACAGAAAATGCATATCTCAGCTGGAACCCAACGAAACCGAAGATATCGCAGTTTCCGCATGTCAAACGCACTGTGGAGTGCGGATAACATCAGAAAACGTGTTATTCGCATTCAATAGCACGAAAACAGCGATTTCGTAGATTCTGCATTCTTCTCACAGAAGGATATCCAAGATTATCGCAGAAAATGCATGTCTCAGCTGGAAACCCCACGAAAACCAAGATATCGCAGTTTCCGCATATCAAACGCACTGTGAAGTGCTGAAAACACGAGAAAACGTGTTTTTCGCATTCAATAGCACGAAAACAGTGATTTCGGAGATTCTGCATACTTCTCACGGCAGAATATCCAAGATTATCGTAGAAAATGTATATCTCAGCTGGATACCCAATGAAACCAAAATGTCGCAGTTTCCGCATATCAAACGCAGTGTAGAGTGCTGAAGGTGCCAGGAAACGAGTTTTTCGCATTCAATAGTACGAAAACAGCGATTTCGGTGATTCTGCACACTTGTCACAGAAGCATCTCGTAGATTATCACTGAAAATGCATATCTTAGCTTGAAACCACACGAAAACGAAGATATCGCTGTTTCCGCATATCAACCGCACTGTGGAATGCTGAAAACACCAGAAAACGTGTTTTTCGCATTCAATAGCACGAAAACAGCGATTTCGGTGATTCTGCACACTTGTCACAGAAGAATCATGAAGATTATCACTGAAAATGCATATCTCAGCTGGAAACCCAACATTATCGAAGATATCGCAGTTTCCGCATGTCAAACGCACTGTGGAGTGCTGAATACACCAGGAAACGTGTTTATCGCATTAAATAGCACGAAAACAGCGATTTCGGTGATTCTGCACACTTGTCACAGAAGAAACTCAAAAGGTATCACAGAAAATGCTTATCTCAGCTGGAACCCAACGAAACCGAAGATATCGCTGTTTCCGCATGTCAAACGCACTGTGGAGTGCTGAAAGCGCCAGGAAACGTGTTTTTCGCATTCAATAGCACGAAAACAGCGATTTCGGTGATTCTGCACACTTGCCGCAGAAGAATCATGAAGATTATCACTGCAAATGCATATCTCAGCTGGAAACCCAACGAAATCGAAGATATCGCAGTTTCCGCATATCAAACGCACTGTGGAGTGCTGACAGCGCCAGGAAACGTGTTTTTCGCATTCAATAGCACGAGAACATTGATTTCGGTGAATCTGCATAGTTCTCACAGAAGAATAACCAAGATTCTCGTAGAAACTGCATATCTCAGCTGGATACCCAATGAAACCAAAATGTCGCTGTTTCCGCATATCAAACGCATTGTAGAGTGCTGAAAGTGCCAGGATACGAGTTTTTCGCATTCAATAGCACGAAAACAGCGATTTCGGTGATTCTGCACACTTCTAACAGCAGAATCATGCAGATTATCACTGAAAATGCATATCTCAGCTGGAACCTAACGAAACCGAAGATATCGCTGTTTCCGCATATCAACCGCACTGTGGAATGCTGAAAACACCAGAAAACGTGTTTTTCGCATTCAATAGCACGAAAACAGCGATTTCGGTGATTCTGCACACTTGTCACAGAAGAATCATGAAGATTATCACTGAAAATGCATATCTCAGCTGGAAACCCAACATTATCGAAGATATCGCAGTTTCCGCATGTCAAACGCACTGTGGAGTGCTGAATACACCAGGAAACGTGTTTATCGCATTCAATAGCACGAAAACAGCGATTTCGTAGATTCTGCATTCTTCTCACAGAAGGATATCCAAGATTATCGCAGAAAATGCATGTCTCAGCTGGAAACCCCACGAAAACGAAGATATCGCAGTTCCCGCATATCAAACGCACTGTGAAGTGCTGAAAACACGAGAAAACGTGTTTTTCGCATTCAATAGCACGAAAACAGTGATATCGGAGATTCTGCATACTTCTCACGGAAGAATATCCAAGATTATCGTAGAAAATGTATATCTTAGCTGGCAACCACACGAAAACGTAGATATTGCAGTTTCCGCATGTCAAACGCTCTGTGGAGTGCTGAAAACACCAGGAAACGTGTTTTTCGCATTCAATAGCACAAAAACAGCGATTTCGGTGATTCTGCACACTTGTCACAGAAGGATCTCGTAGATTATCACTGAAAATGCATATCTTAGCTTGAAACCACACGAAAACGAAGATATCGCAGTTTCCGCATATAAAACGCACTGTGGAATGTTGAAAACACCAGAAAATGTGTTTTTCGCATTAAATAGCACGAAAACAGCGGCTTCGGTGATTCTGCACACTTGTCACAGAAGAAACTCAAAAGGTATCACAGAAAATGCTTATCTCAGCTGGAACTCAACGAAACCGAAGATATCGCTGTTTCCGCATGTCAAACGTACTGTGGAGTGCTGATAACAACAGAAAACGTGTTTTTCGCATTCAATAGCACGAAAACAGCGATTTCGGTGATTCTGCACACTTGTCACAGAAGAATCATGAAGATTATCACTGAGTATGCATATCTGAGCTGGAAACCCAACGAAACCGAAGATAACGCAGTTTCCGCATATCAAACGCACTGTGGAGTGCTGAAGGTGCCAGGAAACGAGTTTTTCGCATTCAATAGCACGAAAACAGTGATATCGGAGATTCTGCATACTTCTCACGGAAGAATATCCAAGATTATCGTAGAAAATGTATATCTTAGCTGGCAACCACACGAAAACGTAGATATTGCAGTTTCCGCATGTCAAACGCTCTGTGGAGTGCTGAAAACACCAGGAAACGTGTTTTTCGCATTCAATAGCACGAAAACAGTGATTTCGGAGATTCTGCATACTTCTCACGGAAGAATATCCAAGATTATCGCAGAAAATGCATATCTCAGCTGGAAACCCAACGAAACCGCAGATATCGCAGTTTCCGCATGTCAAACGCACTGTGAAGTGCTGAAAACACGAGAAAACGTGTTTTTCGCATTCAATAGCACGAAAACAGTGATTTCGGAGATTCTGCATACTTCTCACGGAAGAATATCCAAGATTATCGTAGAAAATGTATATCTTAGCTGGCAACCACACGAAAACGTAGATATTGCAGTTTCCGCATGTCAAACGCTCTGTGGAGTGCTGAAAACACCAGGAAACGTGTTTTTCGCATTCAATAGCACAAAAACAGCGATTTCGGTGATTCTGCACACTTGTCACAGAAGCATCTCGTAGATTATCACTGAAAATGCATATCTTAGCTTGAAACCACACGAAAACGAAGATATCGCAGTTTCCGCATACAAAACGCACTGTGGAATGTTGAAAACACCAGAAAATGTGTTTTTCGCATTAAATAGCACGAAAACAGCGATTTCGGTGATTCTGCACACTTGTCACAGAAGAAACTCAAAAGGTATCACAGAAAATGCTTATCTCAGCTGGAACCCAACGAAACCGAAGATATCGCTGTTTCCGCATGTCAAACGCACTGTGGAGTGCTGATAACAACAGAAAACGTGTTTTTCGCATTCAATAGCACGAACACAGCGACTTCGGTGATTCTGCACACTTGTCACAGAAGAATCATGAAGATTATCACTGAGTATGCATATCTGAGCTGGAAACCCAACGAAACCGAAGATATCGCTGTTTCCGCATGTCAAACGCACTGTGGAGTGCTGATAACAACAGAAAACGTGTTTTTCGCATTCAATAGCACAAAACAGCGATTTCGGTGATTCTGCACACTTGTCACAGAAGAATCATGAAGATTATCACTGAAAATGCATATCTCAGCTGGAAACCCAACCAACCCGAAGATATCGCAGTTTCCGCATGTCAAACGCATTGTAGAGTGCTGAAAGCTCCTGGAAACGTGTTTTTCGCGTTCAATAGCACGAAAACAGCGATTTCTGTGATTCTGCACACTTCTAACAGTAGAATGATGAAGATTATCACTGAAAATGCATATCTGAGCTGGAAACCCAACGAAACCGAAGATATCGCAGTTTCCGCATGTCCAACGCACTGTGGAGTGCTGATAACACCAGAAAACGTGTTTTTCGCATTCAATAGCACGATAACAGCGATTTCGGTGATTCTGCATACTTCTCACGGAAGGATATCCAAGATTATCGTAGAAAATGTATATCTTAGCTGGAAACCACACGAAAACGTAGATATTGCAGTTTCCGCATATCAAACGCACTGTGGAGTGCTGATATCACCAGAAAACGTGTTTTTCGCATTCAATAGCACGAAAACAGCGATTTCGGTGTTTCTGCACACTTCTAACAGCAGAATCATGCAGATTATCACTGAAAATGCATATCTCAGCTGGACACCCAACGAAACCGAAGATATCGTAGTTTCCGCATGTCAAACGCACTGTGGAGTGCTCAATACACCAGGAAACGTGTTTATCGCATTCAATAGCACGAAAACAGCGATTTCGGTGATTCTGCACACTTCTAACAGCAGAATCATGCAGATTATCACTGAAAATGCATATCTCAGCTGGAAACCCAACGAAACCGAAGATATCACGGTTTCCGCATGTCAAACGCACTGTGGAGTGCTGATAACATCAGAAAACGTGTTTTTCGCATTCAATAGCACGAAAACAGCGATTTCGGTGATTCTGCACACTTTTCACAGAAGAATCATGAAGATTATCACTGAAAATGCATATCTCAGCTGGACACCCAACGAAACCGAAGATATCGCAGGTTCCGCATATCAAACGCACTGTGGAGTGCTCAATACACCAGGAAACGTGTTTTTCGCATTCAATAGCACGATAACAGCGATTTCGGTGATTCTGCACACTTGTCACAGAAGAATCATGAAGATTATCCCTGAAAATGCATATCTGAGCTGGAAACCCAACGAAATCGAAGATATCGAAGTTTCCGCATGTCCAACGCACTGTGGAGTGCTGAAAACCCCAGAAAACGTGTTTTTCGCATTCAATAGCATGAAAACAGCGATTTCGGTGATTCTGCACACTTGTCACAGAAGAATCATGAAGATTATCACTGAAAATGCATATCTCAGCTGGAAACCCAACCAACCCGAAGATATCGCTGTTTCCGCATGTCAAACGCACTGTGGAGTGCGGATAACATCAGAAAACGTGTTATTCGCATTCAATAGCACGAAAAAAGCGATTTCGGTGATTCTGCATACTTCTCACAGAAGGATATATAAGATTGTCTTAGAAAATGCATGTCTCAGCTGGAAGCCCCACGGAAACGAAGATATCGCAGTTTCCGCATATCAAACGCACTGTGAAGTGCTGAAAACACGAGAAAACGTGTTTTTCGCATTCAATAGCACGAAAACAGTGATTACGGTGATTCTGCATACTTCTCACGGAAGGATATCCAAGATTATCGTAGAAAATGTATATCTTAGCTGGAAACCACACGAAAACGAAGATATTGCAGTTTCCGCATATCAAACGCACTGTGGAGTGCTGATATCACCAGAAAACGTGTTTTTCGCATTCAATAGCACGAAAACAGCGATTTCGGTGTTTCTGCACACTTCTAACAGCAGAATCATGCAGATTATCACTGAAAATGCATATCTCAGCTGGACACCCAACGAAACCGAAGATATCGTAGTTTCCGCATGTCAAACGCACTGTGGAGTGCTCAATACACCAGGAAACGTGTTTATCGCATTCAATAGCACGAAAACAGCGATTTCGGTGATTCTGTACACTTCTAACAGCAGAATCATGCAGATTATCACTGAAAATGCATATCTCAGCTGGAAACCCAACGAAACCGAAGATATCACAGTTTCCGCATGTCAAACGCACTGTGGAGTGCTGATAACATCAGAAAACGTGTTTTTCGCATTCAATAGCACGAAAACAGCGATTTCGGTGACTCTGCACACTTGTCACAGAAGAATCATGAAGATTATCACTGAAAATGCATATCTCAGCTGGACACCCAACGAAACCGAAGATATCGCAGGTTCCGCATATCAAACGCACTGTGGAGTGCTCAATACACCAGGAAACGTGTTTATCGCATTCAATAGCACGAAAACAGCGATTTCGGTGATTCTGCACACTTCTAAGAGCAGAATCATGCAGATTATCACTGAAAATGCATATCTCAGCTGGAAACCCAACGAAACCGAAGATATCGCAGTTTGCGCATGTCAAACGCACTGTGGAGTGCTCAATACACCAGAAAACGTGTTTATCGCATTCAATAGCACGAAAACAGCGATTTCGGTGATTCTGCACACTTCTAACAGCAGAATCATGCAGATTATCACTGAAAATGCATATCTCAGCTGGACACCCAACGAAACCGAAGATATCGCAGTTTCCGCATGTCAAACGCACTGTGGAGTGCTCAATACACCAGGAAACGTGTTTATCGCATTCAATAGCACGAAAACAGCGATTTCGGTGATTCTGCACACTTCTAACAGCAGAATCATGCAGATTATCACTGAAAATGCATATCTCAGCTGGAAACCCAACGAAACCGAAGATATCACAGTTTCCGCATGTCAAACGCACTGTGGAGTGCTGATAACATCAGAAAACGTGTTTTTCGCATTCAATAGCACGAAAACAGCGATTTCGGTGACTCTGCACACTTGTCACAGAAGAATCATGAAGATTATCACTGAAAATGCATATCTCAGCTGGACACCCAACGAAACCGAAGATATCGCAGGTTCCGCATATCAAACGCACTGTGGAGTGCTCAATACACCAGGAAACGTGTTTATCGCATTCAATAGCACGAAAACAGCGATTTCGGTGATTCTGCACACTTCTAAGAGCAGAATCATGCAGATTATCACTGAAAATGCATATCTCAGCTGGAAACCCAACGAAACCGAAGATATCGCAGTTTGCGCATGTCAAACGCACTGTGGAGTGCTCAATACACCAGAAAACGTGTTTATCGCATTCAATAGCACGAAAACAGCGATTTCGGTGATTCTGCACACTTCTAACAGCAGAATCATGCAGATTATCACTGAAAATGCATATCTCAGCTGGACACCCAACGAAACCGAAGATATCGCAGTTTCCGCATGTCAAACGCACTGTGGAGTGCTCAATACACCAGGAAACGTGTTTATCGCATTCAATAGCACGAAAACAGCGATTTCGGTGATTCTGCACACTTCTAACAGCAGAATCATGCAGATTATCACTGAAAATGCATATCTCAGCTGGAAACCCAACGAAACCGAAGATATCGCAGTTTCCGCATGTCAAACGCACTGTGGAGTGCTGATAACACCAGAAAACGTGTTTTTCGCATTCAATAGCACGATAACAGCGATTTCGGTGATTCTGCACACTTGTCACAGAAGAATCATGAAGAATATCCCTGAAAATGCATATCTGAGCTGGAAACCCAACGAAATCGAAGATATCGAAGTTTCCGCATGTCCAACGCACTGTGGAGTGCTGAAAACCCCAGAAAACGTGTTTTTCGCATTCAATAGCATGAAAACAGCGATTTCGGTGATTCTGCACACTTGTCACAGAAGAATCATGAAGATTATCACTGAAAATGCATATCTCAGCTGGAAACCCAACCAACCCGAAGATATCGCTGTTTCCGCATGTCAAACGCACTGTGGAGTGCGGATAACATCAGAAAACGTGTTATTCGCATTCAATAGCACGAAAAAAGCGATTTCGGTGATTCTGCATACTTCTCACAGAAGGATATATAAGATTGTCGTAGAAAATGCATGTCTCAGCTGGAAGCCCCACGGAAACGAAGATATCGCAGTTTCCGCATATCAAACGCACTGTGAAGTGCTGAAAACACGAGAAAACGTGTTTTTCGCATTCAATAGCACGAAAACAGTGATTTCGGTGAATCTGCATACTTCTCACGGAAGAATATCCAAGATTATCGTAGAAAATGTATATCTTAGCTGGAAACCACACGAAAACGAAGATATTGCAGTTTCCGCATGTCAAACGCACTGTGGAGTGCTGAAAACACCAGGAAACGTGTTTTTCGCATTCCATAGCACAAAAACAGCGATTTCGGTGATTCTGCACACTTGTCACAGAAGGATCTCGAAGATTATCACTGAAAATGCATATCTTAGCATGCCACCACACGAAAACGAAGATAACGCAGTTTCCGCATATCAAACGCACTGTGGAATGTTGAAAACACCAGATAACGTGTTTTTCGCATTCAATAGCACGAAAACAGCGATTTCGGTGATTCTGCACACCCTTACCAGCAGAATCATGAAGATGATCACTGAAAATGCATATCTCAGCTGGAAACCCAACCAACCCGAAGATATCGCAGTTTCCGCATGTCAAACGCAATGCAGAGTGCTGAAAGCTCCAGGAAACGTGTTTTTCGCGTTCAATCGCACGAAAACAGCGATTTCGGTGATTCTGCACACTTCTAACAGTAGAATCATGAAGATTATCACTGAAAATGCATATCTGATCTGGAAACCCAACGAAACCGAAGATATCGCAGTTTCCGCATGTCAAACACACTGTGGAGTGCGGATAACATCAGAAAACGTGTTATTCGCATTCAATAGCACGAAAAAAGCGATTTCGGTGATTCTGCACACTTGTCACAGAAGAATCATGAAGATTATCACTGAAAATGCATATCTGAGCTGGAAACCTAACGAAATCGAAGATATCGAAGTTTCCGCATGTCCAACGCACTGTGGAGTGCTGAAAACACGAGAAAACGTGTTTTTCGCATTCAATAGCACGAAAACAGTGATTACGGAGATTCTGCATACTTCTCACGGAAGAATATCCAAGATTATCGTAGAAAATGCATATCTCAGCTGGACACCCAACCAACCCGAAGATATCGCTGTTTCCGCATGTCAAACGCATTGTAGAGTGCTGAAAGCTCTAGGAAACGTGTTTTTCGCGTTCAATAGCACGAAAACAGCGATTTCGGTGATTCTGCACACTTCTAACAGCAGAATCATGCAGATTATCACTGAAAATGCATATCTCAGCTGGAAACCCAACGAAACCGAAGATGTCACAGTTCCCGCATGTCAAACGCACTGTGGAGTGCTGAACACACCAGAACACGAGTTTCTCGCATTCAATAGCACAAAAACAGCGATTTCGGTGATTCTGCACACTTGTCACAGAAGAATCATGAAGATTATCACTGAAAATGCATATCTCAGCTGGAAACCCAACGAAACCGAAGATATCGCAGTTTCCGTATGTCAAACGCACTGTGGAGTGCTGAACACACCAGAAAACGAGTTTCTCGCATTAAATAGCACGAAAACAGCGATTTCGGTGATTCTGCACGCTTCTAACAGTAGAATCATGAAGATTATCACTGAAAATGCATATCTGAGATGGAAACCCAACGAAACCGAAGATATCGCAGTTTCCGCATGTCAAACGCACTGTGGAGTGCTGATAACATCAGAAAACGTGTTATTCGCATTCAATAGCACGAAAAAAGCGATTTCGGTGATTCTGCATACTTCTCACAGAAGGATATATAAGATTGTCGTAGAAAATGCATGTCTCAGCTGGAAGCCCCACGGAAACGAAGATATCGCAGTTTCCGCATATCAAACGCACTGTGAAGTGCTGAAAACACGAGAAAACGTGTTTTTCGCATTCAATAGCACGAAAACAGTGATTTCGGTGAATCTGCATACTTCTCACGGAAGAATATCCAAGATTATCGTAGAAAATGTATATCTTAGCTGGAAACCACACGAAAACGAAGATATAGCAGTTTCCGCATGTCAAACGCACTGTGGAGTGCTGAAAACACCAGGAAACGTGTTTTTCGCATTCAATAGCACGAAAACAGCGATTTCGGTGATTCTGCACACTTGTCACAGAAGAATCTCGACGATTATCACAGAAAATGCGTATCTCAACTGGAAACCCAACGAAACCGAAGATATCGCCGTTTCCGCATGTCAAACGCACTGTGGAGTTCTGAAAACACCAGAAAACGTGTTTCTCGAATTCAATAGCACGAAACCAGCGATTTCGGTGATTCTGCACTCTTGTCACAGAAGAATCATGAAGATTATTACAGAAAATGCGTATCTCAGCTGGAAACCCAACGAAACCGAAGATATCGCAGTTTCCGCCTATCAAACACACTGTGGGTTGCTGAAAACACCATGATTATCGCATTCAATAGCACGAAAACTGCGATTTCGGTGATTCTGCACACTTGTCACAGAAGAATCATGAAGATTATCACTGAAAATGCATATCTCACCCGGAAACCCAACGAAACCGAAGATATCGCAGTTTCCGCGTGTCAAACGCACTGTGGAGTGCTGAAAACACCAGAAAACGTGTTTTTCGAATTCAATAGCACGAAAACAGCGATTTCGGTGATTCTGCACACTTTTCACAGAAGACTCATGAAGATTATCACTGAAAATGCATATCTCAGCTGGAAACCCAACGAAACCGAAGATATCGCAGTTTCCGCATGTCAAACGCACTGTGGAGTCCTGAATACACCAGAAAACGTGTTTCTCGAATTCAATAGCACGAAACAAGCGATTTCGGTGATTCTGCACTCTTGTCACAGAAGAATCATGAAGATTATTACAGAAAATGCGTATCTCAGCTGGAAACCCAACCAACCCGAAGATATCGCAGTTTCCGCATGTCAAACGCAATGTAGAGTGCTGAAAGCTCCAGGAAACGTGTTTTTCGCGTTCAATAGCACGAAAACAGCGATTTCGGTGATTCTGCACACTTCTAACAGTAGAATCATGAATATTATCACTGAAAATGCATATCTGAGCTGGTAACCCAACGAAACCGAAAATATCGCAGTTTCCGGATGTCAAACGCACTGTGGAGTGCTGATAACATCAGAAAACGTGTTTTTCGCATTCAATAGCACGAAAACAGCGATTTCGGTGATTCTGCACACTTGTCACAGAAGAATCATGAAGATTATCACTGAAAATGCATATCTCAGCTGGAAACCCAACCAACCCGAAGATATCGCTGTTTCCGCATGTCAAACGCATTGTAGAGTGCTGAAAGCTCCAGGAAACGTGTTTTTCGCGTTCAATAGCACGAAAACAGCGATTTCGGTGATTCTGCACACTTCTAACAGTAGAATCATGAAGATTATCACTGAATATGCATATCTGAGCTGGAAACCCAACGAAACCGAAGATATCGCAGTTTCCGCATGTCAAACGCACTGTGGAGTGCTGATAACATCAGAAAACGTGTTATTCGCATTCAATAGCACGAAAAAAGCGATTTCGGTGATTCTGCACACTTGCCACAGAAGAATCATGAAGATTATCACTGAAAATGCATATCTGAGCTGGAAACCCAACGAAATCGAAGATATCGAAGTTTCCGCATGTCCAACGCACTGTGGAGTGCTGAAAACACGAGAAAACGTGTTTTTCGCATTCAATAGCACGAAAACAGTGATTACGGTGATTCTGTATACTTCTCACGGAAGAATATCCAAGATTATCGTAGAAAATGCATATCTCAGCTGGACACCCAACGAAACCGAAGATGCCGCAGTTTCCGCATGTCAAACGCACTGTGGAGTGCTCAATACACCAGGAAACGTGTTTTTCGCATTCCATAGCACGAAAACAGCGATTTCGGTGATTCTGCACACTTCTAACAGCAGAATCATGTAGATTATCACTGAAAATGCATATCTCAGCTGGAAACCCAACGAAACCGAAGATATCACAGTTTCCGCATGTCAAACGCACTGTGGAGTGCTGATAACATCAGAAAACGTGTTTTTCGCATTCAATAGCACAAAAACAGCGATTTCGGTGATTCTGCACACTTGTCACAGAAGAATCATGAAGATTATCACTGAAAATACATATCTCAGCTGGAAACCCAACGAAACCGAAGATATCGCAGTTTCCGCATGTCAAACGCACTGTGGAGTGCTGAATACACCAGAAAACGTGTTTTTCGCATTCAATAGCATGAAAACAGCGATTTCGGTGATTCTGCACACATGTCACAGAAGAATCATGAAGATTATCACTGAAAATGCATATCTCAGCTGGAAACCCAACCAACCCGAAGATATCGCAGTTTCCGGATGTCAAACGCACTGTGGAGTGCTGATAACATCAGAAAACGTGTTTTTCGCATTCAATAGCACAAAAACAGCGATTTCGGTGATTCTGCACACTTGTCACAGAAGAATCATGAAGATTATCACTGAAAATGCATATCTCAGCTGGAAACCCAACGAAACCGAAGATATCGCAGTTTCCGCATGTCAAACGCATTGTAGAGTGCTGAAAGCTCCAGGAAACGTGTTTTTCGCGTTCAATAGCACGAAAACAGCGATTTCGGTGATTCTGCACACTTCTAACAGTAGAATCATGAATATTATCACTGAAAATGCATATCTGAGCTGGTAACCCAACGAAACCGAAGATATCGCAGTTTCCGGATGTCAAACGCACTGTGGAGTGCTGATAACATCAGAAAACGTGTTTTTCGCATTCAATAGCACGAAAACAGCGATTTCGGTGATTCTGCACACTTGTCACAGAAGAATCATGAAGATTATCACTGAAAATGCATATCTCAGCTGGAAACCCAACCAACCCGAAGATATCGCAGTTTCCGCATGTCAAACGCATTGTATAGTGCTGAAAGCTCCAGGAAACGTGTTTTTCGCGTTCAATAGCACGAAAACAGCGATTTCGGTGATTCTGCACACTTCTAACAGCAGAATCATGCAGATTATCACTGAAAATGCATATGTCAGATACAATCCCAACGAAACCGAAGATATCGCTGTATCCGCATATCAAACGCACTCTGAAGTGCTGAAAACACCAGAAAACAAGGTTTTGCATTAATGAGCACCAAAAAAGCGATCTCGGTGGTTCTTCACACTTCTCACAGAAGAATATCCAAGATTATCCTACAAAATGCATGTCTCAGCTGGCAACCCCACGAAAACGAAGATACCGCAGTTTCGGCATACCAAACGCACTGTGGAGTGCTGATAACACCAGAAAACGTGTTTTTCGCATTCAATAGCACGAAAACAGCGATTTCGGTGATTCTGCACACTTGTCACAGAAGAATCTCAGCGATTATCACTGAAAATGCATATCTTAGCTGGAAACCCAGCGAACCCGAAGATATCGCAGCTTCCGCATGTCAAACGCACTGTGAAGTGCTGAAAACACCATAAAACGTGTTTTTCGCAATAAATTGCACGAAAACAGCGATTTCGGTGATTCTGCATACTTCTCGCAGAAGAATATCCAGATTATCGCAGAAAATGCATGTCTCAGCTGGAAACCCCACGAAAACGAAGATATCGCAGTTTCCGCATATCAAACGCACTGTGGAGTGCTGAAAGCGCCAGGAAACGTGTTTTTCGCATTCAGTAGCACGAAAACAGCGATTTCGGTGATTCTGCACACTTGTCACAGAAGAATCACGAAGATTATCACTGAAAATTCATATCTCAGCTGGAAACCCAACGAAACCGAAGATATCGCAGTTTCCGCATGTCAAACGCACTGTGGAGTGCTGAATACACCAGGAAACGTGTTTATCGCATTCAATAGCACGAAAACTGCGATTTCGGTGATTCTGCATACTTGTCACAGAAGAGTCATGAGGATTATTACTGACAATGCATATGTCAGCTGGAAACCCAACGAAACCGAAGATATCGCAGTTTCCGCATGTCAAACGCACTGTGGAGTGCTGAATACACCAGGAAACGTGTTTATCGCATTCAATAACACGAAAACTGCGATTTCGGTGATTCTGCATACTTGTCACAGAAGAATCATGAGGATTATTACTGACAATGCATATATCAGCTGGAAACCCAACGAAACCGAAGATATCGCTGTATCCGCATGTCAAACGCACTGTGGAGTGCTGAACACACCAAAAAACGAGTTTCTCGCATTAAATAGCACGAAAACAGCGATTTCGGTGATTCTGCACACTTGTCACAGATTAATCATGAGGATTATCACTGAAAATGCATATCTCAGCTGGAAACCCAACCAACCCGAAGATATCGCTGTTTCCGCATGTCAAACGCATTGTAGAGTGCTGAAAGCTCCGGGAAACGTGTTTTTCGCGTTCAATAGCACGAAAACAGCGATTTCGGTGATTCTGCACACTTCTAACAGTAGAATCATGAAGATTATCACTGAAAATGCATATCTGAGCTGGAAACCCAACAAAACCGAAGATATCGCAGTTTCCGCATGTCAAACGCACTGTGGAGTGCTGAGAACATCAGAAAACGTGTTATTCGCATTCAATAGCACGAAAAAAGCGATTTCGGTGATTCTGCATACTTCTCACAGAAGGGTATATAAGATTGTCGTAGAAAATGCATGTCTCAGCTGGAAGCCCCACGGAAACGAAGATATCGCAGTTTCCGCATATCAAACGCACTGTGAAGTGCTGAAAACACGAGAAAACGTGTTTTTCGCATTCAATAGCACGAAAACAGTGATTTCGGTGAATCTGCATACTTCTCACGGAAGAATATCCAAGATTGTCGTAGAAAATGTATATCTTAGCTGGAAACCACACGAAAACGATGATATTGCAGTTTCCGCATGTCAAACGCACTGTGGAGTGCTGATAACATCAGAAAACGTGTTTTTCGCATTCAATAGCACGAAAAAAGCGATTTCGGTGATTCTGCACACTTTTCACAGAAGAATCATGAAGATTATCACTGAAAATGCATATCTGAGCTGGAAACCCAACGAAATCGAAGATATCGAATTTTCCGCATGTCCAACGCACTGTGGAGTGCTGAAAACACGAGAAAACGTGTTTTTCGCATTCAATAGCACGAAAACAGTGATTACGGTGATTCTGCATACTTCTCACGGAAGAATATCCAAGATTATCGTAGAAAATGCATATCTCAGCTGGACACCCAACGAAACCGAAGATATCGCAGTTTCCGCATGTCAAACGCACTGTGGAGTGCTCAATACACCAGGAAACGTGTTTTTCGCATTCCATAGCACGAAAACAGCGATTTCGGTGATTCTGCACACTTCTAACAGCAGAATCATGTAGATTATCACTGAAAATGCATATCTCAGCTGGAAACCCAACGAAACCGAAGATATCACAGTTTCCGCATGTCAAACGCACTGTGGAGTGCTGATAACATCAGAAAACGTGTTTTTCGCATTCAATAGCACAAAAACAGCTATTTCGGTGATTCTGCACACTTGTCACAGAAGAATCATGAAGATTATCACTGAAAATGCATATCTCAGCTGGAAACCCAACGAAACCGAAGATATCGCAGTTTCCGCATGTCAAACGCACTGTGGAGTGCTGAATACACCAGAAAACGTGTTTTTCGCATTCAATAGCATGAAAACAGCGATTTCGGTGATTCTGCACACATGTCACAGAAGAATCATGAAGATTATCACTGAAAATGCATATCTCAGCTGGAAACCCAACCAACCCGAAGATATCGCAGTTTCCGCATGTCAAACGCATTGTAGAGTGCTGAAAGCTCCAGGAAACGTGTTTTTCGCGTTCAATAGCACGAAAACAGCGATTTCGGTGATTCTGCACACTTCTAACAGTAGAATCATGAATATTATCACTGAAAATGCATATCTGAGCTGGTAACCCAACGAAACCGAAGATATCGCAGTTTCCGGATGTCAAACGCACTGTGGAGTGCTGATAACATCAGAAAACGTGTTTTTCGCATTCAATAGCACGATAACAGCGATTTCGGTGATTCTGCACACTTCTAACAGCAGAATCATGCAGATTATCACTGAAAATGCATATCTCAGCTGGACACCCAACGAAACCGAAGATATCGCAGTTTCCGCATGTCAAACGCACTGTGGTGTGCTCAATACACCAGGAAACGTGTTAATCGCATTCAATAGCACGAAAACAGCGATTTCGGTGATTCTGCACACTTCTAACAGCAGAATCATGCAGATTATCACTGAAAATGCATATGTCAGATACAATCCCAACGAAACCGAAGATATCGCTGTATCCGCATATCAAACGCACTCTGAAGTGCTGAAAACACCAGAAAACGAGGTTTTGCATTAATGAGCACCAAAAAAGCGATCTCTGTGGTTCTGCACACTTCTCACAGAAGAATATCCAAGATTATCCTACAAAATGCATGTCTCAGCTGGCAACCCCACGAAAACGAAGATACCGCAGTTTCGGCATACCAAACGCACTGTGGAGTGCTGATAACACCAGAAAACGTGTTTTTCGCATTCAATAGCACGAAAACAGCGATTTCGGTGATTCTGCTCACTTGTCACAGAAGAATCTCAGCGATTATCACTGAAAATGCATATCTTAGCTGGAAACCCAGCGAACCCGAAGATATCGCAGCTTCCGCATGTCAAACGCACTGTGAAGTGCTGAAAACACCATAAAACGTGTTTTTCGCATTAAATTGCACGAAAACAGCGATTTCGGTGATTCTGCATACTTCTCGCAGAAGAATATCCAGATTATCGCAGAAAATGCATGTCTCAGCTGGAAACCCCACGAAAACGAAGATATCGCAGTTTCCGCATATCAAACGCACTGTGGAGTGCTGAAAGCGCCAGGAAACGTGTTTTTCGCATTCAGTAGCACGAAAACAGCGATTTCGGTGATTCTGCACACTTGTCACAGAAGAATCATGAAGATTATCACTGAAAATGCATATCTCAGCTGGAAACCCAACGAAACCGAAGATATCGCAGTTTCCGCATGTCAAACGCACTGTGGAGTGCTGAATACACCAGGAAACGTGTTTATCGCATTCAATAGCACGAAAACTGCGATTTCGGTGATTCTGCATACTTGTCACAGAAGAATCATGAGGATTATTACTGACAATGCATATGTCAGCTGGAAACCCAACGAAACCGAAGATATCGCAGTTTCCGCATTTCAAACGCACTGTGGAGTGCTGAATACACCAGGAAACGTGTTTATCGCATTCAATAGCACGAAAACTGCGATTTCGGTGATTCTGCATACTTGTCACAGAAGAATCATGAGGATTATTACTGACAATGCATATGTCAGCTGGAAACCCAACGAAACCGAAGATATCGCTGTATCCGCATGTCAAACGCACTGTGGAGTGCTGAACACACCAGAAAACGAGTTTCTCGCATTAAATAGCACGAAAACAGCGATTTCGGTGATTCTGCACACTTGTCACAGAAGAATCATGAAGATTATCACTGAAAATGCATATCTCAGCTGGAAACCCAACCAACCCGGAGATATCGCTGTTTCCGCATGTCAAACGCATTGTAGAGTGCTGAAAGCTCCAGGAAACGTGTTTTTCGCGTTCAATAGCACGAAAACAGCGATTTCGGTGATTCTGCACACTTCTAACAGTAGAATCATGAAGATTATCACTGAAAATGCATATCTGAGCTGGAAACCCAACGAAACCGAAGATATCGCAGTTTCCGCATGTCAAACGCACTGTGGAGTGCTGATAACATCAGAAAACGTGTTATTCGCATTCAATAGCACGAAAAAAGCGATTTCGGTGATTCTGCATACTTCTCACAGAAGGATATATAAGATTGTCGTAGAAAATGCATATCTCAGCTGGAAACCCAACGAAACCGCAGATATCGCAGTTTCCGCATATCAAACACACTGTGGAGTGCTGAAAACACCATGATTATCGCATTCAATAGCACGAAAACTGCGATTTCGGTGATTCTGCACACTTGTCACAGAAGAATCATGAAGATTATCACTGAAAATGCATATCTCACCCGGAAACCCAACGAAACCGAAGATATCGCAGTTTCCGCGTGTCAAACGCACTGTGGAGTGCTGAAAACACCAGAAAACGTGTTTTTCGAATTCAATAGCACGAAAACAGCGATTTCGGTGATTCTGCACACTTGTCACAGAAGAATCTCGACGATTATCACTGAAAATGCATATCTCAGCTGGAAACCCAACGAAACCGAAGATACCGCAGTTTCCTCATGTCAAACGCACTGTGGAGTGCTGAAAGCACCAGAAAACGTGTTTCTCGCATTCAATAGCACGATAACAGGAATTTCGGTGATTCTGCACACTTGTCACAGAAGAAACTCGAAGATTATCACAGAAAATGCATATCTCAGCTGGAAACCCAACGAAACCGAAGATATCGCAGTTTCCGCATATCAAACACACTGTGGAGTTTTGAAAACACCACAAAACATGATTATCGCATTCAATAGCACGAAAGCAGCGATTTCGGTGATTCTGCACACTTGTCACAGAAGAAACTCGAAGATTATCACAGAACATGCATATCTCAGCTGGAAACCCAACGAAACCGATGATATCGCAGTTTCCGCATGTGAAACGCACTGTGGAGTGCTGAAAACACCAGCAAACGTGTTTTTCGCATTCAATAGCACGAAAACAGCGATTTCGGTGATTCTGCATACATCTCACAGAAGAATATCCAAAATTCTCGTAGAAAATGCATATCTCAGCTGGAAACACAACGAAACCGAAGATATCGCAGTTTCCGCGTGTCAAACGCACTGTGGAGTGATAAAACACCAGAAGACGTGTTTTTCGTATTAAATAGCACGAAAACAACGATTTCGGTGATTCTGCACACTTGTTACAGCAGAATCATGAGGATTATCACTTATAATGCTTATCTCAGTTGGAAACCCAACGAAACCGAAGATATCGCAGTTTCCGCATGTTAAACGCACTGTGGAGTGCTGAATACACCAGGAAACGTGTTTATCGCATTCAATAGCACGAAAGCAGCGATTTCGGTGATTCTGCACACTTGTCACAGAAGAAACTAGAAGATTCTCGTAGAAAATGCATATCTCAGCTGGAAACCCAACGAAACCGAAGATACCGCAGTTTCCGCGTGTCAAACGCCCTGCGTAGTGCTGAAAACACCAGAAAACGTGTTTTTCGCATTCAATAGCACGAAAACAGCGATTTCGGTGATTCTGCACACTTGTCACAGAAGAATCATGAAGATTATCACTGAAAATGCATATCTCACCTGTAAACCCAACGAAACCGAAGATATCGCAGTTTCCGCGTGTCAAACGCACTGTGGAGTGCTGAACACACCAGAAAACGTGTTTCTCGCATTCAATAGCACGAAAACAGCGATTTCGGTGATTCTGCACGCTTGACACAGAAGAATCTCCAGGATTATCACAGAAAATGCGTATCTCAGCTGGAAACCCAACGAAGCCGAAGATATCGCAGTTTCCGCATGTCAAACGCACTGTGGAGTGCTGAAAACACCATAAAACGTGTGTCTCGAATTCAGTAGCACAACAACAGCGATTTCGCTGATTCTGCACACTTGTCACAGAAGAAACACGAAGATTATAACAGAAAATGCTGATCTCAGCTGGAAACCCAACGAAACCGAAGATATCGCAGTTTCCGCATGTCAAACACACTGTGGAGTGCTGAAAACACCACAAAACATGATTATCGCATTCAATAGCACGAAAGCAGCGATTTCGGTGATTCTGCACACTTGTCACAGGAGAAACTCGAAGATTATCACTGAAAATGCATATCTCAGCTGGAAACCCAACGAAACCGAAGATACCGCAGTTTCCGCGTGTCAAACGCCCTGCGTAGTGCTGAAAACACCAGAAAACGTGTTTTTCGCATTCAATAGCACGAAAACAGCGATTTCGGTGATTCTGCACACTTGTCACAGAAGAATCATGAAGATTATCACTGAAAATGCATATCTCAGCTGGAAACCCAACCAACCCGAAGATATCGCTGTTTCCGCATGTCAAACGCATTGTAGAGTGCTGAAAGCTCCAGGAAACGTGTTTTTCGCGTTCAATAGCACGAAAACAGCGATTTCGGTGATTCTGCACACTTCTAACAGTAGAATCATGAAGATTATCACTGAAAATGCATATCTGAGCTGGAAACCCAACGAAACCGAAGATATCGCAGTTTCCGCATGTCAAACGCACTGTGGAGTGCTGATAACATCAGAAAACGTGTTATTCGCATTCAATAGCACGATAAAAGCGATTTCGGTGATTCTGCATACTTCTCACAGAAGGATATATAAGATTGTCGTAGAAAATGCATATCTCAGCTGGAAACCCAACGAAACCGCAGATATCGCAGTTTCCGCATATCAAACACACTGTGGAGTGCTGAAAACACCATGATTATCGCATTCAATAGCACGAAAACTGCGATTTCGGTGATTCTGCACACTTGTCACAGAAGAATCATGAAGATTATCACTGAAAATGCATATCTCACCCGGAAACCCAACGAAACCGAAGATATCGCAGTTTCCGCGTGTCAAACGCACTGTGGAGTGCTGAAAACACCAGAAAACGTGTTTTTCGAATTCAATAGCACGAAAACAGCGATTTCGGTGATTCTGCACACTTGTCACAGAAGAATCTCGACGATTATCACTGAAAATGCATATCTCAGCTGGAAACCCAACGAAACCGAAGATACCGCAGTTTCCTCATGTCAAACGCACTGTGGAGTGCTGAAAGCACCAGAAAACGTGTTTCTCGCATTCAATAGCACGATAACAGGAATTTCGGTGATTCTGCACACTTGTCACAGAAGAAACTCGAAGATTATCACAGAAAATGCATATCTCAGCTGGAAACCCAACGAAACCGAAGATATCGCAGTTTCCGCATATCAAACACACTGTGGAGTTTTGAAAACACCACAAAACATGATTATCGCATTCAATAGCACGAAAGCAGCGATTTCGGTGATTCTGCACACTTGTCACAGAAGAAACTCGAAGATTATCACAGAACATGCATATCTCAGCTGGAAACCCAACGAAACCGATGATATCGCAGTTTCCGCATGTGAAACGCACTGTGGAGTGCTGAAAACACCAGCAAACGTGTTTTTCGCATTCAATAGCACGAAAACAGCGATTTCGGTGATTCTGCATACATCTCACAGAAGAATATCCAAAATTCTCGTAGAAAATGCATATCTCAGCTGGAAACACAACGAAACCGAAGATATCGCAGTTTCCGCGTGTCAAACGCACTGTGGAGTGATAAAACACCAGAAGACGTGTTTTTCGTATTAAATAGCACGAAAACAACGATTTCGGTGATTCTGCACACTTGTTACAGCAGAATCATGAGGATTATCACTTATAATGCTTATCTCAGTTGGAAACCCAACGAAACCGAAGATATCGCAGTTTCCGCATGTTAAACGCACTGTGGAGTGCTGAATACACCAGGAAACGTGTTTATCGCATTCAATAGCACGAAAGCAGCGATTTCGGTGATTCTGCACACTTGTCACAGAAGAAACTAGAAGATTCTCGTAGAAAATGCATATCTCAGCTGGAAACCCAACGAAACCGAAGATACCGCAGTTTCCGCGTGTCAAACGCCCTGCGTAGTGCTGAAAACACCAGAAAACGTGTTTTTCGCATTCAATAGCACGAAAACAGCGATTTCGGTGATTCTGCACACTTGTCACAGAAGAATCATGAAGATTATCACTGAAAATGCATATCTCACCTGTAAACCCAACGAAACCGAAGATATCGCAGTTTCCGCGTGTCAAACGCACTGTGGAGTGCTGAACACACCAGAAAACGTGTTTCTCGCATTCAATAGCACGAAAACAGCGATTTCGGTGATTCTGCACGCTTGACACAGAAGAATCTCCAGGATTATCACAGAAAATGCGTATCTCAGCTGGAAACCCAACGAAGCCGAAGATATCGCAGTTTCCGCATGTCAAACGCACTGTGGAGTGCTGAAAACACCATAAAACGTGTGTCTCGAATTCAGTAGCACAAAAACAGCGATTTCGCTGATTCTGCACACTTGTCACAGAAGAAACACGAAGATTATAACAGAAAATGCTGATCTCAGCTGGAAACCCAACGAAACCGAAGATATCGCAGTTTCCGCATGTCAAACACACTGTGGAGTGCTGAAAACACCACAAAACATGATTATCGCATTCAATAGCACGAAAGCAGCGATTTCGGTGATTCTGCACACTTGTCACAGGAGAAACTCGAAGATTATCACTGAAAATGCATATCTCAGCTGGAAACCCAACGAAACCGAAGATACCGCAGTTTCCGCGTGTCAAACGCCCTGCGTAGTGCTGAAAACACCAGAAAACGTGTTTTTCGCATTCAATAGCACGAAAACAGCGATTTCGGTGATTCTGCACACATGTCACAGAAGAATCATGAAGATTATCACTGAAAATGCATATCTCAGCTGGAAACCCAACCAACCCGAAGATATCGCTGTTTCCGCATGTCAAACGCATTGTAGAGTACTGAAAGCTCCAGGAAACGTGTTTTTCGCGTTCAATAGCACGAAAACAGCGATTTCGGTGATTCTGCACACTTCTAACAGTAGAATCATGAAGATTATCACTGAAAATGCATATCTGAGCTGGAAACCCAACGAAACCGAAGATATCGCAGTTTCCGCATGTCAAACGCACTGTGGAGTGCTGATAACATCAGAAAACGTGTTATTCGCATTCAATAGCACGAAAAAAGCGATTTCGGTGATTCTGCATACTTCTCACAGAAGGATATATAAGATTGTCGTAGAAAATGCATATCTCAGCTGGAAACCCAACGAAACCGAAGATATCGCAGTTTCCGCATATCAAACACACTGTGGAGTGCTGAAAACACCATGATTATCGCATTCAATAGCACGAAAACTGCGATTTCGGTGATTCTGCACACTTGTCACAGAAGAATCATGAAGGTTATCACTGAAAATGCATATCTCACCCGGAAACCCAACGAAACCGAAGATATCGCAGTTTCCGCGTGTCAAACGCACTGTGGAGTGCTGAAAACACCAGAAAACGTGTTATTCGAATTCAATAGCACGAAAACAGCGATTTCGGTGATTCTGCACACTTGTCACAGAAGAATCTCGACGATTATCACTGAAAATGCATATCTCAGCTGGAAACCCAACGAAACCGAAGATACCGCAGTTTCCTCATGTCAAACGCACTGTGGAGTGCTGAAAGCACCAGAAAACGTGTTTCTCGCATTCAATAGCACGATAGCAGCAATTTCGGTGATTCTGCACACTTGTCACAGAAGAAACTCGAAGATTATCACAGAAAATGCATATCTCAGCTGGAAACCCAACGAAACCGAAGATATCGCAGTTTCCGCATATCAAACACACTGTGGAGTTTTGAAAACACCACAAAACATGATTATCGCATTCAATAGCACGAAAGCAGCGATTTCGGTGATTCTGCACACTTGTCACAGAAGAAACTCGAAGATTATCACAGAACATGCATATCTCAGCTGGAAACCCAACGAAACCGATGATATCGCAGTTTCCGCATGTGAAACGCACTGTGGAGTGCTGAAAACACCAGCAAACGTGTTTTTCGCATTCAATAGCACGAAAACAGCGATTTCGGTGATTCTGCATACATCTCACAGAAGAATATCCAAAATTCTCGTAGAAAATGCATATCTCAGCTGGAAGCACAACGAAACCGAAGATATCGCAGTTTCCGCGTGTCAAACGCACTGTGGAGTGATAAAACACCAGAAGACGTGTTTTTCGTATTAAATAGCACGAAAACAACGATTTCGGTGATTCTGCACACTTGTTACAGCAGAATCATGAGGATTATCACTTATAATGCTTATCTCAGTTGGAAACCCAACGAAACCGAAGATACCGCAGTTTCCGCGTGTCAAACGCCCTGCGTAGTGCTGAAAACACCAGAAAACGTGTTTTTCGCATTCAATAGCACGAAAACAGCGATTTCGGTGATTCTGCACACTTGTCACAGAAGAATCATGAAGATTATCACTGAAAATGCATATCTCACCTGTAAACCCAACGAAACCGAAGATATCGCAGTTTCCGCGTGTCAAACGCACTGTGGAGTGCTGAACACACCTGAAAACGTGTTTCTCGCATTCAATAGCACGAAAACAGCGATTTCGGTGATTCTGCACGCTTGACACAGAAGAATCTCCAGGATTATCACAGAAAATGCGTATCTCAGCTGGAAACCCAACGAAGCCGAAGATATCGCAGTTTTCGCATGTCAAACGCACTGTGGAGTGCTGAAAACACCATAAAACGTGTGTCTCGAATTCAGTAGCACAAAAACAGCGATTTCGCTGATTCTGCACACTTGTCACAGAAGAAACACGAAGATTATAACAGAAAATGCTGATCTCAGCTGGAAACCCAACGAAACCGAATATATCGCAGTTTCCGCATGTAAAACACACTGTGGAGTGCTGAAAACACCACAAAACATGATTATCGCATTCAATAGCACGAAAGCAGCGATTTCGGTGATTCTGCACACTTGTCACAGAAGAAACTCGAAGATTATCACAGAAAATGCATATCTCAGCTGGAAACCCAACGAAACCGAAGATATCGCAGTTTCCGGATGTCAAACGCACTGTGGAGTGCTGAAAACACCAGAAAACGTGTTTCTCGCATTTAATAGCGCGAAAACAGCGATTTCGGTGATTCTGCACACTTGTCACAGAAGAATCATGAAGATTATCACTGAAAATGCATATCTCAGCTGGAAACCCAACGAAACCGAAGATATCGCAGTTTCCGCATTTCAAACACACTGTGGAGTGCTGAAAACACCACAAAACATGATTATCGCATTCAATAGCACGAAAGCAGCGATTTCGGTGATTCTGCACACTTGTCACAGAAGGATCTCGAAGATTATCACTGAAAATGCATATCTTAGCTTGACACCACACGAAAACGAAGGTAACGCAGTTTCCGCGTATCAAACGCACTGTGGAATGTTGATAACACCATGTAACGTGTTTTTCGCATTCAATAGCACGAAAGCAGCGATTTCGGTGATTCTGCACACTTGTCACAGAAGGATCTCGAAGATTATCACTGAAAATGCATATCTTAGCTTGACACCACACGAAAACGAAGATAACGCAGTTTCCGCATATCAAACGCACTGTGGAATGTTGAAAACACCAGATAACGTGTTTTTCGCATTCAATAGCACGAAAACAGCGATTTCGGTGATTCCGCACGCTCCTAACAGCAGAATCATGCAGATTATCACTGAAAATGCATATCTCAGCTGGAAACCCAACCAACCCGAAGATAACGCTGTTTCCGCATGTCAAACGCATTGGAGAGTGCTGAAAGCTCCAGGAAACGTGTTTTTCGCGTTCAATAGCACGAAAACAGCGATTTTGGTGATTCTGCACACTTGTCACAGAAGAATCATGAAGATTATCACTGAAAATGCATATCTCAGCTGGAAACCCAACGAAACCGAAGATATCGCAGTTTCCGCATATCAAACGGACTGTGGAGTTCTCTATACACCAGGAAACGTGTTTTTCGCGTTCAATAGCACGAAAACAGCGATTTTGGTGATTCTGCACACTTGTCACAGAAGAATCATGAAGATTATCACTGAAAATGCATATCTCAGCTGGAAACCCAACGAAACCGAAGATATCGCAGTGTCCGCATGTCAAACGCACTGTGGAGTCCTGAATACACCAGAAAACGTGTTTTTCGCGTTCAATAGCACGAAAACAGCGATTTCGGTGATTCTGCACACTTCTCACAGAAGAATATCCAAGATTATCCTACAAAATGCATGTCTCAGCTGGCAACCCCACGAAAACGAAGATACCGCAGTTTCGGCATACCAAACGCACTGTGGAGTGCTGATAACACCAGAAAACGTGTTTTTCGCATTCAATAGCACGAAAACAGCGATTTCGGTGATTCTGCACACTTGTCACAGAAGAATCTCAGCGATTATCACTGAAAATGCATATCTTAGCTGGAAACCCAGCGAACCCGAAGATATCGCAGCTTCCGCATGTCAAACGCACTGTGAAGTGCTGAAAACACCATAAAACGTGTTTTTCGCATTAAATTGCACGAAAACAGCGATTTCGGTGATTCTGCATACTTCTCGCAGAAGAATATCCAGATTAACGCAGAAAATGCATGTCTCAGCTGGAAACCCCACGAAAACGAAGATATCGCAGTTTCCGCATATCAAACGCACTGTGGAGTGCTGAAAGCGCCAGGAAACGTGTTTTTCGCATTCAGTAGCACGAAAACAGCGATTTCGGTGATTCTGCACACTTGTCACAGAAGAATCATGAAGATTATCACTGAAAATGCATATCTCAGCTGGAAACCCAACCAAACCGAAGATATCGCAGTTTCCGCATGTCAAACGCTCTGTGGAGTGCTGAATACACCAGGAAACGTGTTTATCGCATTCAATAGCACGAAATCTGCGATTTCGGTGATTCTGCATACTTGTCACAGAAGAATCATGAGGATTATTACTGACAATGCATATGTCAGCTGGAAACCCAACGAAACCGAAGATATCGCAGTTTCCGCATGTCAAACGCACTGTGGAGTGCTGAATACGCCAGGAAACGTGTTTATCGCATTCAATAGCACGAAAACTGCGATTTCGGTGATTCTGCATACTTGTCACAGAAGAATCATGAGGATTATTACTGACAATGCATATGTCAGCTGGAAACCCAACGAAACCGAAGATATCGCTGTATCCGCATGTCAAACGCACTGTGGAGTGCTGAACACACCAGAAAACGAGTTTCTCGCATTAAATAGCACGAAAACAGCGATTTCGGTGATTCTGCACACTTGTCACAGAAGAATCATGAAGATTATCACTGAAAATGCATATCTCAGCTGGAAACCCAACGAAACCGAAGATATCGCAGTTTCCGCATTTCAAACACACTGTGGAGTGCTGAAAACACCACAAAACATGATTATCGCATTCAATAGCACGAAAGCAGCGATTTCGGTGATTCTGCACACTTGTCACAGAAGGATCTCGAAGATTATCACTGAAAATGCATATCTTAGCTTGACACCACACGAAAACGAAGATAACGCAGTTTCCGCATATCAAACGCACTGTGGAATGTTGATAACACCATGTAACGTGTTTTTCGCATTCAATAGCACGAAAGCAGCGATTTCGGTGATTCTGCACACTTGTCACAGAAGGATCTCGAAGATTATCACTGAAAATGCATATCTTAGCTTGACACCACACGAAAACGAAGATAACGCAGTTACCGCATATCAAACGCACTGTGGAATGTTGAAAACACCAGATAACGTGTTTTTCGCATTCAATAGCACGAAAACAGCGATTTCGGTGATTCCGCACGCTCCTAACAGCAGAATCATGCAGATTATCACTGAAAATGCATATCTCAGCTGGAAACCCAACCAACCCGAAGATAACGCTGTTTCCGCATGTCAAACGCATTGGAGAGTGCTGAAAGCTCCAGGAAACGTGTTTTTCGCGTTCAATAGCACGAAAACAGCGATTTTGGTGATTCTGCACACTTGTCACAGAAGACTCATGAAGATTATCACTGAAAATGCATATCTCAGCTGGAAACCCAACGAAACCGAAGATATCGCAGTTTCCGCATATCAAACGCACTGTGGAGTTCTCTATACACCAGGAAACGTGTTTTTCGCGTTCAATAGCACGAAAACAGCGATTTTGGTGATTCTGCACACTTGTCACAGAAGAATCATGAAGATTATCACTGAAAATGCATATCTCAGCTGGAAACCCAACGAAACCGAATATATCGCAGTTTCCGCATGTCAAACGCACTGTGGAGTCCTGAATACACCAGAAAACGTGTTTTTCGCATTCAATAGCATGAAAACAGCGATTTCGGTGATTCTGCACACATGTCACAGCAGAATCATGAAGATTATCACTGAAAATGCATATCTCAGCTGGAAACCCAACCAACCCGAAGATATCGCAGTTTCCGCATGTCAAACGCAATGTAGAGTGCTGAAAGCTCCAGGAAACGTGTTTTTCGCGTTCAATAGCACGAAAACAGCGATTCCGGTGATTCTGCACACTTCTAACAGTAGAATCATGAATATTATCACTGAAAATGCATATCTGAGCTGGTAACCCAACGAAACCGAAGATATCGCAGTTTCCGGATGTCAAACGCACTGTGGAGTGCTGATAACATCAGAAAACGTGTTTTTCGCATTCAATAGCACGAAAACAGCGATTTCGGTGATTCTGCACACTTGTCACAGAAGAATCATGAAGATTATCACTGAAAATGCATATCTCAGCTGGAAACCCAACGAAATCGAAGATATCGAAGTTTCCGCATGTCCAACGCACTGTGGAGTGCTGAAAACACGAGAAAACGTGTTTTTCGCATTCAATAGCACGAAAACAGTGATTACGGTGATTCTGCATACTTCTCACGGGAGAATATCCAAGATTATCGTAGAAAATGCATATCTCAGCTGAACACCCAACGAAACCGAAGATATCGCAGTTTCCGCATGTCAAACGCACTGTGGAGTGCTCAATACACCAGGAAACGTGTTTTTCGCATTCCATAGCACGAAAACAGCGATTTCGGTGATTCTGCACACTTCTAACAGCAGAATCATGTATATTATCACTGAAAATGCATATCTCAGCTGGAAACCCAACGAAACCGAAGATATCACAGTTTCCGCATGTCAAACGCACTGTGGAGTGCTGATAACATCAGAAAACGTGTTTTTCGCATTCAATAGCACAAAAACAGCGATTTCGGTGATTCTGCACACTTGTCACAGAAGAATCATGAAGATTATCACTGAAAATGCATATCTCAGCTGGAAACCCAACGAAACCGAAGATATCGCAGTTTCCGCATGTCAAACGCACTGTGAAGTGCTGAAAACACCATAAAACGTGTTTTTCGCATTAAATTGCACGAAAACAGCGATTTCGGTGATTCTGCATACTTCTCGCAGAAGAATATCCAGATTATCGCAGAAAATGCATGTCTCAGCTGGAAACCCCACGAAAACGAAGATATCGCAGTTTCCGCATATCAAACGCACTGTGGAGTGCTGAAAGCGCCAGGAAACGTGTTTTTCGCATTCAGTAGCACGAAAACAGCGATTTCGGTGATTCTGCACACTTGTCACAGAAGAATCATGAAGATTATCACTGAAAATGCATATCTCAGCTGGAAACCCAACGAAACCGAAGATATCGCAGTTTCCGCATGTCAAACGCACTGTGGAGTGCTGAATACACCAGGAAACGTGTCTATCGCATTCAATAGCACGAAATCTGCGATTTCGGTGATTCTGCATACTTGTCACAGAAGAATCATGAGGATTATTACTGACAATGCGTATCTCAGCTGGAAACCCAACGAAACCGAAGATATCGCAGTTTCCGCATATCAAACACACTGTGGAGTGCTGAAAACACCATGATTATCGCATTCAATAGCACGAAAACTGCGATTTCGGTGATTCTGCACACTTGTCACAGAAGAATCATGAAGATTATCACTGAAAATGCATATCTCACCCGGAAACCCAACGAAACCGAAGATATCGCAGTTTCCGCGTGTCAAACGCACTGTGGCGTGCTGAAAACACCAGAAAACGTGTTTTTCGAATTCAATAGCACGAAAACAGCGATTTCGGTGATTCTGCACACTTGTCACAGAAGAATCTCGACGATTATCACTGAAAATGCATATCTCAGCTGGAAACCCAACGAAACCGAAGATACCGCAGTTTCCTCATGTCAAACGCACTGTGGAGTGCTGAAAGCACCAGAAAACGTGTTTCTCGCATTCAATAGCACGATAGCAGCAATTTCGGTGATTCTGCACACTTGTCACAGAAGAAACTCGAAGATTATCACAGAAAATGCATATCTCAGCTGGAAAGCCAACGAAACCGAAGATATCGCAGTTTCCGCATATCAAACACACTGTGGAGTTTTGAAAACACCACAAAACATGATTATCGCATTCAATAGCACGAAAGCAGCGATTTCGGTGATTCTGCACACTTGTCACAGAAGAAACTCGAAGATTATCACAGAACATGCATATCTCAGCTGGAAACCCAACGAAACCGATGATATCGCAGTTTCCGCATGTGAAACGCACTGTGGAGTGCTGAAAACACCAGCAAACGTGTTTTTCGCATTCAATAGCACGAAAACAGCGATTTCGGTGATTCTGCACACTTGTCACCGAAGAATCATGAAGATTATCACTGAAAATGCATATCGGAGCTGGAAACCCAACGAAACCGAAGATATCGCAGTTTCCGCATATCAATCGCACTGTGGAGTGATAAAACACCAGAAGACGTGTTTTTCGTATTAAATAGCACGAAAACAACGATTTCGGTGATTCTGCACACTTGTTACAGCAGAATCATGAGGATTATCACTTATAATGCTTATCTCAGTTGGAAACCCAACGAAACCGAAGATATCGCAGTTTCCGCATGTAAAACGCACTGTGGAGTGCTGAATACACCAGGAAACGTGTTTATCGCATTCAATAGCACGAAAACAGCGATTTCGGTGATTCTGCACACTTGTCACCGAAGACTCATGAAGATTATCACTGAAAATGCATATCGGAGCTGGAAACCCAACGAAACCGAAGATATCGCAGTTTCCGCATGTCAAACGCACTGTGGAGTGATAAAACACCAGAAGACGTGTTTTTCGTATTAAATAGCACGAAAACAACGATTTTGGTGATTCTGCACACTTGTTACAGCAGAATCATGAGGATTATCACTTATAATGCTTAACTCAGTTGGAAACCCAACGAAACCGAAGATATCGCAGTTTCCGCATGTGGAGTGCTGAAAACACCACGAAACGTGTTTTTCGCATTCAATACCACGAAAACAGCGATTTCGGTGATTCTGCACACTTGTCACAGAAGAAACTCAAAGAGTATCACAGAAAATGCATATCCCAGCTGGAAACCCAACGAAACCGAAGATATCGCAGTTTCCGCGTGTCAAACGCACTGTGGAGTGCTGAAAACACCAGAAAATGTGTTTTTCGCATTCAATAGCACGAAAACAGCGATTTCGGTGATTCTGCACACTTGTCACAGAAGAAACTCGAAGATTCTCGTAGAAAATGCATATCTCAGCTGGAAACCCAACGAAACCGAAGATACCGCAGTTTCCGCGTGTCAAACGCACTGCGTAGTGCTGAAAACACCATAAAGCGTGTTTTTCGCATTCATTAGCACGAAAGCAGCGATTTCGGTGATTCTGCACACTTGTCACAGAAGAAACTCGAAGATTCTCGTAGAAAATGCATATCTCAGCTGGAAACCCAACGAAGCCGAAGATATCGCAGTTTCCGCATGTCAAACGCACTGTGGAGTGCTGAAAACACCATAAAACGTGTGTCTCGAATTCAGTAGCACAAAAACAGCGATTTCGCTGATTCTGCACACTTGTCACAGAAGAAACTCGAAGATTATAACAGAAAATGCTGATCTCAGCTGGAAACCCAACGAAACCGAAGATATCGCAGTTTCCGCATGTCAAACACACTGTGGAGTGCTGAAAACACCACAAAACATGATTATCGCATTCAATAGCACCAAAGCAGCGATTTCGGTGATTCTGCACACTTGTCACAGAAGAAACTCGAAGATTATCACAGAAAATGCATATCTCAGCTGGAAACCCAACGAAACCGAAGATATCGCAGTTTCCGGATGTCAAACGCACTGTGGAGTGCTGAAAACACCAGAAAACGTGTTTCTCGCATTTAATAGCGCGAAAACAGCGATTTCGGTGATTCTGCACACTTGTCACAGAAGAATCATGAAGATTATCACTGAAAATGCATATCTCAGCTGGAAACCCAACGAAACCGAAGATATCGCAGTTTCCGCATTTCAAACACACTGTGGAGTGCTGAAAACACCACAAAACATGATTATCGCATTCAATAGCACGAAAGCAGCGATTTCGGTGATTCTGCACACTTGTCACAGAAGGATCTCGAAGATTATCACTGAAAATGCAGATCTTAGCTTGACACCACACGAAAACGAAGATAACGCAGTTTCCGCATATCAAACGCACTGTGGAATGTTGATAACACCATGTAACGTGTTTTTCGCATTCAATAGCACGAAAGCAGCGATTTCGGTGATTCTGCACACTTGTCACAGAAGGATCTCGAAGATTATCACTGAAAATGCATATCTTAGCTTGACACCACACGAAAACGAAGATAACGCAGTTTCCGCATATCAAACGCACTGTGGAATGTTGAAAACACCAGATAACGTGTTTTTCGCATTCAATAGCACGAAAACAGCGATTTCGGTGATTCCGCACGCTCCTAACAGCAGAATCATGCAGATTATCACTGAAAATGCATATCTCAGCTGGAAACCCAACCAACACGAAGATAACGCTGTTTCCGCATGTCAAACGCATTGGAGAGTGCTGAAAGCTCCAGGAAACGTGTTTTTCGCGTTCAATAGCACGATAACAGCGATTTTGGTGATTCTGCACACTTGTCACAGAAGAATCATGAAGATTATCACTGAAAATGCATATCTCAGCTGGAAACCCAACGAAACAGAAGATATCGCAGTTTCCGCGTGTCAAACGCACTGTGGAGTGCTGAACACACCAGAAAACGTGTTTCTCGCATTCAATAGCACGAAAACAGCGATTTCGGTGATTCTGCACGCTTGACACAGAAGAATCTCCACGATTATCACAGAAAATGCGTATCTCAGCTGGAAACCCAACGAAGCCGAAGATATTGCAGTTTCCGCATGTCAAACGCACTGTTGAGTGCTGAAAACACCATAAAACGTGTGTCTCGAATTCAGTAGCACAAAAACAGCGATTTCGCTGATTCCGCACGCTCCTAACAGCAGAATCATGCAGATTATCACTGAAAATGCATATCTCAGCTGGAAACCCAACCAACCCGAAGATAACGCTGTTTCCGCATGTCAAACGCATTGGAGAGTGCTGAAAGCTCCAGGAAACGTGTTTTTCGCGTTCAATAGCACGATAACAGCGATTTTGGTGATTCTGCACACTTGTCACAGAAGAATCATGAAGATTATCACTGAAAATGCATATCTCAGCTGGAAACCCAACGAAACAGAAGATATCGCAGTTTCCGCGTGTCAAACGCACTGTGGAGTGCTGAACACACCAGAAAACGTGTTTCTCGCATTCAATAGCACGAAAACAGCGATTTCGGTGATTCTGCACGCTTGACACAGAAGAATCTCCACGATTATCACAGAAAATGCGTATCTCAGCTGGAAACCCAACGAAGCCGAAGATATTGCAGTTTCCGCATGTCAAACGCACTGTTGAGTGCTGAAAACACCATAAAACGTGTGTCTCGAATTCAGTAGCACAAAAACAGCGATTTCGCTGATTCCGCACGCTCCTAACAGCAGAATCATGCAGATTATCACTGAAAATGCATATCTCAGCTGGAAACCCAACCAACCCGAAGATAACGCTGTTTCCGCATGTCAAACGCATTGGAGAGTGCTGAAAGCTCCAGGAAACGTGTTTTTCGCGTTCAATAGCACGAAAACAGCGATTTTGGTGATTCTGCACACTTGTCACAGAAGACTCATGAAGATTATCACTGAAAATGCATATCTCAGCTGGAAACCCAACGAAACCGAAGATATCGCAGTTTCCGCATATCAAACGCACTGTGGAGTTCTCTATACACCAGGAAACGTGTTTTTCGCGTTCAATAGCACGAAAACAGCGATTTTGGTGATTCTGCACACTTGTCACAGAAGAATCATGAAGATTATCACTGAAAATGCATATCTCAGCTGGAAACCCAACGAAACCGAATATATCGCAGTTTCCGCATGTCAAACGCACTGTGGAGTCCTGAATACACCAGAAAACGTGTTTTTCGCATTCAATAGCATGAAAACAGCGATTTCGGTGATTCTGCACACATGTCACAGCAGAATCATGAAGATTATCACTGAAAATGCATATCTCAGCTGGAAACCCAACCAACCCGAAGATATCGCAGTTTCCGCATGTCAAACGCAATGTAGAGTGCTGAAAGCTCCAGGAAACGTGTTTTTCGCGTTCAATAGCACGAAAACAGCGATTTCGGTGATTCTGCACACTTCTAACAGTAGAATCATGAAGATTATCACTGAAAATGCATATCTGAGCTGGTAACCCAACGAAACCGAAGATATCGCAGTTTCCGGATGTCAAACGCACTGTGGAGTGCTGATAACATCAGAAAACGTGTTTTTCGCATTCAATAGCACGAAAACAGCGATTTCGGTGATTCTGCACACTTGTCACAGAAGAATCATGAAGATTATCACTGAAAATGCATATCTCAGCTGGAAACCCAACCAACCCGAAGATATCGCTGTTTCCGCATGTCAAACGCATTGTAGAGTGCTGAAAGCTCCAGGAAACGTATTTTTCGCGTTCAATAGCACGAAAACAGCGATTTCGGTGATTCTGCACACTTCTAACAGTAGAATCATGAAGATTATCACTGAAAATGCATATCTGAGCTGGAAACCCAACGAAACCGAAGATATCGCAGTTTCCGCATGTCAAACGCACTGTGGAGTGCTGATAACATCAGAAAACGTGTTATTCGCATTCAATAGCACGAAAAAAGCGATTTCGGTGATTCTGCACACTTGTCACAGAAGAATCGTGAAGATTATCACTGAAAATGCATATCTGAGCTGGAAACCCAACGAAATCGAAGATATCGAAGTTTCCGCATGTCCAACGCACTGTGGAGTGCTGAAAACACGAGAAAACGTGTTTTTCGCATTCAATAGCACGAAAAAAGCGATTTCGGTGATTCTGCATACTTCTCACGGGAGAATATCCAAGATTATCGTAGAAAATGCATATCTCAGCTGAACACCCAACGAAACCGAAGATATCGCAGTTTCCGCATGTCAAACGCACTGTGGAGTGCTCAATACACCAGGAAACGTGTTTTTCGCATTCCATAGCACGAAAACAGCGATTTCGGTGATTCTGCACACTTCTAACAGCAGAATCATGTATATTATCACTGAAAATGCATATCTCAGCTGGAAACCCAACGAAACCGAAGATATCACAGTTTCCGCATGTCAAACGCACTGTGGAGTGCTGATAACATCAGAAAACGTGTTTTTCGCATTCAATAGCACAAAAACAGCGATTTCGGTGATTCTGCACACTTGTCACAGAAGAATCATGAAGATTATCACTGAAAATGCATATCTCAGCTGGAAACCCAACGAAACCGAAGATATCGCAGTTTCCGCATGTCAAACGCACTGTGGAGTGCTGAATACACCAGAAAACGTGTTTTTCGCATTCAATAGCATGAAAACAGCGATTTCGGTGATTCTGCACACATGTCACAGAAGAAACATGAAGATTATCACTGAAAATGCATATCTCAGCTGGAAACCCAACCAACCCGAAGATATCGCAGTTTCCGCATGTCAAACGCATTGTAGAGTGCTGAAAGCTCCAGGAAACGTGTTTTTCGCGTTCAATAGCACGAAAACAGCGATTTCGGTAATTCTGCACACTTCTAACAGTAGAATCATGAATATTATCACTGAAAATGCATATCTGAGCTGGTAACCCAACGAAACCGAAGATATCGCAGTTTCCGGATGTCAAACGCACTGTGGAGTGCTGAAAACATCAGAAAACGTGTTTTTCGCATTCAATAGCACGAAAACAGCGATTTCGGTGATTCTGCACACTTGTCACAGAAGAATCATGAAGATTATCACTGAAAATGCATATCTCAGCTGGAAACCCAACCAACCCGAAGATATCGCAGTTTCCGCATGTCAAACGCATTGTAGAGTGCTGAAAGCTCCAGGAAACGTGTTTTTCGCGTTCAATAGCACGAAAACAGCGATTTCGGTGGTTCTGCACACTTCTAACAGCAGAATCATGCAGATTATCACTGAAAATGCATATGTCAGATACAATCCCAACGAAACCGAAGATATCGCTGTATCCGCATATCAAACGCACTCTGAAGTGCTGAAAACACCAGAAAACGAGGTTTTGCATTAATGAGCACCAAAAAAGCGATCTCGGTGGTTCTGCACACTTCTCACAGAAGAATATCCAAGATTATCCTACAAAATGCATGTCTCAGCTGGCAACCCCACGAAAACGAAGATACCGCAGTTTCGGCATACCAAACGCACTGTGGAGTGCTGATAACACCAGAAAACGTGTTTTTCGCATTCAATAGCACGAAAACAGCGATTTCGGTGATTCTGCACACTTGTCACAGAAGAATCTCAGCGATTATCACTGAAAATGCATATCTTAGCTGGAAACCCAGCGAACCCGAAGATATCGCAGCTTCCGCATGTCAAACGCACTGTGAAGTGCTGAAAACACCATAAAACGTGTTTTTCGCATTAAATTGCACGAAAACAGCGATTTCGGTGATTCTGCATACTTCTCGCAGAAGAATATCCAGATTATCGCAGAAAATGCATGTCTCAGCTGGAAACCCCACGAAAACGAAGATATCGCAGTTTCCGCATATCAAACGCACTGTGGAGTGCTGAAAGCGCCAGGAAACGTGTTTTTCGCATTCAGTAGCACGAAAACAGCGATTTCGGTGATTCTGCACACTTGTCACAGAAGAATCATGAAGATTATCACTGAAAATGCATATCTCAGCTGGAAACCCAACGAAACCGAAGATATCGCAGTTTCCGCATGTCAAACGCACTGTGGAGTGCTGAATACACCAGGAAACGTGTTTATCGCATTCAATAGCACGAAATCTGCGATTTCGGTGATTCTGCATACTTGTCACAGAAGAATCATGAGGATTATTACTGACAATGCGTATCTCAGCTGGAAACCCAACGAAACCGAAGATATCGCAGTTTCCGCATATCAAACACACTGTGGAGTGCTGAAAACACCATGATTATCGCATTCAATAGCACGAAAACTGCGATTTCGGTGATTCTGCACACTTGTCACAGAAGAATCATGAAGATTATCACTGAAAATGCATATCTCACCCGGAAACCCAACGAAACCGAAGATATCGCAGTTTCCGCGTGTCAAACGCACTGTGGAGTGCTGAAAACACCAGAAAACGTGTTTTTCGAATTCAATAGCACGAAAACAGCGATTTCGGTGATTCTGCACACTTGTCACAGAAGAATCTCGACGATTATCACTGAAAATGCATATCTCAGCTGGAAACCCAACGAAACCGAAGATACCGCAGTTTCCTCATGTCAAACGCACTGTGGAGTGCTGAAAGCACCAGAAAACGTGTTTCTCGCATTCAATAGCACGATAGCAGCAATTTCGGTGATTCTGCACACTTGTCACAGAAGAAACTCGAAGATTATCACAGAAAATGCATATCTCAGCTGGAAAGCCAACGAAACCGAAGATATCGCAGTTTCCGCATATCAAACACACTGTGGAGTTTTGAAAACACCACAAAACATGATTATCGCATTCAATAGCACGAAAGCAGCGATTTCGGTGATTCTGCACACTTGTCACAGTAGAAACTCGAAGATTATCACAGAACATGCATATCTCAGCTGGAAACCCAACGAAACCGATGATATCGCAGTTTCCGCATGTGAAACGCACTGTGGAGTGCTGAAAACACCAGCAAACGTGTTTTTCGCATTCAATAGCACGAAAACAGCGATTTCGGTGATTCTGCACACTTGTCACCGAAGAATCATGAAGATTATCACTGAAAATGCATATCGGAGCTGGAAACCCAACGAAACCGAAGATATCGCAGTTTCCGCATGTCAAACGCACTGTGGAGTGATAAAACACCAGAAGACGTGTTTTTCGTATTAAATAGCACGAAAACAACGATTTCGGTGATTCTGCACACTTGTTACAGCAGAATCATGAGGATTATCACTTATAATGCTTATCTCAGTTGGAAACCCAACGAAACCGAAGATATCGCAGTTTCCGCATGTAAAACGCACTGTGGAGTGCTGAATACACCAGGAAACGTGTTTATCGCATTCAATAGCACGAAAACAGCGATTTCGGTGATTCTGCACACTTGTCACCGAAGACTCATGAAGATTATCACTGAAAATGCATATCGGAGCTGGAAACCCAACGAAACCGAAGATATCGCAGTTTCCGCATGTCAAACGCACTGTGGAGTGATAAAACACCAGAAGACGTGTTTTTCGTATTAAATAGCACGAAAACAACGATTTTGGTGATTCTGCACACTTGTTACAGCAGAATCATGAGGATTATCACTTATAATGCTTAACTCAGTTGGAAACCAAACGAAACCGAAGATATCGCAGTTTCCGCATGTGGAGTGCTGAAAACACCACGAAACGTGTTTTTCGCATTCAATACCACGAAAACAGCGATTTCGGTGATTCTGCACACTTGTCACAGAAGAAACTCGAAGATTCTCGTAGAAAATGCATATCTCAGCTGGAAACCCAACGAAACCGAAGATACCGCAGTTTCCGCGTGTCAAACGCACTGCGTAGTGCTGAAAACACCATAAAGCGTGTTTTTCGCATTCATTAGCACGAAAGCAGCGATTTCGGTGATTCTGCACACTTGTCACAGAAGAAACTCGAAGATTATAACAGAAAATGCTGATCTCAGCTGGAAACCCAACGAAACCGAAGATATCGCAGTTTCCGCATGTCAAACACACTGTGGAGTGCTGAAAACACCACAAAACATGATTATCGCATTCAATAGCACGAAAGCAGCGATTTCGGTGATTCTGCACACTTGTCACAGAAGAAACTCGAAGATTATCACAGAAAATGCATATCTCAGCTGGAAACCCAACGAAACCGAAGATATCGCAGTTTCCGGATGTCAAACGCACTGTGGAGTGCTGAAAACACCAGAAAACGTGTTTCTCGCATTTAATAGCGCGAATACAGCGATTTCGGTGATTCTGCACACTTGTCACAGAAGAATCATGAAGATTATCACTGAAAATGCATATCTCAGCTGGAAACCCAACGAAACCGAAGATATCGCAGTTTCCGCATTTCAAACACACTGTGGAGTGCTGAAAACACCACAAAACATGATTATCGCATTCAATAGCACGAAAGCAGCGATTTCGGTGATTCTGCACACTTGTCACAGAAGGATCTCGAAGATTATCACTGAAAATGCAGATCTTAGCTTGACACCACACGAAAACGAAGATAACGCAGTTTCCGCATATCAAACGCACTGTGGAATGTTGATAACACCATGTAACGTGTTTTTCGCATTCAATAGCACGAAAGCAGCGATTTCGGTGATTCTGCACACTTGTCACAGAAGGATCTCGAAGATTATCACTGAAAATGCATATCTTAGCTTGACACCACACGAAAACGAAGATAACGCAGTTTCCGCATATCAAACGCACTGTGGAATGTTGAAAACACCAGATAACGTGTTTTTCGCATTCAATAGCACGAAAACAGCGATTTCGGTGATTCCGCACGCTCCTAACAGCAGAATCATGCAGATAATCACTGAAAATGCATATCTCAGCTGGAAACCCAACCAACCCGAAGATAACGCTGTTTCCGCATGTCAAACGCATTGGAGAGTGCTGAAAGCTCCAGGAAACGTGTTTTTCGCGTTCAATAGCACGAAAACAGCGATTTTGGTGATTCTGCACACTTGTCACAGAAGAATCATGAAGATTATCACTGAAAATGCATATCTCAGCTGGAAACCCAACGAAACAGAAGATATCGCAGTTTCCGCGTGTCAAACGCACTGTGGAGTGCTGAACACACCAGAAAACGTGTTTCTCGCATTCAATAGCACGAAAACAGCGATTTCGGTGATTCTGCACGCTTGACACAGAAGAATCTCCACGATTATCACAGAAAATGCGTATCTCAGCTGGAAACCCAACGAAGCCGAAGATATTGCAGTTTCCGCATGTCAAACGCACTGTGGAGTGCTGAAAACACCATAAAACGTGTGTCTCGAATTCAGTAGCACAAAAACAGCGATTTCGCTGATTCTGCACACTTGTCACAGAAGAAACTCGAAGATTATAACAGAAAATGCTGATCTCAGCTGGAAACCCAAAGAAACCGAAGATATCGCAGTTTCCGCATGTCAAACACACTGCGGAGTGCTGAAAACACCACAAAACATGGTTATCGCATTCAATAGCACGAAAGCAGCGATTTCGGTGATTCTGCACACTTGTCACAGAAGAAACTCGAAGATTATCACAGAAAATGCATATCTCAGCTGGAAACCCAACGAAACCGAAGATATCGCAGTTTCCGCGTGTCAAATGCACTGTGGAGTGCTGAACACACCAGAAAACGTGTTTCTCGCATTCAATAGCACGAAAACAGCGATTTCGGTGATTCTGCACGCTTGACACAGAAGAATCATGAAGATTATCACTGAAAATGCATATCTCAGCTGGAAACCCAACCAACCCGAAGATATCGCAGTTTCCGCATGTCAAACGCATTGTAGAGTGCTGAAAGCTCCAGGAAACGTGTTTTTCGCGTTCAATAGCACGAAAACAGCGATTTCGGTAATTCTGCACACTTCTAACAGTAGAATCATGAATATTATCACTGAAAATGCATATCTGAGCTGGTAACCCAACGAAACCGAAGATATCGCAGTTTCCGGATGTCAAACGCACTGTGGAGTGCTGAAAACATCAGAAAACGTGTTTTTCGCATTCAATAGCACGAAAACAGCGATTTCGGTGATTCTGCACACTTGTCACAGAAGAATCATGAAGATTATCACTGAAAATGCATATCTCAGCTGGAAACCCAACCAACCCGAAGATATCGCAGTTTCCGCGTGTCAAACGCACTGTGGAGTGCTGAAAACACCAGAAAACGTGTTTTTCGAATTCAATAGCACGAAAACAGCGATTTCGGTGATTCTGCACACTTGTCACAGAAGAATCTCGACGATTATCACTGAAAATGCATATCTCAGCTGGAAACCCAACGAAACCGAAGATACCGCAGTTTCCTCATGTCAAACGCACTGTGGAGTGCTGAAAGCACCAGAAAACGTGTTTCTCGCATTCAATAGCACGATAGCAGCAATTTCGGTGATTCTGCACACTTGTCACAGAAGAAACTCGAAGATTATCACAGAAAATGCATATCTCAGCTGGAAAGCCAACGAAACCGAAGATATCGCAGTTTCCGCATATCAAACACACTGTGGAGTTTTGAAAACACCACAAAACATGATTATCGCATTCAATAGCACGAAAGCAGCGATTTCGGTGATTCTGCACACTTGTCACAGAAGAAACTCGAAGATTATCACAGAACATGCATATCTCAGCTGGAAACCCAACGAAACCGATGATATCGCAGTTTCCGCATGTGAAACGCACTGTGGAGTGCTGAAAACACCAGCAAACGTGTTTTTCGCATTCAATAGCACGAAAACAGCGATTTCGGTGATTCTGCACACTTGTCACCGAAGAATCATGAAGATTATCACTGAAAATGCATATCGGAGCTGGAAACCCAACGAAACCGAAGATATCGCAGTTTCCGCATGTCAAACGCACTGTGGAGTGATAAAACACCAGAAGACGTGTTTTTCGTATTAAATAGCACGAAAACAACGATTTCGGTGATTCTGCACACTTGTTACAGCAGAATCATGAGGATTATCACTTATAATGCTTATCTCAGTTGGAAACCCAACGAAACCGAAGATATCGCAGTTTCCGCATGTAAAACGCACTGTGGAGTGCTGAATACACCAGGAAACGTGTTTATCGCATTCAATAGCACGAAAACAGCGATTTCGGTGATTCTGCACACTTGTCACCGAAGACTCATGAAGATTATCACTGAAAATGCATATCGGAGCTGGAAACCCAACGAAACCGAAGATATCGCAGTTTCCGCATGTCAAACGCACTGTGGAGTGATAAAACACCAGAAGACGTGTTTTTCGTATTAAATAGCACGAAAACAACGATTTTGGTGATTCTGCACACTTGTTACAGCAGAATCATGAGGATTATCACTTATAATGCTTAACTCAGTTGGAAACCAAACGAAACCGAAGATATCGCAGTTTCCGCATGTGGAGTGCTGAAAACACCACGAAACGTGTTTTTCGCATTCAATACCACGAAAACAGCGATTTCGGTGATTCTGCACACTTGTCACAGAAGAAACTCGAAGATTCTCGTAGAAAATGCATATCTCAGCTGGAAACCCAACGAAACCGAAGATACCGCAGTTTCCGCGTGTCAAACGCACTGCGTAGTGCTGAAAACACCATAAAGCGTGTTTTTCGCATTCATTAGCACGAAAGCAGCGATTTCGGTGATTCTGCACACTTGTCACAGAAGAAACTCGAAGATTCTCGTAGAAAATGCATATCTCAGCTGGAAACCCAACGAAGCCGAAGATATCGCAGTTTCCGCATGTCAAACGCACTGTGGAGTGCTGAAAACACCATAAAACGTGTGTCTCGAATTCAGTAGCACAAAAACAGCGATTTCGCTGATTCTGCACACTTGTCACAGAAGAAACTCGAAGATTATAACAGAAAATGCTGATCTCAGCTGGAAACCCAACGAAACCGAAGATATCGCAGTTTCCGCATGTCAAACACACTGTGGAGTGCTGAAAACACCACAAAACATGATTATCGCATTCAATAGCACGAAAGCAGCGATTTCGGTGATTCTGCACACTTGTCACAGAAGAAACTCGAAGATTATCACAGAAAATGCATATCTCAGCTGGAAACCCAACGAAACCGAAGATATCGCAGTTTCCGGATGTCAAACGCACTGTGGAGTGCTGAAAACACCAGAAAACGTGTTTCTCGCATTTAATAGCGCGAATACAGCGATTTCGGTGATTCTGCACACTTGTCACAGAAGAATCATGAAGATTATCACTGAAAATGCATATCTCAGCTGGAAACCCAACGAAACCGAAGATATCGCAGTTTCCGCATTTCAAACACACTGTGGAGTGCTGAAAACACCACAAAACATGATTATCGCATTCAATAGCACGAAAGCAGCGATTTCGGTGATTCTGCACACTTGTCACAGAAGGATCTCGAAGATTATCACTGAAAATGCAGATCTTAGCTTGACACCACACGAAAACGAAGATAACGCAGTTTCCGCATATCAAACGCACTGTGGAATGTTGATAACACCATGTAACGTGTTTTTCGCATTCAATAGCACGAAAGCAGCGATTTCGGTGATTCTGCACACTTGTCACAGAAGGATCTCGAAGATTATCACTGAAAATGCATATCTTAGCTTGACACCACACGAAAACGAAGATAACGCAGTTTCCGCATATCAAACGCACTGTGGAATGTTGAAAACACCAGATAACGTGTTTTTCGCATTCAATAGCACGAAAACAGCGATTTCGGTGATTCCGCACGCTCCTAACAGCAGAATCATGCAGATAATCACTGAAAATGCATATCTCAGCTGGAAACCCAACCAACCCGAAGATAACGCTGTTTCCGCATGTCAAACGCATTGGAGAGTGCTGAAAGCTCCAGGAAACGTGTTTTTCGCGTTCAATAGCACGAAAACAGCGATTTTGGTGATTCTGCACACTTGTCACAGAAGAATCATGAAGATTATCACTGAAAATGCATATCTCAGCTGGAAACCCAACGAAACAGAAGATATCGCAGTTTCCGCGTGTCAAACGCACTGTGGAGTGCTGAACACACCAGAAAACGTGTTTCTCGCATTCAATAGCACGAAAACAGCGATTTCGGTGATTCTGCACGCTTGACACAGAAGAATCTCCACGATTATCACAGAAAATGCGTATCTCAGCTGGAAACCCAACGAAGCCGAAGATATTGCAGTTTCCGCATGTCAAACGCACTGTGGAGTGCTGAAAACACCATAAAACGTGTGTCTCGAATTCAGTAGCACAAAAACAGCGATTTCGCTGATTCTGCACACTTGTCACAGAAGAAACTCGAAGATTATAACAGAAAATGCTGATCTCAGCTGGAAACCCAAAGAAACCGAAGATATCGCAGTTTCCGCATGTCAAACACACTGCGGAGTGCTGAAAACACCACAAAACATGATTATCGCATTCAATAGCACGAAAGCAGCGATTTCGGTGATTCTGCACACTTGTCACAGAAGAAACTCGAAGATTATCACAGAAAATGCATATCTCAGCTGGAAACCCAACGAAACCGAAGATATCGCAGTTTCCGCGTGTCAAATGCACTGTGGAGTGCTGAACACACCAGAAAACGTGTTTCTCGCATTCAATAGCACGAAAACAGCGATTTCGGTGATTCTGCACGCTTGACACAGAAGAATCTCCACGATTATCACAGAAAATGCGTATCTCAGCTGGAAACCCAACGAAGCCGAAGATATTGCAGTTTCCGCATGTCAATCGCACTGTGGAGTGCTGAAAACACCATAAAACGTGTGTCTCGAATTCAGTAGCACAAAAACAGCGATTTCGCTGATTCTGCACACTTGTCACAGAAGAAACTCGAAGATTATAACAGAAAATGCTGATCTCAGCTGGAAACCCAACGAAACCGAAGATATCGCAGTTTCCGCATGTCAAACACACTGCGGAGTGCTGAAAACACCACAAAACATGATTATCGCATTCAATAGCACGAAAGCAGCGATTTCGGTGATTCTGCACACTTGTCACAGAAGAAACTCGAAGATTATCACAGAAAATGCATATCTCAGCTGGAAACCCAACGAAACCGAAGATATCGCAGTTTCCGGATGTCAAACGCACTGTGGTGTGCTGAAAACACCAGAAAACGTGTTTCTCGCATTTAATAGCGCGAAAACAGCGATTTCGGTGATTCTGCACACTTGTCACAGAAGAATCATGAAGATTATCACTGAAAATGCATATCTCAGCTGGAAACCCAACGAAACCGAAGATATCGCAGTTTCCGCATGTCAAACGCACTGTGGAGTGCTGAATACACCAGGAAACGTGTTTATCGCATTCAATAGCACGAAATCTGCGATTTCGGTGATTCTGCATACTTGTCACAGAAGAATCATGAGGATTATTACTGACAATGCGTATCTCAGCTGGAAACCCAACGAAACCGAAGATATCGCAGTTTCCGCATATCAAACACACTGTGGAGTGCTGAAAACACCATGATTATCGCATTCAATAGCACGAAAACTGCGATTTCGGTGATTCTGCACACTTGTCACAGAAGAATCATGAAGATTATCACTGAAAATGCATATCTCACCCGGAAACCCAACGAAACCGAAGATATCGCAGTTTCCGCGTGTCAAACGCACTGTGGAGTGCTGAAAACACCAGAAAACGTGTTTTTCGAATTCAATAGCACGAAAACAGCGATTTCGGTGATTCTGCACACTTGTCACAGAAGAATCTCGACGATTATCACTGAAAATGCATATCTCAGCTGGAAACCCAACGAAACCGAAGATACCGCAGTTTCCTCATGTCAAACGCACTGTGGAGTGCTGAAAGCACCAGAAAACGTGTTTCTCGCATTCAATAGCACGATAGCAGCAATTTCGGTGATTCTGCACACTTGTCACAGAAGAAACTCGAAGATTATCACAGAAAATGCATATCTCAGCTGGAAAGCCAACGAAACCGAAGATATCGCAGTTTCCGCATATCAAACACACTGTGGAGTTTTGAAAACACCACAAAACATGATTATCGCATTCAATAGCACGAAAGCAGCGATTTCGGTGATTCTGCACACTTGTCACAGAAGAAACTCGAAGATTATCACAGAACATACATATCTCAGCTGGAAACCCAACGAAACCGATGATATCGCAGTTTCCGCATGTGAAACGCACTGTGGAGTGCTGAAAACACCAGCAAACGTGTTTTTCGCATTCAATAGCACGAAAACAGCGATTTCGGTGATTCTGCACACTTGTCACCGAAGAATCATGAAGATTATCACTGAAAATGCATATCGGAGCTGGAAACCCAACGAAACCGAAGATATCGCAGTTTCCGCATGTCAAACGCACTGTGGAGTGATAAAACACCAGAAGACGTGTTTTTCGTATTAAATAGCACGAAAACAACGATTTCGGTGATTCTGCACACTTGTTACAGCAGAATCATGAGGAATATCACTTATAATGCTTATCTCAGTTGGAAACCCAACGAAACCGAAGATATCGCAGTTTCCGCATGTAAAACGCACTGTGGAGTGCTGAATACACCAGGAAACGTGTTTATCGCATTCAATAGCACGAAAACAGCGATTTCGGTGATTCTGCACACTTGTCACCGAAGACTCATGAAGATTATCACTGAAAATGCATATCGGAGCTGGAAACCCAACGAAACCGAAGATATCGCAGTTTCCGCATGTCAAACGCACTGTGGAGTGATAAAACACCAGAAGACGTGTTTTTCGTATTAAATAGCACGAAAACAACGATTTTGGTGATTCTGCACACTTGTTACAGCAGAATCATGAGGATTATCACTTATAATGCTTAACTCAGTTGGAAACCAAACGAAACCGAAGATATCGCAGTTTCCGCATGTGGAGTGCTGAAAACACCACGAAACGTGTTTTTCGCATTCAATACCACGAAAACAGCGATTTCGGTGATTCTGCACACTTGTCACAGAAGAAACGCAAAGAGTATCACAGAAAATGCATATCCCAGCTGGAAACCCAACGAAACCGAAGATATCGCAGTTTCCGCGTGTCAAACGCACTGTGGAGTGCTGAAAACACCAGAAAATGTGTTTTTCGCATTCAATAGCACGAAAACAGCGATTTCGGTGATTCTGCACACTTGTCACAGAAGAAACTCGAAGATTCTCGTAGAAAATGCATATCTCAGCTGGAAACCCAACGAAACAGAAGATATCGCATTTTCCGCGTGTCAAACGCACTGTGGAGTGCTGCAAACACCAGAAAACGTGTTTTTCGCATTCAATAGCACGAAAACAGCGATTTCGGTGATTCTGCACACTTGTCACAGAAGAAACTCGAAGATTGTCACAGAAAATGCATATATCAGCTGGAAACCCAACGAACCCGAAGATATCGCAGTTTCCGCATGTCAAACGCACTTTGGAGTGCTGAAAACACCAGAAAACGTGTTTTTCGCAATCAATAGCACGAAAACAGAGATTTCGGTGATTCTGCATACTTCTCGCAGAAGAATATCCACATTATCGCAGAAAATGCATGTCTCAGCTGGAAACCCCACGAAAACGAAGTTATCGCAGTTTCCGCATATCAAACGCACTGTGGAGTGCTGAAAGCGCCAGGAAACGTGTTTTTCGCTTTCAGTAGCACGAAAACAGCGATTTCGGTGATTCTGCGTACTTCTAACAGCAGAATCATGCAGATTATCACTGAAAATGCATATCTCAGCTGGAACCCAACGAAACCGAAGATACCGCAGTTTCCGCGTGTCAAACGCACTGCGGAGTGCTGAAAACACCAGCAAACGTGTTTTTCGCATTCAATAGAACGAAAACTGCGATTTCGGTGATTCTGCATACTTGTCACGGAAGAATCATGAGGATTATTACTGAAAATGCATCTGTCAGCTGGAAACCCAACGAAACCGAGGATATTGCTGTTTCCGCATATCAAACGCACTGTGGAGTGCTGAACACACCATAAAACGAGTTTTTCGCATTCAATAGCACGAAAACAGCGATTTCGGTGATTCTGCACACTTGTCACAGAAGAATCATGAAGATTATCACTGAAAATGCATATCTCACCTGTAAACCCAACGAAACCGAAGATATCGCAGTTTCCGCGTGTCAAACGCACTGTGGAGTGCTGAACACACCAGAAAACGTGTTTTTCGCATTCAATAGCACGAAAACAGCGATTTCGGTGATTCCGCACGCTCCTAACAGCAGAATCATGCAGATTATCACTGAAAATGCATATCTCAGCTGGAAACCCAACCAACCCGAAGATAACGCTGTTTCCGCATGTCAAACGCATTGGAGAGTGCTGAAAGCTCCAGGAAACGTGTTTTTCGCGTTCAATAGCACGAAAACAGCGATTTTGGTGATTCTGCACACTTGTCACAGAAGAATCATGAAGATTATCACTGAAAATGCATATCTCAGCTGGAAACCCAACGAAACAGAAGATATCGCAGTTTCCGCGTGTCAAACGCACTGTGGAGTGCTGAACACACCAGAAAACGTGTTTCTCGCATTCAATAGCACGAAAACAGCGATTTCGGTGATTCTGCACGCTTGACACAGAAGAATCTCCACGATTATCACAGAAAATGCGTATCTCAGCTGGAAACCCAACGAAGCCGAAGATATTGCAGTTTCCGCATGTCAAACGCACTGTGGAGTGCTGAAAACACCATAAAACGTGTGTCTCGAATTCAGTAGCACAAAAACAGCGATTTCGCTGATTCTGCACACTTGTCACAGAAGAAACTCGAAGATTATAACAGAAAATGCTGATCTCAGCTGGAAACCCAACGAAACCGAAGATATCGCAGTTTCCGCATGTCAAACACACTGTGGAGTGCTGAAAACACCACAAAACATGATTATCGCATTCAATAGCACGAAAGCAGCGATTTCGGTGATTCTGCACACTTGTCACAGAAGAAACTCGAAGATTATCACAGAAAATGCATATCTCAGCTGGAAACCCAACGAAACCGAAGATATCGCAGTTTCCGGATGTCAAACGCACTGTGGAGTGCTGATAGCGCCAGGAAACGTGTTTTTCGCATTCAGTAGCACGAAAACAGCGATTTCGGTGATTCTGCATACTTCTAACAGCAGAATCATGCAGATTATCACTGAAAATGCATATCTCAGCTGGACACCCAACGAAACCGAAGATATCGCAGTTTCCGCATGTCAAACGCACTGTGGTGTGCTCAATACACCACTAAACGTGTTAATCGCATTCAATAGCACGAAAACAGCGATTTCGGTGATTCTGCACACTTCTAACAGCAGAATCATGCAGATTATCACTGAAAATGCATATGTCAGATGCAAACCCAACGAAACCGAAGATATCGCTGTATCCGCAAATCAAACGCACTCTGAAGTGCTGAAAACACCAGAAAACGAGGTTTTGCATTAATGAGCACCAAAAAAGCGATCTCGGTGGTTCTGCACACTTCTCACAGAAGAATATCCAAGATTATCCTACAAAATGCATGTCTCAGCTGGCAACCCCACGAAAACGAAGATACCGCAGTTTCGGCATACCAAACGCACTGTGGAGTGCTGATAACACCAGAAAACGTGTTTTTCGCATTCAATAGCACGAAAACAGCGATTTCGGTTATTCTGCACACTTGTCACAGAAGAATCTCAGCGATTATCACTGAAAATGCATATCTCAGCTGGAAACCCAGCGAACCCGAAGATATCGCAGCTTCCGCATGTCAAACGCACTGTGAAGTGCTGAAAACACCATAAAACGTGTTTTTCGCATTAAATTGCACGAAAACAGCGATTTCGGTGATTCTGCATACTTCTCGCAGAAGAATATCCAGATTATCGCAGATAATGCATGTCTCAGCTGGAAACCCCACGAAAACGAAGATATCGCAGTTTCCGCATATCAAACGCACTGTGGAGTGCTGAAAGCGCCAGGAAACGAGTTTCTCGCATTAAATAGCACGAAAACAGCGATTTCGGTGATTCTGCACGCTTCTAACAGTAGAATCATGAAGATTATCACTGAAAATGCATATCTCAGCTGGAACCCAACGAAACCGAAGATATCGCAGTTTCCGCATGTAAAACGCACTGTGGAGTGCTCAATACACCAGGAAACGTGTTTATCGCATTCAATCGCACGAAAACAGCGATTTCGGTGATTCTGCACACTTCTAACAGCAGAATCATGCAGATTATCACTGAAAATGCATATCTCAGCTGGACACCCAACGAAACCGAAGATATCGCAGTTTCCGCGTGTCAAACGCACTGTGGAGTGCTGAAAACACCACAAAACATGATTATCGCATTCAATAGCACGAAAGCAGCGATTTCGGTGATTCTGCACACTTGTCACAGAAGAAACTCGAAGATTATCACAGAAAATGCATATCTCAGCTGGAAACCCAACGAAACCGAAGATATCGCAGTTTCCGCGTGTCAAACACACTGTGGAGTGCTGAAAACACCATGATTATCGCATTCAATAGCACGAAAACAGCGATTTCGGTGATTCTGCACACTTGTCACAGAAGAATCATTAAGATTATCACTGAAAATGCATATCTCACCCGGAAACCCAACGAAACCGAAGATATCGCAGTTTCCGCATGTAAAACGCACTGTGGCGTGCTGAATACACCAGGAAACGTGTTTATCGCATTCAATAGCACGAAAACAGCGATTTCGGTGATTCAGCACACTTGTCACAGAAGAATCATGAAGATTATTACAGAAAATGCGTATCTCAGCTGGAAACCCAACGAAACCGAAGATATCGCAGTTTCCGCGTGTCAAACGCACTGTGGAGTGCTGAAAACACCACGAAACGTGTCTTTCGCATTCAATACCACGAAAACAGCGATTTCGGTGATTCTGCACACTTGTCACAGAAGAATCATGAAGATTATCACTGAAAATGCATATCTCACCTGGAAACCCAACGAAACCGAAGATATCGCAGTTTCCGCATGTAAAACGCACTGTGGAGTGATGAATACACCAGGAAACGTGTTTATCGCATTCAGTAGCACTAAAACAGCGATTTCGGTGATTCTGCACACTTGTCACCGAAGACTCCTGAAGATTATCACTGAAAATGCATATCGGAGCTGGAAACCCAACGAAACCGAAGATATCGCAGTTTCCGCATGTCAAACGCACTGTGGAGTGATAAAACACCAGAAGACGTGTTTTTCGTATTAAATAGCACGAAAACAACGATTTCGGTGATTCTGCACACTTGTTACAGCAGAATCATGAGGATTATCACTTATAATGCTTAACTCAGTTGGAAACCCAACGAAACCGAAGATATCGCAGTTTCCGCATGTGAAGTGCTGAAAACACCACGAAACGTGTTTTTCGCATTCAATACCACGAAAACAGCGATTTCGGTGATTCTGCACACTTGTCACAGAAGAAACTCTAAGAGTATCACAGAAAATGCATATCCCAGCTGGAAACCCAACGAAACCGAAGATATCGCAGTTTCCGCGTGTCAAACGCACTGTGGAGTGCTGAAAACACCAGAAAATGTGTTTTTCGCATTCAATAGCACGAAAACAGCGATTTCGGTGATTCTGCACACTTGTCACAGAAGAATCATGAAGATTATCACTGAAAATGCATATCTCACCTGTAAACCCAACGAAACCGAAGATATCGCAGTTTCCGCGTGTCAAACGCACTGTGGAGTGCTGAAAACACCAGAAAACGTGTTTCTCGCATTCAATTGCACGTAAACGGCGATTTCGGTGATTCTGCACACTTGATACAGAAGAATCTCGACGATTATCACTGAAAATGCGTATCTCAGGTGGAAACCCAACGAAACCGAAGATATCGCAGTTTCCGCATGTCAAACGCACTGTGGAGTGCTGAAAACACCAGAAAACGTGTTTCTCGCATTCAATAGCACGAAAACAGCGATTTCGGTGTTTCTGCACACTTGACACAGAAGAATCTCGACGATTATCACTGAAAATGCATATCTCAGCCGGAAACCCCACGAAAACGAAGATTTCGCCGGTTCTGCATGTCAAACGCACTGTGGAGTGCTGATTACAACAGAAAACGTGTTTTTCGCATTCAATAGCACGAAAACAGCGATTTCGGTGATTCTGCACACTTGTCACAGAAGAATCTCGAAGATAATCACAGAAAATGCGTATCTCAGCTGGAAAACCAACGAAACCGAAGATATCGCAGTTTCCGCATGTCAAACACAGTGTGCAGTGCTGATAATACCAGAAAACGTGTTTTTCGCATTCAATAGCACGTAAACAGCGATTTCGGTGATTCTGCACACTTGACACAGAAGAATCCCGACGATTATCACAGAAAATGCGTATCTCAGCTGGAAACCCAACGAAACCGAAGATATCGCATTTTCCGCATGTCAAACGCAGTGTGCAGTGCTGATAATACCAGAAAACGTGTTTTTCATATTCAATAGCACGTAAACAGCGATTTCGGTGATTCTGCACACTTGACACAGAAGAATCTCGACGATTATCACAGAAAATGCGTATCTCAGCTGGAAACCCAACGAAACCGAAGATATCGCAGTTTCCGCATATCAAACGCACTGTGGAGTGCTGAGAACACCAGAAAACGTGTTTCTCGCACTCAATAGCACGAAAACAGCGATTTCGGTGATTCTGCACACTTGTCACAGAAGAATCATGAAGATTATTACAGAAAATGCCTATCTCAGCTGGAAACCCAACGAAACTGAAGATATCGCAGTTTCCGCATGTCAGACGCACTGTGGAGAGCTGAAAACACCAGAAAACGTGTTTCTCGCATTCAATTGCACGTAAACGGCGATTTCGGTGATTCTGCACACTTGATACAGAAGAATCCCGACGATTATCACAGAAAATGCGTATCTCAGCTGGAAACCCAACGAAGCCGAAGATATCGCAGTTTCCGCATGTCAAACGCACTGTGGAGTGCTGAAAACACCAGAAAACGTGTTTTTCGCATTCAATAGCACGAAAACAGCGATTTCGGTGATTCTGCACACGTGTCACCGAAGAATCTCGACGATTATCACAGAAAATGCATATCTCAGCTGGAAACCCAACGAAACCGAAGATATCGCAGTTTTCGCGTGTTAAACGCACTGTGGAGTGCTGAAAACACCAGAAAACGTGTTTTTCGCATTCAATAGCACGAATACAGCGATTTCGGTGATTCTGCACACGTGTCACCGAAGAATCTCGACGATTATCACTGAAAATGCATATCTCAGCTGGAAACCCAACGAAACCGAAGATATCGCAGTTTCCGCATGTCAAACACACTGTGGAGCGCTGAAACCACCACAAAACATGATTATCGCATTCAATAGCACGAAAGCAGCGATTTCGGTGATTCTGCACACTTGTCACAGAAGAAACTCGACGATTATCACTGAAAATGCGTATCTCAGGTGGAAACCCAACGAAACCGAAGATATCGCAGTTTCCGCATGTCAGACGCACTGTGGAGAGCTGAAAACACCAGAAAACGTGTTTCTCGCATTCAATTGCACGTAAACGGCGATTTCGGTGATTCTGCACACTTGATACAGAAGAATCTCGACGATTGTCACTGAAAATGCGTATCTCAGCTGGAAACCCAACGAAACCGAAGATATCGCAGTTTCCGCATGTCAGACGCACTGTGGAGTGCTGAAAACACCAGAAAACGTGTTTCTCGCATTCAATTGCACGTAAACGGCGATTTCGGTGATTCTGCACACTTGATACAGAAGAATCTCGACGATTATCACTGAAAATGCGTATCTCAGGTGGAAACCCAACGAAACCGAAGATATCGCAGTTTCCGCATGTCAAACGCACTGTGGAGTGCTGAAAACACCAGAAAACGTGTTTCTCGCATTCAATAGCACGAAAACAGCGAATTCGGTGTTTCTGCACACTTGACACAGAAGAATCTCGACGATTATCACTGAAAATGCATATCTCAGCCGGAAACCCAACGAAACCGAAGATATCGCAGTTTCCGCATATCAAACGCACTGTGGAGTGCTGAGAACACCAGAAAACGTGTTTCTCGCACTCAATAGCACGAAAACAGCGATTTCGGTGATTCTGCACACTTGTCACAGAAGAATCATGAAGATTATTACAGAAAATGCCTATCTCAGCTGGAAACCCAACGAAACTGAAGATATCGCAGTTTCCGCATGTCAGACGCACTGTGGAGAGCTGAAAACACCAGAAAACGTGTTTCTCGCATTCAATTGCACGTAAACGGCGATTTCGGTGATTCTGCACACTTGATACAGAAGAATCCCGACGATTATCACAGAAAATGCGTATCTCAGCTGGAAACCCAACGAAGCCGAAGATATCGCAGTTTCCGCATGTCAAACGCACTGTGGAGTGCTGAAAACACCAGAAAACGTGTTTTTCGCATTCAATAGCACGAAAACAGCGATTTCGGTGATTCTGCACACGTGTCACCGAAGAATCTCGACGATTATCACAGAAAATGCATATCTCAGCTGGAAACCCAACGAAACCGAAGATATCGCAGTTTTCGCGTGTTAAACGCACTGTGGAGTGCTGAAAACACCAGAAAACGTGTTTTTCGCATTCAATAGCACGAATACAGCGATTTCGGTGATTCTGCACACGTGTCACCGAAGAATCTCGACGATTATCACTGAAAATGCATATCTCAGCTGGAAACCCAACGAAACCGAAGATATCGCAGTTTCCGCATGTCAAACACACTGTGGAGCGCTGAAACCACCACAAAACATGATTATCGCATTCAATAGCACGAAAGCAGCGATTTCGGTGATTCTGCACACTTGTCACAGAAGAAACTCGACGATTATCACTGAAAATGCGTATCTCAGGTGGAAACCCAACGAAACCGAAGATATCGCAGTTTCCGCATGTCAGACGCACTGTGGAGAGCTGAAAACACCAGAAAACGTGTTTCTCGCATTCAATTGCACGTAAACGGCGATTTCGGTGATTCTGCACACTTGATACAGAAGAATCTCGACGATTGTCACTGAAAATGCGTATCTCAGCTGGAAACCCAACGAAACCGAAGATATCGCAGTTTCCGCATGTCAGACGCACTGTGGAGTGCTGAAAACACCAGAAAACGTGTTTCTCGCATTCAATTGCACGTAAACGGCGATTTCGGTGATTCTGCACACTTGATACAGAAGAATCTCGACGATTATCACTGAAAATGCGTATCTCAGGTGGAAACCCAACGAAACCGAAGATATCGCAGTTTCCGCATGTCAAACGCACTGTGGAGTGCTGAAAACACCAGAAAACGTGTTTCTCGCATTCAATAGCACGAAAACAGCGAATTCGGTGTTTCTGCACACTTGACACAGAAGAATCTCGACGATTATCACTGAAAATGCATATCTCAGCCGGAAACCCAACGAAACCGAAGATATCGCAGTTTCCGCATATCAAACGCACTGTGGAGTGCTGAGAACACCAGAAAACGTGTTTCTCGCACTCAATAGCACGAAAACAGCGATTTCGGTGATTCTGCACACTTGTCACAGAAGAATCATGAAGATTATTACAGAAAATGCCTATCTCAGCTGGAAACCCAACGAAACTGAAGATATCGCAGTTTCCGCATGTCAGACGCACTGTGGAGAGCTGAAAACACCAGAAAACGTGTTTCTCGCATTCAATTGCACGTAAACGGCGATTTCGGTGATTCTGCACACTTGATACAGAAGAATCCCGACGATTATCACAGAAAATGCGTATCTCAGCTGGAAACCCAACGAAGCCGAAGATATCGCAGTTTCCGCATGTCAAACGCACTGTGGAGTGCTGAAAACACCAGAAAACGTGTTTTTCGCATTCAATAGCACGAAAACAGCGATTTCGGTGATTCTGCACACGTGTCACCGAAGAATCTCGACGATTATCACAGAAAATGCATATCTCAGCTGGAAACCCAACGAAACCGAAGATATCGCAGTTTTCGCGTGTTAAACGCACTGTGGAGTGCTGAAAACACCAGAAAACGTGTTTTTCGCATTCAATAGCACGAATACAGCGATTTCGGTGATTCTGCACACGTGTCACCGAAGAATCTCGACGATTATCACTGAAAATGCATATCTCAGCTGGAAACCCAACGAAACCGAAGATATCGCAGTTTCCGCATGTCAAACACACTGTGGAGCGCTGAAACCACCACAAAACATGATTATCGCATTCAATAGCACGAAAGCAGCGATTTCGGTGATTCTGCACACTTGTCACAGAAGAAACTCGACGATTATCACTGAAAATGCGTATCTCAGGTGGAAACCCAACGAAACCGAAGATATCGCAGTTTCCGCATGTCAGACGCACTGTGGAGAGCTGAAAACACCAGAAAACGTGTTTCTCGCATTCAATTGCACGTAAACGGCGATTTCGGTGATTCTGCACACTTGATACAGAAGAATCTCGACGATTGTCACTGAAAATGCGTATCTCAGCTGGAAACCCAACGAAACCGAAGATATCGCAGTTTCCGCATGTCAGACGCACTGTGGAGTGCTGAAAACACCAGAAATCGTGTTTCTCGCATTCAATTGCACGTAAACGGCGATTTCGGTGATTCTGCACACTTGATACAGAAGAATCTCGACGATTATCACTGAAAATGCGTATCTCAGGTGGAAACCCAACGAAACCGAAGATATCGCAGTTTCCGCATGTCAAACGCACTGTGGAGTGCTGAAAACACCAGAAAACGTGTTTCTCGCATTCAATAGCACGAAAACAGCGAATTCGGTGTTTCTGCACACTTGACACAGAAGAATCTCGACGATTATCACTGAAAATGCATATCTCAGCCGGAAACCCCACGAAAACGAAGATTTCGCCGGTTCTGCATGTCAAACGCACTGTGGAGTGCTGATAACAACAGAAAACGTGTTTTTCGCATTCAATAGCACGAAAACAGCGATTTCGGTGATTCTGCACACTTGTCACAGAAGAATCTCGAAGATAATCACAGAAAATGCGTATCTCAGCTGGAAAACCAACGAAACCGAAGATATCGCAGTTTCCGCATGTCAAACACAGTGTGCAGTGCTGATAATACCAGAAAACGTGTTTTTCGCATTCAATAGCACGTAAACAGCGATTTCGGTGATTCTGCACACTTGACACAGAAGAATCCCGACGATTATCACAGAAAATGCGTATCTCAGCTGGAAACCCAACGAAACCGAAGATATCGCATTTTCCGCATGTCAAACGCAGTGTGCAGTGCTGATAATACCAGAAAACGTGTTTTTCATATTCAATAGCACGTAAACAGCGATTTCGGTGATTCTGCACACTTGACACAGAAGAATCTCGACGATTATCACAGAAAATGCGTATCTCAGCTGGAAACCCAACGAAACCGAAGATATCGCAGTTTCCGCATATCAAACGCACTGTGGAGTGCTGAGAACACCAGAAAACGTGTTTCTCGCACTCAATAGCACGAAAACAGCGATTTCGGTGATTCTGCAGACTTGTCACAGAAGAATCATGAAGATTATTACAGAAAATGCCTATCTCAGCTGGAAACCCAACGAAACTGAAGATATCGCAGTTTCCGCATGTCAAACGCACAGTGGAGTGCTGAAAACACCAGAAAACGTGTTTTTCGCATTCAATAGCACGAAAACAGCGATTTCGGTGATTCTGCACACTTGTCACAGAAGAAACTCGAACATTATCACAGCAAAAGCATATCTCAGCTGGAAACCCAACGAAGCCGAAGATATCGCAGTTTCCGCATGTCAAACGCACTGTGGAGTGCTGAAAACACCAGAAAACGTGTTTTTCGCATTCAATAGCACGAAAACAGCGATTTCGGTGATTCTGCACACGTGTCACCGAAGAATCTCGACGATTATCACAGAAAATGCATATCTCAGCTGGAAACCCAACGAAACCGAAGATATCGCAGTTTTCGCGTGTTAAACGCACTGTGGAGTGCTGAAAACACCAGAAAACGTGTTTTTCGCATTCAATAGCACGAATACAGCGATTTCGGTGATTCTGCACACGTGTCACCGAAGAATCTCGACGATTATCACTGAAAATGCATATCTCAGCTGGAAACCCAACGAAACCGAAGATATCGCAGTTTCCGCATGTCAAACACACTGTGGAGCGCTGAAACCACCACAAAACATGATTATCGCATTCAATAGCACGAAAGCAGCGATTTCGGTGATTCTGCACACTTGTCACAGAAGAAACTCGAAGATTATCACAGAAAATGCATATCTCAGCTGGAAACCCAACGAAACCGAAGATATCGCAGTTTCCGCATGTCAGACGCACTGTGGAGTGCTGAAAACACCAGAAAACGTGTTTCTCGCATTGAATAGCACGAAAACAGCGATTTCGGTGATTCTGCACACTTGTCACAGAAGAATCATGAAGATTATCACTGAAAATGCATATCTCACCTGTAAACCCAACGAAACCGAAGATATCGCAGTTTCCGCGTGTCAAACGCACTGTGGAGTGCTGAAAACACCACAAAACATGATTATCGCATTCAATAGCACGAAAGCAGCGATTTCGGTGATTCTGCACACTTGATACAGAAGAATCTCGACGATTATCACTGAAAATGCGTATCTCAGGTGGAAACCCAACGAAACCGAAGATACCGCAGTTTCCGCATGTCAGACGCACTGTGGAGAGCTGAAAACACCAGAAAACGTGTTTCTCGCATTCAATTGCACGTAAACGGCGATTTCGGTGATTCTGCACACTTGATACAGAAGAATCTCGACGATTGTCACTGAAAATGCGTATCTCAGCTGGAAACCCAACGAAACCGAAGATATCGCAGTTTCCGCATGTCAGACGCACTGTGGAGTGCTGAAAACACCAGAAAACGTGTTTCTCGCATTCAATTGCACGTAAACGGCGATTTCGGTGATTCTGCACACTCGATACAGAAGAATCTCGACGATTATCACTGAAAATGTGTATCTCAGGTGGAAACCCAACGAAACCGAAGATATCGCAGTTTCCGCATGTCAAACGCACTGTGGAGTGCTGATAACAACAGAAAACGTGTTTTTCGCATTCAATAGCACGAAAACAGCGATTTCGGTGATTCTGCACACTTGTCACAGAAGAATCTCGAAGATAATCACAGAAAATGCGTATCTCAGCTGGAAAACCAACGAAACCGAAGATATCGCAGTTTCCGCATGTCAAACACAGTGTGCAGTGCTGATAATACCAGAAAACGTGTTTTTCGCATTCAATAGCACGTAAACAGCGATTTCGGTGATTCTGCACACTTGACACAGAAGAATCCCGACGATTATCACAGAAAATGCGTATCTCAGCTGGAAACCCAACGAAACCGAAGATATCGCATTTTCCGCATGTCAAACGCAGTGTGCAGTGCTGATAATACCAGAAAACGTGTTTTTCATATTCAATAGCACGTAAACAGCGATTTCGGTGATTCTGCACACTTGACACAGAAGAATCTCGACGATTATCACAGAAAATGCGTATCTCAGCTGGAAACCCAACGAAACCGAAGATATCGCAGTTTCCGCATATCAAACGCACTGTGGAGTGCTGAGAACACCAGAAAACGTGTTTCTCGCACTCAATAGCACGAAAACAGCGATTTCGGTGATTCTGCAGACTTGTCACAGAAGAATCATGAAGATTATTACAGAAAATGCCTATCTCAGCTGGAAACCCAACGAAACTGAAGATATCGCAGTTTCCGCATGTCAAACGCACAGTGGAGTGCTGAAAACACCAGAAAACGTGTTTTTCGCATTCAATAGCACGAAAACAGCGATTTCGGTGATTCTGCACACTTGTCACAGAAGAAACTCGAAGATTATCACAGCAAAAGCATATCTCAGCTGGAAACCCAACGAAGCCGAAGATATCGCAGTTTCCGCATGTCAAACGCACTGTGGAGTGCTGAAAACACCAGAAAACGTGTTTTTCGCATTCAATAGCACGAAAACAGCGATTTCGGTGATTCTGCACACGTGTCACCGAAGAATCTCGACGATTATCACAGAAAATGCATATCTCAGCTGGAAACCCAACGAAACCGAAGATATCGCAGTTTTCGCGTGTTAAACGCACTGTGGAGTGCTGAAAACACCAGAAAACGTGTTTTTCGCATTCAATAGCACGAATACAGCGATTTCGGTGATTCTGCACACGTGTCACCGAAGAATCTCGACGATTATCACTGAAAATGCATATCTCAGCTGGAAACCCAACGAAACCGAAGATATCGCAGTTTCCGCATGTCAAACACACTGTGGAGCGCTGAAACCACCACAAAACATGATTATCGCATTCAATAGCACGAAAGCAGCGATTTCGGTGATTCTGCACACTTGTCACAGAAGAAACTCGAAGATTATCTCAGAAAATGCATATCTCAGCTGGAAACCCAACGAAACCGAAGATATCGCAGTTTCCGCATGTCAGACGCACTGTGGAGTGCTGAAAACACCAGAAAACGTGTTTCTCGCATTGAATAGCACGAAAACAGCGATTTCGGTGATTCTGCACACTTGTCACAGAAGAATCATGAAGATCATCACTTAAAATGCATATCTCAGCTGGACACCCAACGAAACCGAAGATATCGCAGTTTCCGCATGTCAAACGCACTGTCGAGTGCTGAAAACACCAGGAAACGTGTTTCTGGCATTCAATAGCACGAAAACAGCGATTTCGGTGATTCTGCACACTTGTCACAGTAGAATCTCGACGATTATCACTGAAAATGCATATCTCAGCTGGAAACCCAACGAAACCGAAGATATCGCAGTTTCCGCATGTCAAACGCACTGTGGAGTGCTGAAAACACCAGAAAACGTGTTTTTCGCATTCAATAGCACGAAAACAGCGATTTCGGTGATTATGCACACGTGTCACCGAAGAATCTCGACGATTATCACTGAAAATGCATATCTCAGATGGAAACCCAACGAAACCGAAGATATCGCAGTTTCCGCATGTCAAACACACTGTGGAGCGCTGAAACCACCACAAAATATGATTATCGCATTCAACAGCACGAAAGCAGCGATTTCGGTGATTCTGCACACTTGTCACAGAAGAAACTCGAAGATTATCACAGAAAATGCATATCTCAGCTGGGAACTCATCGAAACCGAAGATATCGCAGTTTCCGCATGTCAGACGCACTGTGAAGTGCTGAAAACACCAGAAAACGTGTTTCTCGCATTCAATAGCACGAAAACAGCGATTTCGGTGATTCTGCACACTTGACACAGAATAATCTCGACGATTATCACTGAAAATGCGTATCTCAGCTGGAAACCCAACGAAACAGAAGATATCGCAGTTTCCGCATGTCAAACGCACTGTGGAGTGCTGAAAACACCAGAAAACGTGTTTCTGGCATTCAATAGCACGAAAACAGCGATTTCGGTGATTCTGCACACTTGTCACAGTAGAATCTCGACGATTATCACTGAAAATGCATATCTCAGCTGGAAACCCAACGAAACCGAAGATATCGCAGTTTCCGCATGTCAAACGCACTGTGGAGTGCTGAAAACACCAGAAAACGTGTTTTTCGCATTCAATAGCACGAAAACAGCGATTTCGGTGATTATGCACACGTGTCACCGAAGAATCTCGACGATTATCACTGAAAATGCATATCTCAGATGGAAACCCAACGAAACCGAAGATATCGCAGTTTCCGCATGTCAAACACACTGTGGAGCGCTGAAACCACCACAAAATATGATTATCGCATTCAACAGCACGAAAGCAGCGATTTCGGTGATTCTGCACACTTGTCACAGAAGAAACTCGAAGATTATCACAGAAAATGCATATCTCAGCTGGGAACTCATCGAAACCGAAGATATCGCAGTTTCCGCATGTCAGACGCACTGTGGAGTGCTGAAAACACCAGAAAACGTGTTTTTCGCATTCAATAGCACGAAAACAGCGATTTCGGTGATTCTGCACGCTTGTCACAGAAGAAACTCGAAGATTATCACAGAAAATGCATATCTCCGCTGGAAACTCAACGAAACCGAAGATATCGCAGTTTCTGCATGTCAGACGCACTGTGGAGTGCTGAAAACACTAGAAAACGTGTTTCTCGCATTCAATAGCACGAAAACAGCGATTTCGGTGATTCTGCACACTTGTCACAGAAGAAACTCGAAGATTATCACAGAAAATGCATATCTCAGCTGGGAACTCATCGAAACCGAAGATATCGCAGTTTCCGCATGTCAGACGCACTGTGGAGCGCTGAAACCACCACAAAACATGATTATCGCATTCAATAGCACGAAAGCAGCGATTTCGGTGATTCTGCACACTTGTCACAGAAGAAACTCGAAGATTATCACAGAAAATGCATATCTCAGCTGGAAACCCAACGAAACCGAAGATATCGCAGTTTCCGCATGTCAGACGCACTGTGGAGTGCTGAAAACACCAGAAAACGTGTTTCTCGCATTGAATAGCACGAAAACAGCGATTTCGGTGATTCTGCACACTTGTCACAGAAGAATCATGAAGATTATCACTTAAAATGCATATCTCAGCTGGACACCCAACGAAACCGAAGATATCGCAGTTTCCGCATGTCAAACGCACTGTCGAGTGCTGAAAACACCAGGAAACGTGTTTCTGGCATTCAATAGCACGAAAACAGCGATTTCGGTGATTCTGCACACTTGTCACAGTAGAATCTCGACGATTATCACTGAAAATGCATATCTCAGCTGGAAACCCAACGAAACCGAAGATATCGCAGTTTCCGCATGTCAAACGCACTGTGGAGTGCTGAAAACACCAGAAAACGTGTTTTTCGCATTCAATAGCACGAAAACAGCGATTTCGGTGATTATGCACACGTGTCACCGAAGAATCTCGACGATTATCACTGAAAATGCATATCTCAGATGGAAACCCAACGAAACCGAAGATATCGCAGTTTCCGCATGTCAAACACACTGTGGAGCGCTGAAACCACCACAAAATATGATTATCGCATTCAACAGCACGAAAGCAGCGATTTCGGTGATTCTGCACACTTGTCACAGAAGAAACTCGAAGATTATCACAGAAAATGCATATCTCAGCTGGGAACTCATCGAAACCGAAGATATCGCAGTTTCCGCATGTCAGACGCACTGTGGAGTGCTGAAAACACCAGAAAACGTGTTTCTCGCATTCAATTGCACGTAAACGGCGATTTCGGTGATTCTGCACACTTGATACAGAAGAATCTCGACGATTATCACTGAAAATGCGTATCTCAGCTGGAAACCCAACGAAACCGAAGATATCGCAGTTTCCGTATGTCAAACGCACTGTGGAGTGCTGAAAACACCAGAAAACGTGTTTTTCGCATTCAATAGCACGAAAACAGCGATTTCGGTGATTCTGCACACGTGTCACCGATGAATCTCGACGATTATCACAGAAAATGCATATCTCAGCTGGAAACCCAACGAAACCGAAGATATCGCAGTTTCCGCATGTCAAACGCACTGTGGAGTGCTGAAAACACCAGAAAACGTGTTTCTCGCATTCAATTGCACGTAAACGGCGATTTCGGTGATTCTGCACACTTGACACAGAAGAATCTCGACGATTATCACAGAAAATGCGTATCTCAGCTGGAAACCCAACGAAACCGAAGATATCGCAGTTTTCGCATGTCAAACGCACTGTGGAGTGCTGAACACACCAGAAAACGTGTTTCTCGCATTGAATAGCACGAAAACAGCGATTTCGGTGAGTCTGGACACTTGTCACAGAAGAATCATGAAGATTATCACTTAATATGCATATCTCAGCTGGACACCCAACGAAACCGAAGATATCGCAGTTTCCGCATGTCAAACGCACTGTGGAGTGCTGAAAACACCAGGAAACGTGTTTCTGGCATTCAATAGCACGAAAACAGCGATTTCGGTGATTCTGCACACTTGTCACAGTAGAATCTCGACGATTATCACTGAAAATGCATATCTCAGCTGGAAACCCAACGAAACCGAAGATATCGCAGTTTCCGCATGTCAAACACACTGTGGAGAGCTGAAACCACCACAAAACATGATTATCGCATTCAACAGCACGAAAGCAGCGATTTCGGTGATTCTGCACACTTGTAACAGAAGAAACTCGAAGATTATCACAGAAAATGCATATCTCAGCTGGGAACTCATCGAAACCGAAGATATCGCAGTTTCCGCATGTCAGACGCACTGTGGAGTGCTGAAAACACCAGAAAACGTGTTTCTCGCATTCAATTGCACGTAAACGGCGATTTCGGTGATTCTGCACACTTGACACAGAAGAATCTCGACGATTATCACAGAAAATGCGTATCTCAGCTGGAAACCCAACGAAACCGAAGATAGCGCAGTTTTCGCATGTCAAACGCACTGTGGAGTGCTGAACACACCAGAAAACGTGTTTCTCGCATTGAATAGCACGAAAACAGCGATTTCGGTGAGTCTGCACACTTGTCACAGAAGAATCATGAAGATTATCACTTAAAATGCATATCTCAGCTGGAAACCCAACGAAACCGAAGATATCGCAGTTTCCGCATGTCAAACGCACTGTGGAGTGCTGAAAACACCAGAAAACGTGTTTCTCGCATTGAATAGCACGAAAACAGCGATTTCGGTGAGTCTGCACACTTGTCACAGAAGAATCATGAAGATTATCACTTAAAATGCATATCTCAGCTGGACACCCAACGAAACCGAAGATATCGCAGTTTCCGCATGTCAAACGCACTGTGGAGTGCTGAAAACACCAGGAAACGTGTTTCTGGCATTCAATAGCACGAAAACAGCGATTTCGGTGATTCTGCACACTTGTCACAGTAGAATCTCGACGATTATCACTGAAAATGCATATCTCAGCTGGAAACCCAACGAAACCGAAGATATCGCATTTTCCGCATGTCAAACACACTGTGGAGCGCTGAAACCACCCCAAAACATGATTATCGCATTCAACAGCACGAAAGCAGCGATTTCGGTGATTCTGCACACTTGTAACAGAAGAAACTCGAAGATTATCACAGAAAATGCATATCTCAGCTGGGAACTCATCGAAACCGAAGATATCGCAGTTTCCGCATGTCAGACGCACTGTGGAGTGCTGAAAACACCAGAAAACGTGTTTTTCGCATTCAATAGCACGAAAACAGCGATTTCGGTGATTATGCACACGTGTCACCGAAGAATCTCGACGATTATCACTGAAAATGCATATCTCAGATGGAAACCCAACGAAACCGAAGATATCGCAGTTTCCGCATGTCAAACACACTGTGGAGCGCTGAAACCACCACAAAATATGATTATCGCATTCAACAGCACGAAAGCAGCGATTTCGGTGATTCTGCACACTTGTCACAGAAGAAACTCGAAGATTATCACAGAAAATGCATATCTCAGCTGGGAACTCATCGAAACCGAAGATATCGCAGTTTCCGCATGTCAAACGCACTGTGGAGTGCTGAAAACACCAGAAAACGTGTTTCTCGCATTCAATTGCACGTAAACGGCGATTTCGGTGATTCTGCACACTTGATACAGAAGAATCTCGACGATTATCACTGAAAATGCGTATCTCAGCTGGAAACCCAACGAAACCGAAGATATCGCAGTTTCCGTATGTCAAACGCACTGTGGAGTGCTGAAAACACCAGAAAACGTGTTTTTCGCATTCAATAGCACGAAAACAGCGATTTCGGTGATTCTGCACACGTGTCACCGATGAATCTCGACGATTATCACAGAAAATGCATATCTCAGCTGGAAACCCAACGAAACCGAAGATATCGCAGTTTCCGCATGTCAAACGCACTGTGGAGTGCTGAAAACACCAGAAAACGTGTTTCTCGCATTCAATTGCACGTAAACGGCGATTTCGGTGATTCTGCACACTTGACACAGAAGAATCTCGACGATTATCACAGAAAATGCGTATCTCAGCTGGAAACCCAACGAAACCGAAGATAGCGCAGTTTTCGCATGTCAAACGCACTGTGGAGTGCTGAACACACCAGAAAACGTGTTTCTCGCATTGAATAGCACGAAAACAGCGATTTCGGTGAGTCTGCACACTTGTCACAGAAGAATCATGAAGATTATCACTTAAAATGCATATCTCAGCTGGAAACCCAACGAAACCGAAGATATCGCAGTTTCCGCATGTCAAACGCACTGTGGAGTGCTGAAAACACCAGAAAACGTGTTTCTCGCATTGAATAGCACGAAAACAGCGATTTCGGTGAGTCTGCACACTTGTCACAGAAGAATCATGAAGATTATCACTTAAAATGCATATCTCAGCTGGACACCCAACGAAACCGAAGATATCGCAGTTTCCGTATGTCAAACGCACTGTGGAGTGCTGAAAACACCAGGAAACGTGTTTCTGGCATTCAATAGCACGAAAACAGCGATTTCGGTGATTCTGCACACTTGTCACAGTAGAATCTCGACGATTATCACTGAAAATGCATATCTCAGCTGGAAACCCAACGAAACCGAAGATATCGCAGTTTCCGCATGTCAAACACACTGTGGAGCGCTGAAACCACCCCAAAACATGATTATCGCATTCAACAGCACGAAAGCAGCGATTTCGGTGATTCTGCACACTTGTAACAGAAGAAACTCGAAGATTATCACAGAAAATGCATATCTCAGCTGGGAACCCAACGAAACCGAAGATATCGCAGTTTCCGCATGTCAAACGCACTGTGGAGTGCTGAACACACCAGAAAACGTGTTTTTCGCATTCAATAGCACGAAAACAGCGATTTCGGTGATTCTGCACACTTGTCACAGAAGAATCACGAAGATATTCACAGAAAATGCGTATCTCAGCTGGAAACCCAACGAAACCGAAGATATCGCAGTTTCCGCATGTCAAACGCACTGTGGAGTGCTGAAAACACCAGAAAACGTGTTTCTCGCATTCAATAGCACGAAAACAGCGATTTCGGTGATTCTGCACACTTGACACAGAATCATCTCGACGATTATCACTGAAAATGCATATCTCAGCCGGAAACTCCACGAAAACGAAGATTTCGCCGGTTCTGCATGTGAAACGCACTGTGGAGTGCTGAAAACACCAGAAAACGTGTTTTTCGCATTCAATAGCAGGAAAACAGCGATTTCGGTGATTGTGCACGCTTGTCACAGAAGAATCATGAAGATTATCACAGAAAATGCATATCTCAGCTGGATACCCAACGAAACCGAAGATATCGCAGTTTCCGCATGTCAAACGCACTGTGGAGTGTTGATAACACCAGAAAACGTGTTTTTCGCATTCAATAGTACGAAAACAGCGATTTCGTTGATTCTGCACACTTGTCACAGAAGAATCATGAAGATTATCACAGAAAATGCGTATCTCAGCTGGAAACCCAACGAAACCGAAGATATCGCAGTTTCCGCATGTCAAACGCACTGTGGAGTGCTGAAAACACCAGAAAACGTGTTTTTCGCATGCAATAGCACGTAAACAGCGATCTCGGTGATTCTGCACACTTGTCACAGAAGAATCTCGAAGATAATCACAGAAAATGCGTATCTCAGCTGGAAACCCAACGAAACCGAAGATATCGCAGTTTCCGCATGTCAAACGCACTGTGGAGTGCTGAAAACACCAGAAAACGTGTTTCTCGCATTCAATAGCACGAAAACAGCGATTTCAGTGATTCTGCACACTTGACACAGAATAATCTCGACGATTATCACTGAAAATGCATATCTCAGCCGGAAACTCCACGAAAACGAAGATTTCGCCGGTTCTGCATGTGAAACGCACTGTGGAGTGCTGAAAACACCAGAAAACGTGTTTTTCGCATTCAATAGCACGAAAACAGCGATTTCGGTGATTGTGCACGCTTGTCACAGAAGAATCATGAAGATTATCACAGAAAATGCATATCTCAGCTGGATACCCAACGAAACCGAAGATATCGCAGTTTCCGCATGTCAAACGCACAGTGGAGTGTTGATAACACCAGAAAACGTGTTTTTCGCATTCACTAGCACGAAAACAGCGATTTCGGTGATTCTGCACACTTGATACAGAAGAATCTCGACGATTATCAATGAAAATGCGTATCTCAGCTGGAAACCCAACGAAACGGAAGATATCGCAGTTTCCGCATGTCAAACGCACTGTGGAGTGCTGAAAACACCAGAAAACGTGTTTCTCGCATTCAATAGTACGAAAACAGCGATTTCGGTGATTCTGCACACTTGACACAGAATAATCTCGACGATTATCACTGAAAATGCATTTCTCAGCCGGAAACTCCACGAAAACGAAGATTTCGCCGGTTCTGCATGTGAAACGCACTGTGGAGTGCTGAAAACACCAGAAAACGTGTTTTTCGCATTCAATAGCACGAAAACAGCGATTTCGGTGATTGTGCACGCTTGTCACAGAAGAATCATGAAGATTATCACAGAAAATGCATATCTCAGCTGGATACCCAACGAAACCGAAGATATCGCAGTTTCCGCATGTCAAACGCACTGTGGAGTGTTGATAACACCAGAAAACGTGTTTTTCGCATTCAATAGTACGAAAACAGCGATTTCGTTGATTCTGCACACTTGTCACAGAAGAATCATGAAGATTATCACAGAAAATGCGTATCTCAGCTGGAAACCCAACGAAACCGAAGATATCGCAGTTTCCGCATGTCAAACGCACTGTGGAGTGCTGAAAACACCAGAAAACGTGTTTTTCGCATTCAATAGCACGTAAACAGCGATCTCGGTGATTCTGCACACTTGTCACAGAAGAATCTCGAAGATAATCACAGAAAATGCGTATCTCAGCTGGAAACCCAACGAAACCGAAGATATCGCAGTTTCCGCATGTCAAACGCACTGTGGAGTGCTGAACACACCAGAAAACGTGTTTCTCGCATTCAATAGCACGAAAACAGCGATTTCGGTGATTCTGCACACTTGTCACAGAAGAATCACGAAGATATTCACAGAAAATGCGTATCTCAGCTGGAAACCCAACGAAACCGAAGATATCGCAGTTTCCGCATGTCAAACGCACTGTGGAGTGCTGAAAACACCAGAAAACGTGTTTCTCGCATTCAATAGCACGAAAACAGCGATTTCGGGGATTCTGCACACTTGACACAGAATAATCTCGACGATTATCACTGAAAATGCATATCTCAGCCGGCAACTCCACGAAAACGAAGATTTCGCCGGTTCTGCATGTGAAACGCACTGTGGAGTGCTGAAAACACCAGAAAAAGTGTTTTTCGCATTCAATAGCACGAAAACAGCGATTTCGGTGATTGTGCACGCTTGTCACAGAAGAATCATGAAGATTATCACAGAAAATGCATATCTCAGTTGGATACATAACGAAACCGAAGTTATCGCAGTTTCCGCATGTCAAACGCACTGTGGAATGTTGATAACACCAGAAAACGTGTTTTTCGCATTCAATAGTACGAAAACAGCGATTTCGTTGATTCTGCACACTTGTCACAGAAGAATCATGAAGATTATCACAGAAAATGCGTATCTCAGCTGGAAACCCAACGAAACCGAAGATATCGCAGTTTCCGCATCTCAAACGCACTGTGGAGTGCTGAAAACACCAGAAAACGTGTTTTTCGCATTCAATAGCACGTAAACAGCGATCTCGGTGATTCTGCACACTTGTCACAGAAGAATCTCGAAGATAATCACTGAAAATGCGTATCTCAGCTGGAAACCCAACGAAACCGAAGATATCGCAGTTTCCGCATGTCAAACGCACTGTGGAGTGCTGAAAGCACCAGAAAACGTGTTTCTCGCATTCAATAGCACGAAAACAGCGATTTCGGTGATTCTGCACACTTGACACAGAATAATCTCGACGATTATCACTGAAAATGCATATCTCAGCCGGAAACTCCACGAAAACGAAGATTTCGCCGGTTCTGCATGTGAAACGCACTGTGGAGTGCTGAAAACTCCAGAAAACGTGTTTTTCGCATTCAATAGCACGAAAACAGCGATTTCGGTGATTGTGCACGCTTGTCACAGAAGAATCATGAAGATTATCACAGAAAATGCATATCTCAGCTGGATACCCAACGAAACCGAAGATATCGCAGTTTCCGCATGTCAAACGCACAGTGGAGTGTTGATAACACCAGAAAACGTGTTTTTCGCATTCACAAGCACGAAAACAGCGATTTCGGTGATTCTGCACACTTGACACAGAAGAATCTCGACGATTATCACAGAAAATGCGTATCTCAGCTGGAAACCCAACGAAACCGAAGATATCGCAGTTTCTGCATGTCAGACGCACTGTGGAGTGCTGAACACACCAGAAAACGTGTTTTTCGCATTCAATAGCACGAAAACAGCGATTTCGGTGATTCTGCACACGTTTCACCGAAGAATCTCGACGATTATCACTGAAAATGCGTATCTCAGCTGGAAACCCAACGAAACCGAAGATATCGCAGTTTCCGCATGTCAAACGCACTGTGGAGTACTAAAAACACCAGAAAACGTGTTTTTCGCATTCAATAGCACGAAAACAACGATTTCGGTGATTCTGCACACTTGTCACAGAAGAAACTCGAAGATTATCACAGCAAAAGCATATCTCAGCTGGAAACCCAACGAACCCGAAGATATCGCAGTTTCCGCATGTCAAACGCTCTGTGGAGTGCTGAAAACACCAGAAAACGTGTTTCTCGCATTCAATTGCACGTAAACGGCGATTTCGGTGATTCTGCACACTTGATACAGAAGAATCTCGACGATTATCACTGAAAATGCGTATCTCAGCTGGAAACCCAACGAAACCGAAGATATCGCTGTTTCCGCATGTCAAACGCACTGTGGAGTGCTAAAAACACCAGAAAACGTGTTTTTCGCATTCAATAGCACGAAAACAGCGATTTCGGTGATTCTGCACACTTGTCACAGAAGAAACTCGAAGATTATCACAGCAAAAGCATATCACAGCTGGAAACCCAACGAACCCGAAGATATCGCAGTTTCCGCATGTCAAACGCTCTGTGGAGTGCTGAAAACACCAGAAAACATGTTTTTCGCATTCAATAGCACGAAAACAGCGATTTCGGTGATTGTGCACGCTTGTCACAGAAGAATCATGAAGATTATCACAGAAAATGCATATCTCAGCTGGATACCCAACGAAACCGAAGATATCGCAGTTTCCGCATGTCAAACGCACAGTGGAGTGTTGATAACACCAGAAAACGTGTTTTTCGCATTCAATAGCACGAAAACAGCGATTTCGGTGATTGTGCACGCTTGTCACAGAAGAATCATGAAGATTATCACAGAAAATGCATATCTCAGCTGGATACCCAACGAAACCGAAGATATCGCAGTTTCCGCATGTCAAACGCACAGTGGAGTGTTGATAACACCAGAAAACGTGTTTTTCGCATTCACTAGCACGAAAACAGCGATTTCGGTGATTCTGCACACTTGATACAGAAGAATCTCGACGATTATCAATGAAAATGCGTATCTCAGCTGGAAACCCAACGAAACGGAAGATATCGCAGTTTCCGCATGTCAAACGCACTGTGGAGTGCTGAAAACACCAGAAAACGTGTTTCTCGCATTCAATAGTACGAAAACAGCGATTTCGGTGATTCTGCACACTTGACACAGAATAATCTCGACGATTATCACTGAAAATGCATTTCTCAGCCGGAAACTCCACGAAAACGAAGATTTCGCCGGTTCTGCATGTGAAACGCACTGTGGAGTGCTGAAAACACCAGAAAACGTGTTTTTCGCATTCAATAGCACGAAAACAGCGATTTCGGTGATTGTGCACGCTTGTCACAGAAGAATCTCGAAGATAATCACAGAAAATGCGTATCTCAGCTGGAAACCCAACGAAACCGAAGATATCGCAGTTTCCGCATGTCAAACGCACTGTGGAGTGCTGAACACACCAGAAAACGTGTTTCTCGCATTCAATAGCACGAAAACAGCGATTTCGGTGATTCTGCACACTTGTCACAGAAGAATCACGAAGATATTCACAGAAAATGCGTATCTCAGCTGGAAACCCAACGAAACCGAAGATATCGCAGTTTCCGCATGTCAAACGCACTGTGGAGTGCTGAAAACACCAGAAAACGTGTTTCTCGCATTCAATAGCACGAAAACAGCGATTTCGGTGATTCTGCACACTTGACACAGAATAATCTCGACGATTATCACTGAAAATGCATATCTCAGCCGGCAACTCCACGAAAACGAAGATTTCGCCGGTTCTGCATGTGAAACGCACTGTGGAGTGCTGAAAACACCAGAAAAAGTGTTTTTCGCATTCAATAGCACGAAAACAGCGATTTCGGTGATTGTGCACGCTTGTCACAGAAGAATCATGAAGATTATCACAGAAAATGCATATCTCAGTTGGATACATAACGAAACCGAAGTTATCGCAGTTTCCGCATGTCAAACGCACTGTGGAATGTTGATAACACCAGAAAACGTGTTTTTCGCATTCAATAGTACGAAAACAGCGATTTCGTTGATTCTGCACACTTGTCACAGAAGAATCATGAAGATTATCACAGAAAATGCGTATCTCAGCTGGAAACCCAACGAAACCGAAGATATCGCAGTTTCCGCATCTCAAACGCACTGTGGAGTGCTGAAAACACCAGAAAACGTGTTTTTCGCATTCAATAGCACGTAAACAGCGATCTCGGTGATTCTGCACACTTGTCACAGAAGAATCTCGAAGATAATCACTGAAAATGCGTATCTCAGCTGGAAACCCAACGAAACCGAAGATATCGCAGTTTCCGCATGTCAAACGCACTGTGGAGTGCTGAAAGCACCAGAAAACGTGTTTCTCGCATTCAATAGCACGAAAACAGCGATTTCGGTGATTCTGCACACTTGACACAGAATAATCTCGACGATTATCACTGAAAATGCATATCTCAGCCGGAAACTCCACGAAAACGAAGATTTCGCCGGTTCTGCATGTGAAACGCACTGTGGAGTGCTGAAAACTCCAGAAAACGTGTTTTTCGCATTCAATAGCACGAAAACAGCGATTTCGGTGATTGTGCACGCTTGTCACAGAAGAATCATGAAGATTATCACAGAAAATGCATATCTCAGCTGGATACCCAACGAAACCGAAGATATCGCAGTTTCCGCATGTCAAACGCACAGTGGAGTGTTGATAACACCAGAAAACGTGTTTTTCGCATTCACTAGCACGAAAACAGCGATTTCGGTGATTCTGCACACTTGACACAGAAGAATCTCGACGATTATCACAGAAAATGCGTATCTCAGCTGGAAACCCAACGAAACCGAAGATATCGCAGTTTCTGCATGTCAGACGCACTGTGGAGTGCTGAACACACCAGAAAACGTGTTTTTCGAATTCAATAGCACGAAAACAGCGATTTCGGTGATTCTGCACACGTTTCACCGAAGAATCTCGACGATTATCACTGAAAATGCGTATCTCAGCTGGAAACCCAACGAAACCGAAGATATCGCAGTTTCCGCATGTCAAACGCACTGTGGAGTACTAAAAACACCAGAAAACGTGTTTTTCGCATTCAATAGCACGAAAACAACGATTTCGGTGATTCTGCACACTTGTCACAGAAGAAACTCGAAGATTATCACAGCAAAAGCATATCTCAGCTGGAAACCCAACGAACCCGAAGATATCGCAGTTTCCGCATGTCAAACGCTCTGTGGAGTGCTGAAAACACCAGAAAACGTGTTTCTCGCATTCAATTGCACGTAAACGGCGATTTCGGTGATTCTGCACACTTGATACAGAAGAATCTCGACGATTATCACTGAAAATGCGTATCTCAGCTGGAAACCCAACGAAACCGAAGATATCGCTGTTTCCGCATGTCAAACGCACTGTGGAGTGCTAAAAACACCAGAAAACGTGTATTTCGCATTCAATAGCACGAAAACAGCGATTTCGGTGATTCTGCACACTTGTCACAGAAGAAACTCGAAGATTATCACAGCAAAAGCATATCACAGCTGGAAACCCAACGAACCCGAAGATATCGCAGTTTCCGCATGTCAAACGCTCTGTGGAGTGCTGAAAACACCAGAAAACGTGTTTCTCCCATTCAATTGCACGTAAACGGCGATTTCGGTGATTCTGCACACTTGACACAGAAGAATCTCGACGATTATCACAGAAAATGCGTATCTCAGCTGGAAACCCAACGAAACCGAAGATATCGCAGTTTTCGCATGTCAAACGCACTGTGGAGTGCTGAACACACCAGAAAACGTGTTTCTCGCATTGAATAGCACGAAAACAGCGATTTCGGTGATTCTGCACACTTGATACAGAAGAATCTCGACGATTATCAATGAAAATGCGTATCTCAGCTGGAAACCCAACGAAACCGAAGATATCGCAGTTTCCGCATGTCAAACGCACTGTGGAGTGCTGAAAACACCAGAAAACGTGTTTCTCGCATTCAATAGCACGAAAACAGCGATTTCGGTGATTCTGCACACTTGACACAGAATAATCTCGACGATTATCACTGAAAATGCATATCTCAGCCGGAAACCCCACGAAAACGAAGATTTCGCCGGTTCTGCATGTGAAACGCACTGTGGAGTGCTGAAAACACCAGAAAACGTGTTTTTCGCATTCAATAGCACGAAAACAGCGATTTCTGTGATTCTGCACGCTTGTCACAGAAGAAACTCGAAGATTATCACAGAAAATGCATATCTCAGCTGGAAACTCAACGAAACCGAAGATATCGCAGTTTCTGCTTGTCAGACGCACTGTGGAGTGCTGAAAACACCAGAAAACGTGTTTCTCGCATTCAATAGCACGAAAACAGCGATTTCGGTGATTCTGCACACTTGTCACAGAAGAATCTCGAAGATAATCACAGAAAATGCGTATCTCAGCTGGAAACCCAACGAAACCGAAGATATCGCAGTTTCCGCATGTCAAACGCACTGTGGAGTGCTGAACACACCAGAAAACGTGTTTTTCGCATTCAATAGCACGAAAACAGCGATTTCGGTGATTCTGCACACTTGTCACAGAAGAAACTCGAAGATTATCACAGCAAAAGCATATCTCAGCTGGAAACCCAACGAAACCGAAGATATCGCAGTTTCCGCATGTCAAACACACTGAGCAGCGCTGAATCCACCACAAAACATGATTATCGCAATCAACAGCACGAAAGCAGCGATTTCGGTGATTCTGCACACTTGTCACAGAAGAAACTCGAAGATTATCACAGAAAATGCATATCTCAGCTGGAAACTCAACGAAACGGAAGATATCGCAGTTTCCGCATGTCAGACGCACTGTGGAGTGCTGAAAACACCAGAAAACGTGTTTCTCGCATTCAATTGCACGTAAACGGCGATTTCGGTGATTCTGCACACTTGATACAGAAGAATCTCGACGATTATCAATGAAAATGCGTATCTCAGCTGGAAACCCAACGAAACGGAAGATATCGCAGTTTCCGCATGTCAAACGCACTGTGGAGTGCTGAAAACATCAGAAAACGTGTTTCTCGCATTCAGTAGCACGAAAACAGCGATTTCGGTGATTCCGCACACTTGACACAGAATAATCTCGACGATTATCACTGAAAATGCATATCTCAGCCGGAAACCCCACGAAAACGAAGATTTCGCCGGTTCTGCATGTGAAACGCACTGTGGAGTGCTGAAAACAACAGAAAACGTGTTTTTCGCATTCAATAGCACGAAAACAGCGATTTCTGTGATTCTGCACGCTTATCACAGAAGAAACTCGAAGATTATCACAGAAAATGCATATCTCAGCTGGAAACTCAACGAAACCGAAGATATCGCAGTTTCTGCTTGTCAGACGCACTGTGGAGTGCTGAAAACACCAGAAAACGTGTTTCTCGCATTCAATAGCTCGAAAACAGCGATTTCGGTGATTCTGCACACTTGTCACAGAAGAATCTCGAAGATAATCACAGAAAATGCGTATCTCAGCTGGAAACCCAACGAAACCGAAGATATCGCAGTTTCCGCATGTCAAACGCACTGTGGAGTGCTGAACACACCAGAAAACGTGTTTTTCGCATTCAATAGCACGTAAACAGCGATTTCGGTGATTCTGCACACTTGACACAGAATAATCTCGACGATTATCACAGAAAATGCGTATCTCAGCTGGAAACCCAACGAAACCGAAGATATCGCAGTTTCCGCACATCAAACGCACTGTGGAGTGCTGAGAACACCACAAAACGTGTTTCTCGCATTCAATAGCACGAAAACAGCGATTTCGGTGATTCTGCACACTTGTTACAGCAGAATCATGAGGATTATCACTTATAATGCATATCTCAGCTGGAAACCCAACGAAACCGAAGATATCGCAGTTTCCGCATGTCAAACGCACTGTGGAGTGCTGAACACACCAGAAAACGTGTTTTTCGCATTCAATAGCACGAAAACAGCGATTTCGGTGATTCTGCACACTTGTCACAGAAGAATCACGAAGATATTCACAGAAAATGCGTATCTCAGCTGGAAACCCAACGAAACCGAAGATATCGCAGTTTCCGCATGTCAAACGCACTGTGGAGTGCTGAAAACACCAGAAAACGTGTTTCTCGCATTCAATAGCACGAAAACAGCGATTTCGGTGATTCTGCACACTTGACACAGAATAATCTCGACGATTATCACTGAAAATGCATATCTCAGCCGGAAACTCCACGAAAACGAAGATTTCGCCGGTTCTGCATGTGAAACGCACTGTGGAGTGCTGAAAACACCAGAAAACGTGTTTTTCGCATTCAATAGCACGAAAACAGCGATTTCGGTGATTGTGCACGCTTGTCACAGAAGAATCATGAAGATTATCACAGAAAATGCATATCTCAGCTGGATCCCCAACGAAACCGAAGATATCGCAGTTTCCGCATGTCAAACGCACTGTGGAGTGCTGAAAACACCAGAAAACGTGTTTTTCGCATTCAATAGCACGTAAACAGCGATCTCGGTGATTCTGCTCACTTGTCACAGAAGAATCTCGAAGATAATCACAGAAAATGCGTATCTCAGCTGGAAACCCAACGAAACCGAAGATATCGCAGTTTCCGCATGTCAAACGCACTGTGGAGTGCTGAAAACACCAGAAAACGTGTTTCTCGCATTCAATAGCACGAAAACAGCGATTTCGGTGATTCTGCACACTTGACACAGAATAATCTCGACGATTATCACTGAAAATGCATATCTCAGCCGGAAACTCCACGAAAACGAAGATTTCGCCGGTTCTGCATGTGAAACGCACTGTGGAGTGCTGAAAACACCAGAAAACGTGTTTTTCGCATTCAATAGCACGAAAACAGCGATTTCGGTGATTGTGCACGCTTGTCACAGAAGAATCGTGAAGATTATCACAGAAAATGCATATCTCAGCTGGATACCCAACGAAACCGAAGATATCGCAGTTTCCGCATGTCAAACGCACAGTGGAGTGTTGATAACACCAGAAAACGTGTTTTTCGCATTCACTAGCATGAAAACAGCGATTTCGGTGATTCTGCACACTTGATACAGAAGAATCTCGACGATTATCAATGAAAATGCGTATCTCAGCTGGAAACCCAACGAAACGGAAGATATCGCAGTTTCCGCATGTCAAACGCACTGTGGAGTGCTGAAAACACCAGATAACGTGTTTCTCGCATTCAATAGCACGAAAACAGCGATTTCGGTGATTCTGCACACTTGACACAGAATAATCTCGACGATTATCACTGAAAATGCATTTCTCAGCCGGAAACTCCACGAAAACGAAGATTTCGCCGGTTCTGCATGTGAAACGCACTGTGGAGTGCTGAAAACACCAGAAAGCGTGTTTTTCGCATTCAATAGCACGAAAACAGCGATTTCGGTGATTGTGCACGCTTGTCACAGAAGAATCATGAAGATTATCACAGAAAATGCATATCTCAGCTGGATACCCCACGAAAACGAAGATATCGCAGTTTCCGCATGTCAAACGCACTGTGGAGTGCTGAAAACACCAGAAAACTTGTTTTTCGCATTCAATAGCACGAAAACAGCGATATCGGTGATTCTGCACACTTGTCACAGAAGAATCATGACGATTATCACAGAAAATGCGTATCTCAGCTGGAAACCCAACGAAACCGAAGATATCGCAGTTTCCGCATGTCAAACGCACTGTGGAGTGCTGAAAACACCAGAAAACGTGTTTTTCGCATTCAATAGCACGAAAACAGCGATTTCGGTGATTCTGCACACTTGACACAGAATAATCTCGACGATTATCACTGAAAATGCATATCTCAGCCGGAAACTCCACGAAAACGAAGATTTCGCCGGTTCTGCATGTGAAACGCACTGTGGAGTGCTGAAAACACCAGAAAACGTGTTTTTCGCATTCAATAGCACGAAAACAGCGATTTCGGTGATTGTGCACGCTTGTCACAGAAGAATCATGAAGATTATCACAGAAAATGCATATCTCAGCTGGATCCCCAACGAAACCGAAGATATCGCAGTTTCCGCATGTCAAACGCACTGTGGAGTGTTGATAACACCAGAAAACGTGTTTTTCGCATTCAATAGTACGAAAACAGCGATTTCGTTGATTCTGCACACTTGTCACAGAAGAATCATGAAGATTATCACAGAAAATGCGTATCTCAGCTGGAAACCCAACGAAACCGAAGATATCGCAGTTTCCGCATGTCAAACGCACTGTGGAGTGCTGAAAACACCAGAAAACGTGTTTTTCGCATTCAATAGCACGTAAACAGCGATCTCGGTGATTCTGCTCACTTGTCACAGAAGAATCTCGAAGATAATCACAGAAAATGCGTATCTCAGCTGGAAACCCAACGAAACCGAAGATATCGCAGTTTCCGCATGTCAAACGCACTGTGGAGTGCTGAAAACACCAGAAAACGTGTTTCTCGCATTCAATAGCACGAAAACAGCGATTTCGGTGATTCTGCACACTTGACACAGAATAATCTCGACGATTATCACTGAAAATGCATATCTCAGCCGGAAACTCCACGAAAACGAAGATTTCGCCGGTTCTGCATGTGAAACGCACTGTGGAGTGCTGAAAACACCAGAAAACGTGTTTTTCGCATTCAATAGCACGAAAACAGCGATTTCGGTGATTGTGCACGCTTGTCACAGAAGAATCATGAAGATTATCACAGAAAATGCATATCTCAGCTGGATACCCAACGAAACCGAAGATATCGCAGTTTCCGCATGTCAAACGCACAGTGGAGTGTTGATAACACCAGAAAACGTGTTTTTCGCATTCACTAGCATGAAAACAGCGATTTCGGTGATTCTGCACACTTGATACAGAAGAATCTCGACGATTATCAATGAAAATGCGTATCTCAGCTGGAAACCCAACGAAACGGAAGATATCGCAGTTTCCGCATGTCAAACGCACTGTGGAGTGCTGAAAACACCAGATAACGTGTTTCTCGCATTCAATAGCACGAAAACAGCGATTTCGGTGATTCTGCACACTTGACACAGAATAATCTCGACGATTATCAATGAAAATGCGTATCTCAGCTGGAAACCCAACGAAACGGAAGATATCGCAGTTTCCGCAGGTCAAACGCACTGTGGAGTGCTGAAAACACCAGAAAGCGTGTTTTTCGCATTCAATAGCACGAAAACAGCGATTTCGGTGATTGTGCACGCTTGTCACAGAAGAATCATGAAGATTATCACAGAAAATGCATATCTCAGCTGGATACCCCACGAAAACGAAGATATCGCAGTTTCCGCATGTCAAACGCACTGTGGAGTGCTGAAAACACCAGAAAACTTGTTTTTCGCATTCAATAGCACGAAAACAGCGATTTCGGTGATTCTGCACACTTGTCACAGAAGAATCATGACAATTATCACAGAAAATGCGTATCTCAGCTGGAAACCCAACGAAACCGAAGATATCGCAGTTTCCGCATGTCAAACGCACTGTGGAGTGCTGAAAACACCAGAAAACGTGTTTTTCGCATTCAATAGCACGTAAACAGCGATCTCGGTGATTCTGCACACTTGTCACAGAAGAATCACGAAGATAATCACAGAAAATGCGTATCTCAGCTGGAAACCCAACGAAACCGAAGATATCGCAGTTTCCGCATGTCAAACGCACTGTGGAGTGCTGAAAACACCAGAAAACGTGTTTCTCGCATTCAATAGCACGAAAACAGCGATTTCGGTGATTCTGCACACTTGACACAGAATAATCTCGACGATTATCACTGAAAATGCATATCTCAGCCGGAAACTCCACGAAAACGAAGATTTCGCCGGTTCTGCATGTGAAACGCACTGTGGAGTGCTGAAAACACCAGAAAACGTGTTTTTCGCATTCAATAGCACGAAAACAGCGATTTCGGTGATTGTGCACGCTTGTCACAGAAGAATCATGAAGATTATCACAGAAAATGCATATCTCAGCTGGATCCCCAACGAAACCGAAGATATCGCAGTTTCCGCATGTCAAACGCACTGTGGAGTGTTGATAACACCAGAAAACGTGTTTTTCGCATTCAATAGTACGAAAACAGCGATTTCGTTGATTCTGCACACTTGTCACAGAAGAATCATGAAGATTATCACAGAAAATGCGTATCTCAGCTGGAAACCCAACAAACCGAAGATATCGCAGTTTCCGCATGTCAAACGCACTGTGGAGTGCTGAAAACACCAGAAAACGTGTTTTTCGCATTCAATAGCACGTAAACAGCGATCTCGGTGATTCTGCACACTTGTCACAGAAGAATCTCGAAGATAATCACAGAAAATGCGTATCTCAGCTGGAAACCCAACGAAACCGAAGATATCGCAGTTTCCGCATGTCAAACGCACTGTGGAGTGCTGAAAACACCAGAAAACGTGTTTCTCGCATTCAATAGCACGAAAACTGCGATTTCGGTGATTCTGCACACTTGACACAGAATAATCTCGACGATTATCACTGAAAATGCATATCTCAGCCGGAAACTCCACGAAAACGAAGATTTCGCCGGTTCTGCATGTGAAACGCACTGTGGAGTGCTGAAAACACCAGAAAACGTGTTTTTCGCATTCAATAGCACGAAAACAGCGATTTCCGTGATTGTGCACGCTTGTCACAGAAGAATCATGAAGATTATCACAGAAAATGCATATCTCAGCTGGATACCCAACGAAACCGAAGATATCGCAGTTTCCGCATGTCAAACGCACAGTGGAGTGTTGATAACACCAGAAAACGTGTTTTTCGCATTCACTAGCATGAAAACAGCGATTTCGGTGATTCTGCACACTTGATACAGAAGAATCTCGACGATTATCAATGAAAATGCGTATCTCAGCTGGAAACCCAACGAAACGGAAGATATCGCAGTTTCCGCAGGACAAACGCACTGTGGAGTGCTGAAAACACCAGATAACGTGTTTCTCGCATTCAATAGCACGAAAACAGCGATTTCGGTGATTCTGCACACTTGACACAGAATAATCTCGACGATTATCACTGAAAATGCATTTCTCAGCCGGAAACTCCACGAAAACGAAGATTTCGCCGGTTCTGCATGTGAAACGCACTGTGGAGTGCTGAAAACACCAGAAAGCGTGTTTTTCGCATTCAATAGCACGAAAACAGCGATTTCGGTGATTGTGCACGCTTGTCACAGAAGAATCATGAAGATTATCACAGAAAATGCATATCTCAGCTGGATACCCCACGAAAACGAAGATTTCGCCGGTTCTGCATGTGAAACGCACTGTGGAGTGCTGAAAGCACCAGAAAACGTGTTTTTCGCATTCAATAGCACGAAAACAGCGATTTCTGTGATTCTGCACGCTTGTCACTGAAGAAACTCGAAGATTATCACAGAAAATGCATATCTCAGCTGGAAACTCAACGAAACCGAAGATATCGCAGTTTCCGCATGTCAAACGCACTGTGGAGTGCTGATAACACCAGAAAACGTGGTTCTCGCATTCAATAGCACGAAAACAGCGATTTCGGTGATTCTGCACACTTGACACAGAATAATCTCGACGATTATCACTGAAAATGCATATCTCAGCCGGAAACTCCACGAAAACGAAGATTTCGCCGGTTCTGCATGTGAAACGCACTGTGGAGTGCTGAAAACACCAGAAAACGTGTTTTTCGCATTCAATAGCACGAAAACAGCGATTTCGGTGATTGTGCACGCTTGTCACAGAAGAATCATGAAGATTATCACAGAAAATGCATATCTCAGCTGGATACCCAACGAAACCGAAGATATCGCAGTTTCCGCATGTCAAACGCACTGTGGAGTGTTGATAACACCAGAAAACGAGTTTTTTGCATTCAATAGCACGAAAACAGCGATTTCGTTGATTCTGCACACTTGTCACAGAAGAATCATGACGATTATCACAGAAAATGCGTATCTCAGCTGGAAACCCAACGAAACCGAAGATATCGCAGTTTCCGCATGTCAAAGGCACTGTGGAGTGCTGAAAACACCAGAAAACGTGTTTTTCGCATTCAATAGCACGTAAACAGCGATTTCTGTGATTGTGCACGCTTGTCACAGAAGAATCATGAAGATTATCACAGAAAATGCATATCTCAGCTGGATACCCAACGAAACCGAAGATATCGCAGTTTCCGCATGTCAAACGCACTGTGGAGTGTTGATAACACCAGAAAACGTGTTTTTCGCATTCAATAGCACGAAAACAGCGATTTCGGTGATTCTGCACACTTGTCACAGAAGAATCATGAAGATTATCACAGAAAATGCGTATCTCAGCTGGAAACCCAACGAAACCGAAGATATCGCAGTTTCCGCATGTCAAACGCACTGTGGAGTGCTGAAAACACCAGAAAACGTGTTTTTCGCATTCAATAGCACGTAAACAGCGATCTCGGTGATTCTGCACACTTGTCACAGAAGAATCTCGAAGATAATCACAGAAAATGCGTATCTCAGCTGGAAACCCAACGAAACCGAAGATTTCGCCGGTTCTGCATGTGAAACGCACTGTGGAGTGCTGAAAACACCAGAAAACGTGTTTTTCGCATTCAATAGCACGAAAACAGCGATTTCGGTGATTCTGCACACTTGTCACAGAAGAATCTCGAAGATAATCACAGAAAATGCGTATCTCAGCTGGAAACCCAACGAAACCGAAGATATCGCAGTTTCCGCATGTCAAACGCACTGTGGAGTGCTGAAAACACCAGAAAACGTGTTTCTCGCATTCAATTGCACGAAAACAGCGATTTCGGTGAATCTGCACACTTGACACAGAATAATCTCGACGATTATCACTGAAAATGCATATCTCAGCCGGAAACCCCACGAAAACGAAGATTTCGCCGGTTCTGCATGTGAAACGCACTGTGGAGTGCTGAAAACACCAGAAAACGTGTTTTTCGCATTCAATAGCACGAAAACAGCGATTTCGGTGATTGTGCACGCTTGTCACAGAAGAATCATGAAGATTATCACAGAAAATGCATATCTCAGCTGGATACCCCACGAAAACGAAGATTTCGCCGGTTCTGCATGTGAATCGCACTGTGAAGTGCTGAAAACACCAGAAAACGTGTTTTTCGCATTCAATAGCACGAAAACAGCGATTTCTGTGATTCTGCACGCTTGTCACAGAAGAAACTCGAAGATTATCACAGAAAATGCATATCTCAGCTGGAAACTCAACGAAACCGAAGATATAGCAGTTTCTGCATGTCAGACGCACTGTGGAGTGCTGAAAACACCAGAAAACGTGTTTCTCGCATTCAATAGCACGAAAACAGCGATTTCGGTGATTCTGCACACTTGTCACAGAAGAATCTCGAAGATAATCACAGAAAATGCGTATCTCAGCTGGAAACCCAACGAAACCGAAGATATCGCAGTTTCCGCATGTCAAACGCACTGTGGAGTGCTGAAAACACCAGAAAACGTGTTTCTCGCATTCAATAGCACGAAAACAGCGATTTCTGTGATTCTGCACACTTGACACAGAATAATCTCGACGATTATCACTGAAAATGTATATCTCAGCCGGAAACTCCACGAAAACGAAGATTTCTCCGGTTCTGCATGTGAAACGCACTGTGGAGTGCTGAAAACACCAGAAAACGTGTTTTTCGCATTCAATAGCACGAAAACAGCGATTTCGGTGATTGTGCACGCTTGTCACAGAAGAATCATGAAGATTATCACAGAAAATGCATATCTCAGCTGGATACCCAACGAAACCGAAGATATCGCAGTTTCCGCATGTCAAACGCACTGTGGAGTGTTGATAACATCAGAAAACGTGTTTTTCGCATTCAATAGCACGAAAACAGCGATTTCGTTGATTCTGCACACTTGTCACAGAAGAATCATGAAGATTATCACAGAAAATGCGTATCTCAGCTGGAAACCCAACGAAACCGAAGATATCGCAGTTTCCGCATGTCAAACGCACTGTGGAGTGCTGAAAACACCAGAAAACGTGTTTCTCGCATTCAATAGCACGAAAACAGCGATTTCGGTGATTCTGCACACTTGACACAGAATAATCTCGACGATTATCACTGAAAATGCATATCTCAGCTGGAAACTCAACGAAACCGAAGATATCGCAGTTTCTGCATGTCAGACGCACTGTGGAGTGCTGACAACACCAGAAAACGTGTTTCTCGCATTCAATAGCACGTAAACAGCGATCTCGGTGATTCTGCACACTTGTCACTGAAGAATCTCGAAGATAATTACAGAAAATGCGTATCTCAGCTGGAAACCCAACGAAACCGAAGATATCGCAGTTTCCGCATGTCAAACGCACTGTGGAGTGCTGAAAAGACCAGATAACGTGTTTCTCGCATTCAATAGCACGAAAACAGCGATTTCGGAGATTCTGCACACTTGACACAGAATAATCTCGACGATTATCACTGAAAATGCATATCTCAGCCGGAAACTCCACGAAAACGAAGATTTCGCCGGTTCTGCATGTGAAACGCACTGTGGAGTGCTGAAAACACCAGAAAACGTGTTTTTCGCATTCAATAGCACGAAAACAGCGATTTCGGTGATTGTGCACGCTTGTCACAGAAGAATCATGAAGATTATCACAGAAAATGCATATCTCAGCTGGATACCCAACGAAACCGAAGATATCGCAGTTTCCGCATGTCAAACGCACTGTGGAGTGTTGATAACACCAGAAAACGTGTTTTTCGCATTCACTAGCACGAAAACAGCGATTTCGGTGATTCTGCACACTTGACACAGAAGAATCTCGACGATTATCACAGAAAATGCGTATCTCAGCTGGAAACCCAACGAAACCGAAGATATCGCAGTTTCTGCATGTCAGACGCACTGTGGAGTGCTGAACACACCAGAAAACGTGTTTTTCGCATTCAATAGCACGAAAACAGCGAATTCGGTGTTTCTGCACACTTGACACAGAAGAATCTCGACGATTATCACTGAAAATGCATATCTCAGCCGGAAACCCAACGAAACCGAAGATATCGCAGTTTCCGCATATCAAACGCACTGTGGAGTGCTGAGAACACCAGAAAACGTGTTTCTCGCACTCAATAGCACGAAAACAGCGATTTCGGTGATTCTGCACACTTGTCACAGAAGAATCATGAAGATTATTACAGAAAATGCCTATCTCAGCTGGAAACCCAACGAAACTGAAGATATCGCAGTTTCCGCATGTCAGACGCACTGTGGAGAGCTGAAAACACCAGAAAACGTGTTTCTCGCATTCAATTGCACGTAAACGGCGATTTCGGTGATTCTGCACACTTGATACAGAAGAATCCCGACGATTATCACAGAAAATGCGTATCTCAGCTGGAAACCCAACGAAGCCGAAGATATCGCAGTTTCCGCATGTCAAACGCACTGTGGAGTGCTGAAAACACCAGAAAACGTGTTTTTCGCATTCAATAGCACGAAAACAGCGATTTCGGTGATTCTGCACACTTGACACAGAAGAATCTCGACGATTATCACAGAAAATGCGTATCACAGCTGGAAACCCAACGAAACCGAAGATATCGCAGTTTCTGCATGTCAGACGCACTGTGGAGTGCTGAAAACACCAGAAAACGTGTTTCTCGCATTCAATAGCACGAAAACAGCGATTTCGGTGATTCTACACACTTGTCACAGAAGAATCTCGAAGATAATCGCAGAAAATGCGTATCTCAGCTGGAAACCCAACGAAACCGAAGATATCGCAGTTTCCGCATGTCAAACGCACTGTGGAGTGCTGAACACACCAGAAAACGTGGTTTTCGCATTCAATAGCACGAAAACAGCGATTTCGGTGATTCTGCACACTTGTCACAGAAGAATCTCGAAGATAATCACAGAAAATGCGTATCTCAGCTGGAAACCCAACGAAACCGAAGATATCGCAGTTTCCGCATGTCAAACGCACTGTGGAGTTCTGAAAACACCAGAAAACGTGTTTCTCGCATTCAATAGCACGAAAACAGCGATTTCGGTGATTCTGCACACTTGACACAGAATAATCTCGACGATTATCACTAAAAATGCATATCTCAGCCGGAAACCCCACGAAAACGAAGATTTCGCCGGTTCTGCATGTGAAACGCACTGTGGAGTGCTGAAAACACCAGAAAACGTGTTTTTCGCATTCAATAGCACGAAAACAGCGATTTCGGTGATTGTGCACGCTTGTCACAGAAGAATCATGAAGATTATCACAGAAAATGCATATCTCAGCTGGATACCCCACGAAAACGAAGATTTCGCCGGTTCTGCATGTGCAACGCACTGTGGAGTGCTGAAAACACCAGAAAACGTGTTTTTCGCATTCAATAGCACGAAAACAGCGATTTCGGTGATTGTGCACGCTTGTCACAGAAGAATCATGAAGATTATCACAGAAAATGCATATCTCAGCTGGATACCCCACGAAAACGAAGATTTCGCCGGTTCTGCATGTGAAACGCACTGTGGAGTGCTGAAAACACCAGAAAACGTGTTTTTCGCATTCAATAGCACGAAAACAGCGATTTCTGTGATTCTGCACGCTTGTCACAGAAGAAACTCGAAGATTATCACAGAAAATGCATATCTCAGCTGGAAACTCAACGAAACCGAAGGTATCGCAGTTTCTGCATGTCAGACGCACTGTGGAGTGCTGAAAACACCAGAAAACGTGTTTCTCGCATTCAATAGCACGAAAACAGCGATTTCGGTGATTCTGCACACTTGTCACAGAAGAATCTCGAAGATTATCACAGAAAATGCGTATCTCAGCTGGAAACCCAACGAAACCGAAGATATCGCAGTTTCCGCATGTCAAACGCACTGTGGAGTGCTGAACACACCAGAAAACGTGTTTTTCGCATTCAATAGCACGAAAACAGCGATTTCGGTGATTCTGCACACTTGACACAGAAGAATCTCGACGATTATCACAGAAAATGCGTATCACAGCTGGAAACCCAACGAAACCGAAGATATCGCAGTTTCTGCATGTCAGACGCACTGTGGAGTGCTGAAAACACCAGAAAACGTGTTTCTCGCATTCAATAGCACGAAAACAGCGATTTCGGTGATTCTGCACACTTGTCACAGAAGAATCTCGAAGATAATCGCAGAAAATGCGTATCTCAGCTGGAAACCCAACGAAACCGAAGATATCGCAGTTTCCGCATGTCAAACGCACTGTGGAGTGCTGAACACACCAGAAAACGTGTTTTTCGCATTCAATAGCACGAAAACAGCGATTTCGGTGATTCTGCACACTTGTCACAGAAGAATCTCGAAGATAATCACAGAAAATGCGTATCTCAGCTGGAAACCCAACGAAACCGAAGATATCGCAGTTTCCGCATGTCAAACGCACTGTGGAGTTCTGAAAACACCAGAAAACGTGTTTCTCGCATTCAATAGCACGAAAACGGCGATTTCGGTGATTCTGCACAATTGACACAGAATAATCTCGACGATTATCACTGAAAATGCATATCTCAGCCGGAAACCCCACGAAAACGAAGATTTCGCCGGTTCTGCATGTGAAACGCACTGTGGAGTGCTGAAAACACCAGAAAACGTGTTTTTCGCATTCAATAGCACGAAAAGAGCGATTTCGGTGATTGTGCACGCTTGTCACAGAAGAATCATGAAGATTATCACAGAAAATGCATATCTCAGCTGGATACCCAACGAAACCAAAGATATCGCAGTTTCCGCATGTCAAACGCACTGTGGAGTGTTGATAACACCAGAAAACGTCTTTTTCGCATTCAATAGCACGAAAACAGCGATTTCTTTGATTCTGCACACTTGTCACAGAAGAATCATGAAGATTATCACAGAAAATGCGTATCTCAGCTGGAAACACAACGAAACCGATGATATCGCAGTTTCCGCATGTCAAACGCACTGTGGAGTGCTGAAAACACCAGAAAACGTGTTTTTCGCATTCAATAGCACGTAAACAGCGATCTCGGTGATTCTGCACACTCGATACAGAAGAATCATGAAGCTTATCACAGAAAATGCATATCTCAGCTGGAAACCCATCGAAACCGAAGATATCGCAGTTTCCGCATGTCATACGCACTGTGGAGTGCTGAAAACACCAGAAAACGCGTTTCACGCATTCAATAGCACGAAAACAGGGATTTCGGTGATTCTGCACACTTGTTACAGCAGAATCATGAGGATTATCACTTATAATGCATATCTCAGCTGGAAACCCAACGAAACCGAAGATATCGCATTTTCCGCATGTCAAACGCAGTGTGCAGTGCTGATAATACCAGAAAACGTGTTTTTCGCGTTCAATAGCACGTAAACAGCGATTTCGGTGATTCTGCACACTTCTCACAGAAGAATCTCGAAGATAATCACAGAAAATGCGTATCTCAGCTGGAAACCCAACGAAACCGAAGGTATCGCACTTTCCGCATGTCAAACGCACTGTGGAGTGCTGAAAACTCCAGAAAACGTGTTTCTCGCATTCAATAGCACGAAAACAGCGATTTCGGTGATTCTGCACACTTGTTACAGCAGAATCATGAGGATTATCACTTATAATGCATATCTCAGCTGGAAACCCAACGAAACCGAAGATATCGCATTTTCCGCATGTCAAACGCAGTGTGCAGTGCTGATAATACCAGAAAACGTGTTTTTCGCGTTCAATAGCACGTAAACAGCGATTTCGGGATACTGCACACTTGACACAGAATAATCTCGCCGATTATCACTGAAAATGCATATCTCAGCCGGAAACCCCACGAAACCGAAGATATCGCAGTTTCCGCATGTCAATCGCACTGTGGAGTGCTGAAAACTCCAGAAAACGTGTTTCTCGCATTCAATAGCACGAAAACAGCGATTTCGGTGATTCTGCACACTTGTTACAGCAGAATCATGAGGATTATCACTTATAATGCATATCTCAGCTGGAAACCCAACGAAACCGAAGATATCGCATTTTCCGCATGTCAAACGCAGTGTGCAGTGCTGATAATACCAGAAAACGTGTTTTTCGCGTTCAATAGCACGTAAACAGCGATTTCGGGATACTGCACACTTGACACAGAATAATCTCGCCGATTATCACTGAAAATGCATATCTCAGCCGGAAACCCCACGAAAACGAAGATTTCGCCGGTTCTGCATGTGAAACGCACTGTGGAGTGCTGAAAACACCAGAAAACGTGTTTTTCGCATTCAATAGCACGAAAACAGCGATTTCGGTGATTGTGCACGCTTGTCACAGAGGAATCATGAAGATTATCACAGAAAATGCATATCTCAGCTGGATACCCCACGAAAACGAAGATATCGCAGTTTCTGCATGTCAGACGCACTGTGGAGTGCTGAACACACCAGAAAACGTGTTTTTCGCATTCAATAGCACGAAAACAGCGAATTCGGTGTTTCTGCACACTTGACACAGAAGAATCTCGACGATTATCACTGAAAATGCATATCTCAGCCGGAAACCCAACGAAACCGAAGATATCGCAGTTTCCGCATATCAAACGCACTGTGGAGTGCTGAGAACACCAGAAAACGTGTTTCTCGCACTCAATAGCACGAAAACAGCGATTTCGGTGATTCTGCACACTTGTCACAGAAGAATCATGAAGATTATTACAGAAAATGCCTATCTCAGCTGGAAACCCAACGAAACTGAAGATATCGCAGTTTCCGCATGTCAGACGCACTGTGGAGAGCTGAAAACACCAGAAAACGTGTTTCTCGCATTCAATTGCACGTAAACGGCGATTTCGGTGATTCTGCACACTTGATACAGAAGAATCCCGACGATTATCACAGAAAATGCGTATCTCAGCTGGAAACCCAACGAAGCCGAAGATATCGCAGTTTCCGCATGTCAAACGCACTGTGGAGTGCTGAAAACACCAGAAAACGTGTTTTTCGCATTCAATAGCACGAAAACAGCGATTTCGGTGATTCTGCACACTTGACACAGAAGAATCTCGACGATTATCACAGAAAATGCGTATCACAGCTGGAAACCCAACGAAACCGAAGATATCGCAGTTTCTGCATGTCAGACGCACTGTGGAGTGCTGAAAACACCAGAAAACGTGTTTCTCGCATTCAATAGCACGAAAACAGCGATTTCGGTGATTCTACACACTTGTCACAGAAGAATCTCGAAGATAATCGCAGAAAATGCGTATCTCAGCTGGAAACCCAACGAAACCGAAGATATCGCAGTTTCCGCATGTCAAACGCACTGTGGAGTGCTGAACACACCAGAAAACGTGGTTTTCGCATTCAATAGCACGAAAACAGCGATTTCGGTGATTCTGCACACTTGTCACAGAAGAATCTCGAAGATAATCACAGAAAATGCGTATCTCAGCTGGAAACCCAACGAAACCGAAGATATCGCAGTTTCCGCATGTCAAACGCACTGTGGAGTTCTGAAAACACCAGAAAACGTGTTTCTCGCATTCAATAGCACGAAAACAGCGATTTCGGTGATTCTGCACACTTGACACAGAATAATCTCGACGATTATCACTAAAAATGCATATCTCAGCCGGAAACCCCACGAAAACGAAGATTTCGCCGGTTCTGCATGTGAAACGCACTGTGGAGTGCTGAAAACACCAGAAAACGTGTTTTTCGCATTCAATAGCACGAAAAGAGCGATTTCGGTGATTGTGCACGCTTGTCACAGAAGAATCATGAAGATTATCACAGAAAATGCATATCTCAGCTGGATACCCCACGAAAACGAAGATTTCGCCGGTTCTGCATGTGCAACGCACTGTGGAGTGCTGAAAACACCAGAAAACGTGTTTTTCGCATTCAATAGCACGAAAACAGCGATTTCGGTGATTGTGCACGCTTGTCACAGAAGAATCATGAAGATTATCACAGAAAATGCATATCTCAGCTGGATACCCCACGAAAACGAAGATTTCGCCGGTTCTGCATGTGAAACGCACTGTGGAGTGCTGAAAACACCAGAAAACGTGTTTTTCGCATTCAATAGCACGAAAACAGCGATTTCTGTGATTCTGCACGCTTGTCACAGAAGAAACTCGAAGATTATCACAGAAAATGCATATCTCAGCTGGAAACTCAACGAAACCGAAGGTATCGCAGTTTCCGCATGTCAAACGCACTGTGGAGTGCTGAACACACCAGAAAACGTGTTTTTCGCATTCAATAGCACGAAAACAGCGATTTCGGTGATTCTGCACACTTGTCACAGAAGAATCTCGAAGATAATCACAGAAAATGCGTATCTCAGCTGGAAACCCAACGAAACCGAAGATATCGCAGTTTCCGCATGTCAAACGCACTGTGGAGTTCTGAAAACACCAGAAAACGTGTTTCTCGCATTCAATAGCACGAAAACGGCGATTTCGGTGATTCTGCACAATTGACACAGAATAATCTCGACGATTATCACTGAAAATGCATATCTCAGCCGGAAACCCTACGAAAACGAAGATTTCGCCGGTTCTGCATGTGAAACGCACTGTGGAGTGCTGAAAACACCAGAAAACGTGTTTTTCGCATTCAATAGCACGAAAAGAGCGATTTCGGTGATTGTGCACGCTTGTCACAGAAGAATCATGAAGATTATCACAGAAAATGCATATCTCAGCTGGATACCCAACGAAACCAAAGATATCGCAGTTTCCGCATGTCAAACGCACTGTGGAGTGTTGATAACACCAGAAAACGTCTTTTTCGCATTCAATAGCACGAAAACAGCGATTTCTTTGATTCTGCACACTTGTCACAGAAGAATCATGAAGATTATCACAGAAAATGCGTATCTCAGCTGGAAACACAACGAAACCGATGATATCGCAGTTTCCGCATGTCAAACGCACTGTGGAGTGCTGAAAACACCAGAAAACGTGTTTTTCGCATTCAATAGCACGTAAACAGCGATCTCGGTGATTCTGCACACTCGATACAGAAGAATCATGAAGCTTATCACAGAAAATGCATATCTCAGCTGGAAACCCATCGAAACCGAAGATATCGCAGTTTCCGCATGTCATACGCACTGTGGAGTGCTGAAAACACCAGAAAACGCGTTTCACGCATTCAATAGCACGAAAACAGGGATTTCGGTGATTCTGCACACTTGTTACAGCAGAATCATGAGGATTATCACTTATAATGCATATCTCAGCTGGAAACCCAACGAAACCGAAGATATCGCATTTTCCGCATGTCAAACGCAGTGTGCAGTGCTGATAATACCAGAAAACGTGTTTTTCGCGTTCAATAGCACGTAAACAGCGATTTCGGTGATTCTGCACACTTCTCACAGAAGAATCTCGAAGATAATCACAGAAAATGCGTATCTCAGCTGGAAACCCAACGAAACCGAAGGTATCGCACTTTCCGCATGTCAAACGCACTGTGGAGTGCTGAAAACTCCAGAAAACGTGTTTCTCGCATTCAATAGCACGAAAACAGCGATTTCTGTGATTCTGCACGCTTGTCACAGAAGAAACTCGAAGATTATCACAGAAAATGCATATCTCAGCTGGAAACTCAACGAAACCGAAGGTATCGCAGTTTCCGCATGTCAAACGCACTGTGGAGTGCTGAACACACCAGAAAACGTGTTTTTCGCATTCAATAGCACGAAAACAGCGATTTCGGTGATTCTGCACACTTGTCACAGAAGAATCTCGAAGATAATCACAGAAAATGCGTATCTCAGCTGGAAACCCAACGAAACCGAAGATATCGCAGTTTCCGCATGTCAAACGCACTGTGGAGTTCTGAAAACACCAGAAAACGTGTTTCTCGCATTCAATAGCACGAAAACGGCGATTTCGGTGATTCTGCACAATTGACACAGAATAATCTCGACGATTATCACTGAAAATGCATATCTCAGCCGGAAACCCCACGAAAACGAAGATTTCGCCGGTTCTGCATGTGAAACGCACTGTGGAGTGCTGAAAACACCAGAAAACGTGTTTTTCGCATTCAATAGCACGAAAAGAGCGATTTCGGTGATTGTGCACGCTTGTCACAGAAGAATCATGAAGATTATCACAGAAAATGCATATCTCAGCTGGATACCCAACGAAACCAAAGATATCGCAGTTTCCGCATGTCAAACGCACTGTGGAGTGTTGATAACACCAGAAAACGTCTTTTTCGCATTCAATAGCACGAAAACAGCGATTTCTTTGATTCTGCACACTTGTCACAGAAGAATCATGAAGATTATCACAGAAAATGCGTATCTCAGCTGGAAACACAACGAAACCGATGATATCGCAGTTTCCGCATGTCAAACGCACTGTGGAGTGCTGAAAACACCAGAAAACGTGTTTTTCGCATTCAATAGCACGTAAACAGCGATCTCGGTGATTCTGCACACTCGATACAGAAGAATCATGAAGCTTATCACAGAAAATGCATATCTCAGCTGGAAACCCATCGAAACCGAAGATATCGCAGTTTCCGCATGTCATACGCACTGTGGAGTGCTGAAAACACCAGAAAACGCGTTTCACGCATTCAATAGCACGAAAACAGGGATTTCGGTGATTCTGCACACTTGTTACAGCAGAATCATGAGGATTATCACTTATAATGCATATCTCAGCTGGAAACCCAACGAAACCGAAGATATCGCATTTTCCGCATGTCAAACGCAGTGTGCAGTGCTGATAATACCAGAAAACGTGTTTTTCGCGTTCAATAGCACGTAAACAGCGATTTCGGTGATTCTGCACACTTCTCACAGAAGAATCTCGAAGATAATCACAGAAAATGCGTATCTCAGCTGGAAACCCAACGAAACCGAAGGTATCGCACTTTCCGCATGTCAAACGCACTGTGGAGTGCTGAAAACTCCAGAAAACGTGTTTCTCGCATTCAATAGCACGAAAACAGCGATTTCGGTGATTCTGCACACTTGTTACAGCAGAATCATGAGGATTATCACTTATAATGCATATCTCAGCTGGAAACCCAACGAAACCGAAGATTTCGCATTTTCCGCATGTCAAACGCAGTGTGCAGTGCTGATAATACCAGAAAACGTGTTTTTCGCGTTCAATAGCACGTAAACAGCGATTTCGGGATACTGCACACTTGACACAGAATAATCTCGCCGATTATCACTGAAAATGCATATCTCAGCCGGAAACCCCACGAAACCGAAGATATCGCAGTTTCCGCATGTCAATCGCACTGTGGAGTGCTGAAAACTCCAGAAAACGTGTTTCTCGCATTCAATAGCACGAAAACAGCGATTTCGGTGATTCTGCACACTTGTTACAGCAGAATCATGAGGATTATCACTTATAATGCATATCTCAGCTGGAAACCCAACGAAACCGAAGATATCGCATTTTCCGCATGTCAAACGCAGTGTGCAGTGCTGATAATACCAGAAAACGTGTTTTTCGCGTTCAATAGCACGTAAACAGCGATTTCGGGATACTGCACACTTGACACAGAATAATCTCGCCGATTATCACTGAAAATGCATATCTCAGCCGGAAACCCCACGAAAACGAAGATTTCGCCGGTTCTGCATGTGAAACGCACTGTGGAGTGCTGAAAACACCAGAAAACGTGTTTTTCGCATTCAATAGCACGAAAACAGCGATTTCGGTGATTGTGCACGCTTGTCACAGAGGAATCATGAAGATTATCACAGAAAATGCATATCTCAGCTGGATACCCCACGAAAACGAAGATTTCGCCGGTTCTGCATGTGCAACGCACTGTGGAGTGCTGAAAACACCAGAAAACGTGTTTTTCGCATTCAATAGCACGAAAACAGCGATTTCGGTGATTGTGCACGCTTGTCACAGAAGAATCATGAAGATTATCACAGAAAATGCATATCTCAGCTGGATACCCCACGAAAACGAAGATTTCGCCGGTTCTGCATGTGAAACGCACTGTGGAGTGCTGAAAACACCAGAAAACGTGTTTTTCGCATTCAATAGCACGAAAACAGTGATTTCTGTGATTCTGCACGCTTGTCACAGAAGAAACTCGAAGATTATCACAGAAAATGCATATCTCAGCTGGAAACTCAACGAAACCGAAGGTATCGCAGTTTCTGCATGTCAGACGCACTGTGGAGTGCTGAAAACACCAGAAAACGTGTTTCTCGCATTCAATAGTACGAAAACAGCGATTTCGGTGATTCTGCACACTTGTCACAGAAGAATCTCGAAGATTATCACAGAAAATGCGTATCTCAGCTGGAAACCCAACGAAACCGAAGATATCGCAGTTTCCGCATGTCAAACGCACTGTGGAGTGCTGAACACACCAGAAAACGTGTTTTTCGCATTCAATAGCACGAAAACAGCGATTTCGGTGATTCTGCACACTTGACACAGAAGAATCTCGACGATTATCACAGAAAATGCGTATCACAGCTGGAAACCCAACGAAACCGAAGATATCGCAGTTTCTGCATGTCAGACGCACTGTGGAGTGCTGAAAACACCAGAAAACGTGTTTCTCGCATTCAATAGCACGAAAACAGCGATTTCGGTGATTCTACACACTTGTCACAGAAGAATCTCGAAGATAATCGCAGAAAATGCGTATCTCAGCTGGAAACCCAACGAAACCGAAGATATCGCAGTTTCCGCATGTCAAACGCACTGTGGAGTGCTGAACACACCAGAAAACGTGTTTTTCGCATTCAATAGCACGAAAACAGCGATTTCGGTGATTCTGCACACTTGTCACAGAAGAATCTCGAAGATAATCACAGAAAATGCGTATCTCAGCTGGAAACCCAACGAAACCGAAGATATCGCAGTTTCCGCATGTCAAACGCACTGTGGAGTTCTGAAAACACCAGAAAACGTGTTTCTCGCATTCAATAGCACGAAAACAGCGATTTCGGTGATTCTGCACACTTGACACAGAATAATCTCGACGATTATCACTAAAAATGCATATCTCAGCCGGAAACCCCACGAAAACGAAGATTTCGCCGGTTCTGCATGTGAAACGCACTGTGGAGTGCTGAAAACACCAGAAAACGTGTTTTTCGCATTCAATAGCACGAAAACAGCGATTTCGGTGATTGTGCACGCTTGTCACAGAAGAATCATGAAGATTATCACAGAAAATGCATATCTCAGCTGGATACCCCACGAAAACGAAGATTTCGCCGGTTCTGCATGTGCAACGCACTGTGGAGTGCTGAAAACACCAGAAAACGTGTTTTTCGCATTCAATAGCACGAAAACAGCGATTTCGGTGATTGTGCACGCTTGTCACAGAAGAATCATGAAGATTATCACAGAAAATGCATATCTCAGCTGGATACCCCACGAAAACGAAGATTTCGCCGGTTCTGCATGTGAAACGCACTGTGGAGTGCTGAAAACACCAGAAAACGTGTTTTTCGCATTCAATAGCACGAAAACAGCGATTTCTGTGATTCTGCACGCTTGTCACAGAAGAAACTCGAAGATTATCACAGAAAATGCATATCTCAGCTGGAAACTCAACGAAACCGAAGGTATCGCAGTTTCTGCATGTCAGACGCACTGTGGAGTGCTGAAAACACCAGAAAACGTGTTTCTCGCATTCAATAGCACGAAAACAGCGATTTCGGTGATTCTGCACACTTGTCACAGAAGAATCTCGAAGATTATCACAGAAAATGCGTATCTCAGCTGGAAACCCAACGAAACCGAAGATATCGCAGTTTCCGCATGTCAAACGCACTGTGGAGTGCTGAACGCACCAGAAAACGTGTTTTTCGCATTCAATAGCACGAAAACAGCGATTTCGGTGATTCTGCACACTTGACACAGAAGAATCTCGACGATTATCACAGAAAATGCGTATCACAGCTGGAAACCCAACGAAACCGAAGATATCGCAGTTTCTGCATGTCAGACGCACTGTGGAGTGCTGAAAACACCAGAAAACGTGTTTCTCGCATTCAATAGCACGAAAACAGCGATTTCGGTGATTCTGCACACTTGTCACAGAAGAATCTCGACGATTATCACTGAAAATGCATATCTCAGCCGGAAACCCCACGAAAACGAAGATTTCGCCGGTTCTGCATGTGAAACGCACTGTGGAGTGCTGAAAACACCAGAAAACGTGTTTTTCGCATTCAATAGCACGAAAAGAGCGATTTCGGTGATTGTGCACGCTTGTCACAGAAGAATCATGAAGATTATCACAGAAAATGCATATCTCAGCTGGATACCCAACGAAACCAAAGATATCGCAGTTTCCGCATGTCAAACGCACTGTGGAGTGTTGATAACACCAGAAAACGTCTTTTTCGCATTCAATAGCACGAAAACAGCGATTTCTTTGATTCTGCACACTTGTCACAGAAGAATCATGAAGATTATCACAGAAAATGCGTATCTCAGCTGGAAACACAACGAAACCGATGATATCGCAGTTTCCGCATGTCAAACGCACTGTGGAGTGCTGAAAACACCAGAAAACGTGTTTTTCGCATTCAATAGCACGTAAACAGCGATCTCGGTGATTCTGCACACTCGATACAGAAGAATCATGAAGCTTATCACAGAAAATGCATATCTCAGCTGGAAACCCATCGAAACCGAAGATATCGCAGTTTCCGCATGTCATACGCACTGTGGAGTGCTGAAAACACCAGAAAACGCGTTTCACGCATTCAATAGCACGAAAACAGGGATTTCGGTGATTCTGCACACTTGTTACAGCAGAATCATGAGGATTATCACTTATAATGCATATCTCAGCTGGAAACCCAACGAAACCGAAGATATCGCATTTTCCGCATGTCAAACGCAGTGTGCAGTGCTGATAATACCAGAAAACGTGTTTTTCGCGTTCAATAGCACGTAAACAGCGATTTCGGTGATTCTGCACACTTCTCACAGAAGAATCTCGAAGATAATCACAGAAAATGCGTATCTCAGCTGGAAACCCAACGAAACCGAAGGTATCGCACTTTCCGCATGTCAAACGCACTGTGGAGTGCTGAAAACTCCAGAAAACGTGTTTCTCGCATTCAATAGCACGAAAACAGCGATTTCGGTGATTCTGCACACTTGTTACAGCAGAATCATGAGGATTATCACTTATAATGCATATCTCAGCTGGAAACCCAACGAAACCGAAGATATCGCATTTTCCGCATGTCAAACGCAGTGTGCAGTGCTGATAATACCAGAAAACGTGTTTTTCGCGTTCAATAGCACGTAAACAGCGATTTCGGGATACTGCACACTTGACACAGAATAATCTCGCCGATTATCACTGAAAATGCATATCTCAGCCGGAAACCCCACGAAACCGAAGATATCGCAGTTTCCGCATGTCAATCGCACTGTGGAGTGCTGAAAACACCAGAAAACGTGTTTCACGCATTCAATAGCACGTAAACAGCGATTTCGGTGATTCTGCACACTTGACACAGAAGAATCTCGACGATTATCACTGAAAATGCGTATCTCAGCTGGATACCCAACGAAACCGAAGATATTGCAGTTTCCGCATGTCAAACGCACTGTGGAGTGCTGATAACATCAGAAAACGTGTTTTTCGAATTCAATAGCACGAAAACAGCGATTTCGTTGATTCTGCACACTTGTCACAGCAGATTCATGAAGATTATCACAAAAATGCATATCTCAGCTGGATACCCAACGAAACCGAAGATATTGCAGTTTCCGCATGTCAAACGCACTGTGGAGTGCTGATAACATCAGAAAACGTGTTTTTCGAATTCAATAGCACGAAAACAGCGATTTCGCTGATTCTGCACACTCGATACAGAAGAATCTCGACGATTATCACTGAAAATGCATATCTCAGCTGGAAACCCAACGAAACCGAAGATATCGCAGTTTCCGCATGTCAAACACACTGTGGAGTGCTGAACACACCAGAAAACGTGTTTTTCGCATTCAATAGCACGAAAACAGCAATTTCGTTGATTCTGCACACTTGTCACAGAAGAATCATGAAGATTATCACAGAAAATGCGTATCTCAGCTGGAAACCGAACGAAACCGAAGATATCGCAGTTTTCGCATGTCAAACGCACTGTGGAGTTTTGAAAACACCAGAAAACGTTTTTTTCGCATTCAATAGCACGAAAACAGCGATTTCGGTGATTCTGCACACATGTCACAGAAGAAACTCAAAGAGTATCACAGAAAATGCATATCTCAGCTGGAAACCCAACGAAAACGAAGATATCGCAGTTTCCGCATGTCAAGCGCAGTGCGCAGTGCTGATAATACCAGAAAACGTGTTTTTCGCATTCAATAGCACGTAAACAGCGATTTCGGTGATTCTGCACACTTGTCACAGAAGAAACTCGAAGATTACCACAGAAAATGCATATCTCAGCTGGAAACCCAACGAAACCGAAGATATCGCAGTTTCCGCATGTCAGACGCACTGTGGAGTGCTGAAAACACCAGAAAACGTGTTTCTCGCATTCAATTGCACGTAAACGGCGATTTCGGAGATTCTGCACACTTGACACACAAGAATCTCGACGATTATCACAGAAAATGCGTATCTCAGCTGGAAACCCAACGAAACCGAAGATATCGCAGTTTCCGCATGTTAAACGCACTGTGGAGTTTTGAAAACACCAGAAAACGTGTTTTTCGCATTCAATAGCACGAAAACAGCGATTTCGGTGATTCTGCACACATGTCACAGAAGAAACTCAAAGAGTATCACAGAAAATGCATATCTCAGCTGGAAACCCAACGAAACCGAAGATATCGCTGTTTCCGCATGTCAGACGCACTGTGGAGTGCTGAAAACACCAGAAAACGTGTTTCTCGCATTCAATTGCACGTAAACGGCGATTTCGGTGATTCTGCACACTTGACACACAAGAATCTCGACGATTATCACAGAAAATGCGTATCTCAGCTGGAAACCCAACGAAACCGAAGATATCGCAGTTTCCGCATGTCAAACGCACTATGGAGTGCTGAACACACCTGAAAACGTGTTTTTCGCATTCAATAGCACGAAAACAGCGATTTCGTTGATTCTGCACACTTGTCACAGAAGAATCATGAAGATTATCACAGAAAATGCGTATCTCAGCTGGAATCCGAACGAAACCGAAGATATCGCAGTTTCCGCATGTCAAACGCACTGTGGAGTTTTGAAAGCACCAGAAAACGTGTTTTTCGCATTCAATAGCACGAAAACAGCGATTTCGGTGATTCTGCACACATGTCACAGAAGAAACTCAAAGAGTATCACAGAAAATGCATATCTCAGCTGGAAACCCAACGAAAACGAAGATATCGCAGTTTCCGCATGTCAAGCGCAGTGTGCAGTGCTGATTATACCAGAAAACGTGTTTTTCGCATTCAATAGCACGTAAACAGCGATTTCGGTGATTCTGCACACTTGTCACAGAAGAAACTCGAAGATTACCACAGAAAATGCATATCTCAGCTGGAAACCCAACGAAACCGAAAATATCGCTGTTTCCGCATGTCAGACGCACTGTGGAGTGCTGAAAACACCAGAAAACGTGTTTCTCGCCTTCAATTGCACGTAAACGGCGATTTCGGTGATTCTGCACACTTGACACACAAGAATCTCGACGATTATCACAGAAAATGCGTATCTCAGCTGGAAACCCAACGAAACCGAAGATATCGCAGTTTCCGCATGTCAAACGCACTGTGGAGTGCTGAACACACCTGAAAACGTGTTTTTCGCATTCAATAGCACGAAAACAGCGATTTCGTTGATTCTGCACACTTGTCACAGAAGAATCATGAAGATTATCACAGAAAATGCGTATCTCAGCTGGAATCCGAACGAAACCGAAGATATCGCAGTTTCCGC